>BOPP01000052.1:3608626-3623200 GCA_017312745.1 Gryllus bimaculatus | reverse complement strand
ATTAGAGTTTAATGGGCTTTGAGAGCATTGTTAGCGATTTATTAGAATCACTTCAATTCTGGCATTCACGATGACCATGTCGGAACTGACGTCTTAGTTATAGCTCAAATATATTGCAAATGTGTGGAAATTATTCACTATTTTCTTTTTCAACGAATAAATCATGAATGGATTGAAAGTTGATTATTACGTGACTACCAGCATCATTGAAAATATTTAATACTGTGAGTGTAGAAACTATCTTAATGAGAAAAGTTGAAGTACAGCATTTTGTAATCACATTTGGTGGGTACTTTGGAATGCTGTGTCAGTGCTTTGCAACTGTTTGGACGCACTACAGGAATAATTGATGTATCTCTATTCAATATTTTCATGACTTCTGGTAAGAACTTTACGAAACACAAATGGTAATAGTAATAATTCTTTTTTTCATTCAGTCATCGATACTGTCATAAAATGAACATTAACGTGTTTTGAACCTCAGATAATTAAATCTTGTAGTTTATTTTATTACATTCATATGTTTTAAATACTTATGTTTGATTAATTATTTTATTTGTCAAACCGTAAGTGGCTTTATATTCAGTATTATTCTCACCATTGAGATCAAATTTTTGAGTGAGGGTAATATACAGTCCATTAGGAGTCGTTTCTCGCACATGTATTCCAATTCGTATTCGTAATCACAGTGCATTTTTGCGACGTGTGTAAGTTTCTTTAAAGAAGATATTCTCTCCTTAGTTGAAGCGCAATTTTTCGTTGTTTCTCTGAATATTTGCAAAATAAATTTTGTTACTAGTTGTTCTTTAGGTATGACATCCTCCGAAACGTTCATGGCATACCACACCAACGTTTTCCGCCTTTGTATATCCAGCACCTTCGAGGCTTCGATAGTCAAAGAACTCGAAGTTGCGATTGATGGTGAAAATTAGTAAAAAATTGAAAAATAAATTTAAACTCAAGAAAATCGTCATCGTAATCTTATAAGTCGCAGTACAGTAGACTGAATTTCTTAAAATTTTCAATTAAATTTTATCATAAATAGTAAATTATAATCGTTTCTTACTAGGTAGAACTCTATAAAATATATCAAATCACACTAACATTAAAATAGGTTCTACGGAAATTCAGGTTTATTATTTCACGTAGTTAACAAGAGATTTTATTCAATACTAACTAACACAACAAAATGTTTTAGCGTTTTAATCTCACCGTGGAATTTTTATTATTCGATTACTTAATACTTAAAACTATTATTTAAAATATATTTTCAAAAACGTTTTTTAACTTCAACGTTGTACTTTTGTGTTATTTGTTGAAATAAAATAACTCCTATAGTTTCTTGTTACAACATCCACATATTGATTTTGGGGTCGGGACTACTTTTCGGCATTGTCCCGGGTGTAAAAATTGTGTAGCCGTGGGTTTGGCTTCTGGCTTTAAAATGGCAATTGGGTTTTCCGGGTGGGCGGTAGGCGGGGCGGCGCCGCCGGTGGCACAGCGGAAACAGCGGACGTGGACACGGCTCCTACGAGGAGGCGCGCGCTGGGAGGCGAGTGGCGGAGAGGGCCGGTGACCCGAGGCTGAGCCTTGGGGCACCCCCGCTCTCGCGGCTTTTGGAGAAATTGTGCACACGAGCCGTGGAATGTGTAAATAAACCTCTCAGCATTGTAGGAAGAGAGAGAGGAGTAGTATATAATAGTATAATTTCAATAAAAATATGCAAGATTATTTCATGTGGGACAGAACTATGAGAAATGGCAAAGAATACCACGATTAACTCACCACCAGGCCAGATTAAACATGCCACGATTAACAAGGCCAGAGGCTGTGCCTTGGGACAGCCCTGCCTTCGCGCCAATTGGAGAAATTGTGGACACGAGCCGTGAAATGTGTAAATATACCTTTCAACCTTGTAGGAAGGGAGAGAGGAGTAGTATATAATAGTATAATTTCAATAAAAATATGCAATTTTAATGCATGTGGGACAGAACTATGATAAATGATAAAGAATGTCACGATTAACTCACCACAATGCCAGATTAAACATGCCACAATTAACAACCACGATTAACAAGGCCAGAGGCTGTGCCTTGGGGCACCCCTGCCTTCGCTTCTTTTGAAGAAATTGTGCACACGAGCCGTGGAGAGTGTAAATAAACATACAACATATCAGCATTGTAGGAAGGGAGTGAGGAGTATTATATAATTGTAATAAAAATATGTAAGATTATTTCATGTGGGGCAGAATTGTGAGAGATAAAAAATGTCACAATTAACACGCCATGCTCATCTAACACACATATACCCTATAAATAAATCCCATAACCCTTACGTAAATATCGTAACAGAACTCCATCTGTGCATCAATTTTTAATGACTGTTCAAATTACGTTCAACAGTGACCGTTTAACCTTGGGGAAGAAGATTTAAAGACCATTCTAATGTTAACAAGATTTCAAAGAAATTCATTCAATTTTGTGGAAGTGTAAATAAATTTAACTTATAACACAGATTAACCGAAAACTGAACTTAAATCACTGAGCGTGTATCTATGTGACAGCCTGTATGGTCAGTCGCTCAGGACCAGGTTGTTAATGCAACCTAAAATAATATTAATTTTTGAAAATACTGTCACGAAAATTAAGAGCTGTGCAGACGATTTTTGCGGAGATGCCGAGGGGGAAAAAATAAATTCGATGGTATTATAATGTCAATATCATTGGATAGAGCTTATCTTTTTTATTATTGATACTATCCAAACGAAATTATTGAAGTTAATCGAATGTTCAACTATACTTAGAAAAAATGCAGTGTCCTGTACTTCTACGATTAAAGGTAATGAAAAGAAAGTGAAGAATACATTCCTAAAAGAAATTAAATTGACGATGGGAAACGCGAGATTTCAGAAAGTGACTGATGAGACATCTCTGAAGGTGATAGATGTTGAGCTAAAGAAGATGCTAATCGCCGTATACAACTCGTTCATCATTATGAAAATAAACACACAAAGTATGCTATTATATTCTCCAAAATCTGCTGCGTCACAAATCAACCGTGAACAAAAAAAATGCATTGGCGTCTCCAGTTCTTTCCTTCATACCTCAATGAAGGAGGAATAATCTTCAAAGCAGTTTCGGAGAATACATTTTTGAGAGAAAATAAAAGCCTAGAAGTATTGTTGTCTGAGATGAAATAAACGAAATCAAAGACTACAATAGTACCCAATTGATTAAACCTCGTAATCGATAGATTAACTTAGTTTTCGCGAGGAATAATGTCTTGATTTTTGCTGATGCAAATTTTTTACAGAATAATATAACTCTGGGACATCGTATTGGCCCGACATAGCTCAAACTCTTATGTGCCATTGTAAATTGTTTGTTTAGTCGCTGTTCGTGAGACTCGAGAAAACGACGAGCGAGAGCAATAGAAGGTGAGAAAGAGAAATATGAGATGCTTTGTTGGTGGCAGTGGTATTGTGAGGAATGGTGAATCAGCAAAAGCCACAGAATATTGAGAGAATTGATAATGGCCAAATTAGTTCCGATAGTATTCTACGTCAAATCAAGTGTTGTTCTTGAGGGGTGAGTGATCACACTTTGCACATTTCATCAGCATTTCGTAATATAGAGAAAATGTATAGGAATCGGATCATTAATTCGAAAATATTTTTTATGATGACTGTGTGGATGGATGGGATGTGTGGTTATGTGTCATCACTCCAGCAGATCAGAAACGTTCAAACTTTAATTCGTAACACACGTCAGAAGTCACATATATTACTCAGAAGTCCGTTAGGAGAGTTCTAAAAGTGTGTTTTGTGTAGGTGGCTTGGAGATCTAACAGTTTGTACCCAAAGTCCAAAACTCGTTAGAATTACCATTTTAACCGGAAATATGGAAGCTGGGGAAAAATATGAAGAGTTACACAGGTTCCATGATTCCCCGGCTCCAACACTTGGGCCTACATCCCCTGACCCGCAAGATTCACGCGGGGACTATTGACGGGAAGCTAAATACTCCGTTTTTAAATCTTAAGAACAATATATTGTAAAATTTAAAAAAATATAATATAGTAAAGTTTTACTAAAATTGGTTTAACGGGAACAGTGGAATCGGTCGAGCGGGAATGACATCTCTAATAGTTT
Source organism: Gryllus bimaculatus (assembly GCA_017312745.1). Lineage (NCBI taxonomy): Eukaryota > Metazoa > Arthropoda > Insecta > Orthoptera > Gryllidae > Gryllus > Gryllus bimaculatus. The sequence continues at coordinate 3,619,050 of BOPP01000052.1, read as the reverse complement.
CTCGTGTACCACTGAACCTTACAAAGCCACCATTCATTGTTTCATATATTACTCAGATTTTTGAAACCTTTGAAAACGTTAGTACCTGAATTGTTAATTTTTCGCAAAATTGTTACATTAATTAGTATTAGGCAACACATACTTGGGTCGATTACTTTGATTAAAGCCACATTTCAAGAAGCGTTAAATAAATCGACATTACAATCACTAATGACTCGTTATTGTTCTGTCCTGCACGATCCTCTGTGATTATCGTAGTGTTATAGAAAGAAGAAGATTAATAAACATAGTATATTTTTATGAGTATAACAGAAGAAACTTTGTTACTAGTCGTTCGTGCTGTATGTTTGACGCAATGACAAAGAAAATCATTTGGGGGTGATAAGTTCCAGTGGCCGGTGGGTTAGAATTGTCGTATTTGTAACGGATCGCGTTTAATTCCAATAAACGGCACAATAAAATAATCAACTTAAATAATTTGCAAATAAAATAACACTACTGATGAATAATCCTATTGGCATTATTGTCGCTGGTTGAAACGAACACAGATTTGATTTTGAATGAATTCAATTGTATACTGCTGATTGTACCTACTGCTGCTGCCACGAGGCCAGTGCCAACGCGAGCACGGGCAGGGGAGTGTTGGGGAAGGGGAGGGGGGGGGCAACCGCGAAGCACGTTGGGGGGAGGAGGGGGGACGGGCGTTCCGTTCGGCTTGCGGGCGCCTCGCCTCGCCCCGCACACGGTTACGCGTCGGTGGCCCCGCCCCGGCCCCGCCCCCGCTCCGCCCTCGCGGACAAACTGCCGCGAGGCGCGCCAGGTGTCTGCCCCGGCAGATTGTAACAAATCGTCCCCATTAAGCCGTCCCTCGCCCGCCATCAGCCCTCCGTCGCCCTCCCGCGTCGGCCCGCGCGGCGGTGCGGCGCAGATTGGCGAGCTTAGCGCGAGGCGCGGGCGAGACACCGGTGGGATGCGCGCCCGCGCCGAAGGGGTGGTCAGAGAGGTTTTGGGTTAGGCGAGGGAAAATTTGTAAGAAAAAAATTATGAACAAACAAGCGGCCCCCGAAAACCAAAAAACCAATATAGCAATTAATGGTTACAAATTGAATTGTTAAGGAATGGAATGTATATTTTAATAAGTAATTGGATTGAAGGAAGTTAATCACAGGGTGTGGTAAGCATAAAGTATATATCCGAAGTGTTGTAAGAACTACAAGTGACAGCAGTTAATGAAAGTTAAAATGCGAGACTGTAGGACATAGACTGACAGAGGATGTGGAGAGAATGAGTGATAACGGACTTTCACAGGCAGCTATGTATTAAGCTCCGAGAGGAAGTGGAGACGTAAGAAAACCGAAGAAAAAAAGGAGCGAAACTGCGAGGACGGGACAGGTACGAGTTTAAGTTGTGAATTGAAGAACAAGAAGGCAGAGGAGCAGAAGAAGGAGATTAAGAGAACAAGAAGAACAAGGGGAAGAAGAAGAGGAAAAGGAGAGGAGGAAGAGGAAGAGGAGGAAGAGGAAGGGGAGGAAGAGGAAGGGGAGGAAGAGGAAGAGGAGGAAGGATAGGAAGAAGAAGAATAGGAAGAAGAAGAATGGGAAGAAGAAGAATAGGAAGAAGAAGAATAGGAAGAAGAAGAATAGGAAGAAGAAGAATAGGAAGAAGATGAATAGGAAGAAGATGAATAGGAAGAAGATGAATAGGAAGAAGAAGAAGAAGAGGAAGAAGAAGAGGAAGAAACTGATGTCCATATTGTCTCTCTGGGTAGCCGAGTTGGCTGCGCCGGGAGCGTCTTAGGTCCGTGAACTCGAACGATCGCCGGATCGATTACTTTCACCCTGTCCAGGACCATTTCTTGATCCTTTTTTTTACAATTATTTATTTATTTTATTTATTTATATTCATCAAAAACCGTTGACAAATGTATTTGAGGTGCTATGAGGACACGTTAATGTGAAGTTACATTTATGTTCTTATAACACCTTCTTTCACCTAAGAATGTCAATTGCAGTTATGATTTTGCGAGATGGATTACAAAACCGTTTCCTCCCTCTTGTCAATATTCACAAATACCAACCAGTAGTGATTGGGATGAATTATATACTTTGGTATCAACACCGTGCGAGTATCCTTGTTGCTTGTTCATAAGAAGAAATTGAAAAAAACACCATTGTATGTTGCGGCTTACGTACTAATTTTGATACTTCTACACGGATGGTACTGATTCTTGTGGCACGATGCATTATTGAACTATGGCAATATGATATGTGCCTAAATTTAAATGAAGAAAATAACGTTCAGCAGTTTATTGTGGTAGCTATAACAATAATAATGGGGAGAACGACGAGACGAGACTCGAACTCTGAAATTATAATGTCGATTTCATAATCAGAACGAATAGACAAGAGCGTCTGCTGTAAATGCTAAAAGCGTACTGTGAGAGATGATATAAATAACTGGATACAGTCGATTCCAAGTGTCGTGTGCCAATGTCCCCGGGACGCCTTCCGGCGGTGATGCGTATTTTGAAGAAATCAAATTATGACGTCCTTTTTCTCCTTAATTTTCGTCTTTTTTCCCTAAACTTGTATATGACCGCAATACCTCTCTGGATATGGTATTGGATTACAGTACGTTTCGGGTGTTTTGAATCCCTACTCATTGTGAAAAATTTCAAGGAAATATTTCATTTCACATTACAGTTTAAAGATTGTATGATTCTTCAAATTTTCACATGGCAATTTCTTATTCAAAGGAGAAATGAGATTAAGTGCATATGGTTTTTACTTTCCGCGCCCTCACAAAATCTAACATCCTACCGCTCGTACAATGGGACATGTAAAGTCATCGCGGAACCAGAACTAGAGAAAAGGAAAAGTCTTCTTTAAGCGACGGAACACAATGAGGGAGACGCCGTGGTGTGAAGGCTTGCGTGACTCGTCCTGGAATGACGAGCAAACTGAAATGGCAATTAGGCCTTCCAACTGCTCAGAACTGGTCCTTCGAGCCAGCTGGCGACAAAAGAATTAAAAATCGTTCAACTTGTGGAACGTCTGGTTTTACTTTCCGAGGCGTATACCGTAAATGGTACTTTCAGGTACTGAATGGTTCGAAATAAAAATATGGAATATAAAGATGTAATTTGCGTCTGTTGTAAGTTATTTTTATGTCGGTGGCGAGAAATAGATTGTAAAATTGTAATGCAATAACATACAAAGAGCACGGTGTAATTTTACTTAATTAAGGTGTCATTGCAAACGTTGATAGCTGACAATAAATTTAAATGTTAGGTTTAAGCCTTAACTTTACTTCTTGAACTGAACATGTGGTCTTCAACTTTTCATTTTTTAATTTTTTCGTGATGTTTTCATGTAAAGATGTTGAAGTCGACGATTTCACTTGCAATATACGAGTAGAAGTAATATTTTAACAGTTTACATAATTTACAATTGAACTCGAATCTGTCATTACATTCTCTACAATTTTGGATTTTCCATGCTCATTATATTTCGTTTGCATATCGACTTATGGTAGAAGACTTTTCTTAGTTTCTTCGTATAATAATTCTCGTGAAGGAATTTATATTTGTGGAAATACGGGGAAAATAATGTCATTACACTATTCTGCTATTTTATGTATCAAACCGGAGGCAATAACTTGTGGAACCCACGTCAAAATATCTATACATTAGCAAAAAATTAAAATACAGAAAAATAGTATTTTAATAACTGCAATTTACTGAGAAACTATCGATGTCTAAAAATGAAAATATGTGTTGTAAAAAAGCATTCCGCCGCCATTCCTTCGCCCGTCTGGCGTAATGCTGAAGGCAGTGTCGAATAAGACGATCTTTCCACGTTTTTTGGAGTGTAACTTGCTACCGTGTAATTTGAACCAGGAACGAACGCTTCCTTTTTAATAACGACTGTCAACATTTCACGCTCCATCCACCCCGACGTGTGTGGTGCCTGGGGAGAAACCTATTAGAAAGAATGATGTAAAGAAGCAGGAGTGGGTCCTTAATTGAAGTACCGGTTCGGCATACGTGTAAAGAGAGTAAGAGAAGCACGCAGCGGAAAAACTCACTCGGACCAACACGCTCCGGAACCGAACCCGGGTCTCGGCTAACCACTTTTCCACTCCCATCGATCTCCTCATATTCGCTGCAAAGTGCTCCCGCTGTTGTTTTGTTCCGCGCGAGCTTATTGATAAATCTGCTCTTTAGCCGTTATGTCATTGTAGATTAGCTTACCAAAAAGTCACCTAACAACATAATTACTACGTTGCCGGTGAGGGATGGCTCGGGGCAGAGTGTAGGGAGAGGACGACCTAAGGAGCATTGCTCGGACGGAGGACAGTATGTTTCGTAAGCTCACGTTCACAGTTCGGAACGGAGGAGAATGCCGGTTACGCAAGGGTAATTCATCCTTCCCTCCAGAATTACGTGATTAGAAGAGAGCCTACTACGTACTCCTGCGAATTAAAATCCACACAAAATAAGTTAGAACATAAACAAGTTTACGAAGTTTGTTTCTCGCATTCCACTATATTACACTTTCATTTCTAACCCAAAATGTTAAACATACATCGAGAACTTTTATATTCGTGTGCCTTCGTATACTAAATGTAAGCAAGGTACTCTTAGCGAAAGGAAATTTTTGTAAACTCTCGTTCACAACTGTACATTTTTATTTACAGAAACTTTTCAAATTATTCCGACAACTACTTCCCATCCCAAAAGGAAGAAGTCTGTGTGTGCGTGGGTGTGTGAATGAGTGAGAGGGAGACAGAGAGAGGGAGGCAGAGGGAGAGAGAGAACGAAAGAGAGAGTGAGCGAGCATACGTGAATTGTACTTAATTATTACCTTTTTGATGCCGTAGGAATTATAAACTCATCACAAATTGAAATGGAAGTATCTTTTTTTCCCAGTTCAAAAAAGCAAAAATTTTTACAATATACACCTTTCATCACTTCACTCAGAATTTCCTGTATTTTACAATTGACCTTTAAGATGCTGATCGTAACTTTACAGTGCTGTGAGAGATCGTTTATTATCTTTCTGACCAACGATGAAAAGTTTCCCGTGCTCCGAACAAGCCTCGCTGTACCTGCTGAGTTCATTCGTTACAGCCTTGTGGTCGGGGGATTCCTCCCCACCCGACTCATAAATTGTCTGTCTGTTATCTCACCGCGCGCATTCGTATCTACATTCTCGTTTTAAGAGATCAATTCGTTACGATCAACTTTTCATCATGTTCCAAGCTCTGTATCTGCATTTAAGGTACGGCGACCGAGGAAATCTGCGGAATGAGGATCGATTGTTTGATTCTGAGATCTCAAAACACCGTCGACTCTGGATGTAGTGAACTAAAGTCACTGTTCTCGATCCACATTGTTTAATATAAACACTAGATGATTTGGTGGTAATGAATTCTCCACATAAGCTGTAATGATCGTAAGTAACGAATTTTAAAAATATCCCCTTAGTATTGTGAATTCCAATTACATTTCGTATTTGCAAGTTTCATGAGTTATTTTTGTACCACTAGCAATAATTTCTAATAATCTATATCAAAATTTTTGAAATAATCTAATTTATGTTTACATTTATTTCCTCTATTTCTCTGAGAATTGTTTTTTTGGCGAGTCTTCATAAACATTAAAAAAAGTTCGCTATGTATGTTTATGTAGTTAAGCTGTTATTTAAGTTTAATAAGAATGTTGTTTGTCACATTCATTTGAAAATCGGTATTTATACACTTAAGAACGTAAATGAATGTGATTTCATTCTGTAGCATTTCTCATAGTTCTGTTTTATCCGTATTCACGTGACGTTCTTCAAATTTAATAAGTTTCAAAGTAATTCTGTACGTAGGTTTTGCAAATATATCATTAACAGTAACAGATGAAACATTTAAAAGCAGCATCACTATTGACAGATCTGCTGCGAAATTTTGTTGTTACATATAGAGACATGGTGTTGCCATCCTAGTGGAATAAAATTATTGCGTCGTGAAGCAAAAATTATTCTGGGTACTGGGATTTAATCAATGCCACCTACTTAAATCTATAAAGGTGGCGTTGGTTTAATTCCACATCCGGCAAAACACATTGTTGGAAATTTCTTAAATGATCTCTGGCGGGATTCAAATACAAATTATCAGTTACCCCCGCCCTCCCAGGAGATCAAGACGCATCGAATGACGATTGATGCACGGAAAGTGGTCCAACCGTGAGTACGCACGCACATACGTACGCACGCACGCACGCACGAACACTCGCAGTTGCTCAAATACTGTACCGGGATTTGGATTTACTTGTTTTTTTCTGACGAAAGCAAACCTCTTAAGAGTGCAACTAAGAGATCGCCCTGACGTGACGATGACAGACAGGTCTTTTGGCACGAGGTAAATTGATGGATCGAATTCGAGCAGTATTGGGGGGGGGGACTAGACGTACGTACGGGGATGAAATTCATTGAATTAGTGCTCTGTCTTTTTCGGATAACAATAAAAGTTTCAAATTAATTAATTAGTTTGACGCCAAGAAAATTAACTTAAGAAATAAAAAGAAAGACACAAGAAAGAAAAAACATATGTTTAATGTCGCTTTCTATATCCGGGAATGGATGACTTGTGTGTGTGTTATGTCTAAAATGCGTTTTCCATTATGAACGTGCTGAGCCCAAATAATTTATTTTTTAGTGTCTAATATCTATAGGGGTGCCTAGCTAATACAATGTCTTTATTTTTCTTTCTTTTTAAATAAATTATTTTGTTCTTTTAACACGCTGAGCATGTGTAAACTTGGCGGATCGGTAATTCCTCGACGCGTTCGCGCTCCGGAGTGCGAGCGTCTCCTCCTCCTCCTCATCTCGCTTTGAAAGAAAGTCGCTGAGCGAAGCGTAGAGGGGGTAAGGGGGAGGGGAGGGGCGGGGCAAGGTGCTGGCGTTTCAGAGGCCCGCTCATCCACTGTTCATCATGCCCGGTGCGACGCGGCGCGAAGTGGCTCCTCTCAGGGCCGATACTTCACGCACGTTGTCTTCTTTCCCCCTTTCCCACCCCTTTCCCCCCCTCCCTCACCCTTCTCCACCCCCTCCCCTCCCCTCACCCCTTCTCCACCCTCCCATCTTCCTCCCCTTCCCACTCTTCCCTTTCTCACTCCTCTCCTTCTCCCCGTCCCCTATCTCTTCTCCTCCTCCTCGTTTTCTCCTTCTCTTCCTCCGCCCCATACTTCTTCTCGCTCATCTACTACTCTCTTCTTCCTCTCCCCTCCTTACCACTGCTGCCCTCTCTCTTCCCCTCCTCTCTCCCCTCCTCTCCTCCCCTCTCCTAACTGTCCCTCTCCTCCTCTCTCTTCTCCATTCCTTCTTCCTCTCTCCTCCTCCTCCACCCCACTCTCCCCTCTACTCCTCCTTTCTCTCTTGCTCTCCCTCCTCTCTTCCCTTCCTTATTCTCCTCCTGCTCCTTGTCCCCCACTCCCTTCTACTCCTCCTTTCTCTCTTCTCCTCCTTCCTCTCTTCCCCTCCTTCCTCTCTTCCCGTCCTTCCTCTCTTCCCCTCCTTCCTCTCTTCCCCTCCCTCCTCTCTTCCCCTCCTTCCTCTCTTCCCCTCCTTCCTCTCTTCCCCTCCTTCCTCTCTTCCCCTCCTTCCTCTCTTCCCCTCTTTCCTCTCTTCCCCTCCTTCTCCTCCTGCTCCTTCTCCCCCTCTCCCTTCAACTCCTTCTCCCTAGCAATGTCTCTGCGTTTTCAGCGTCGCTCTCCGCCATTCCGTGTATTCGAGTCCGGACGGTGGAGAATTTTCGATCCCACCAAGATATCCGAGTCGAATTCAGCCGCTGACCGGGCGAGAATTCCCGCTGTCGGCTGTTCTGATCGGAATTTTTTTATGATTTCATCGATATGCACCAAATATGATCTGTGTAATATCTGCGATACCAGGAGTAGAAATGGTGATTTTACAATTGATGTCAAACCGTTGAAGATGAAAGCTACCATTAATGCATATGTTTGTCGTGACGGGACGTTTCTTGTGTTTCGACTGTCAGGTCTCTTTATGCTTTACGGACGAAGCGGAGACTGGAGTTGTGACGTCTCGATCAGGTGAGCAGAAACAATTAGTGCTGCTCCTTAAAAGTTTAAGATATTGATTAATTATCTCTTTATGCTCTCTGAGAATTATTAGCAACAGCGGAAGGTGAAGCAGGGACTAGAAGTGAGAAGTCACATTTGAGAGAGTAGAATACACGGGTAGTACACGTACTATGGCTTGACAACGTCATTGTTCTCTTGGGTGTGCTCTGCATCGTAGAAACGTTGGCGATGTGAATTCTTCACGATGAGAATAGACGCAATCTAATTGCCCTTTTACCGTAAGGAAGTTTGGAATTCTTTGCGATGCGGCGGTGGGAGAACAATATGTAATATGCAAATGTAATATCACTAGGTTAGATAAGTATGTAACCGCAATTAAAATATTGTAATATGTGCTCTTTACATGCTACAATTGTTTTAATAACTAGAAGTTGTGGTATTTAAGTAGCTTAGATATCAAAATTTCGGAATCAGAAAACTTAATAATATACTGTCAGTCAATGCTTGACATTGATTTAGTTGATTGGGTTGTTCATTCACCCCTTTGATGGTGAGACTGAATTACAGTGTGACTAGTGACTACCCTTTCTCGTTGACACCTAACGGAACCGCTAATTTGAAATTGGCAAACGATTGACGCGGCCTTTGACTTTTCCCGTCGGTACAGCACCACATTAAACGTTCTTCTAAAAGCCGTTTACAAATGACTGACAGTTTTTACATTTTCACTCCTTCAAACAGAAGCTTCGATGAAATTATTCACGCCTTGTCGAATTTCCTCGCCCCACTCCCAAAAAATGCCTACACGTCAGCTCATGAAATCGCTGACTGTGCTACATTCAATTCGAGCCACGGTAATATGTAATATTTAATATTTGGTATTTTTATCAGGGCATGTTACTAAAAATATTATGGATTATCGGCTAAAACAGTCGATAGTAAAATTATTTTGTGTATGTGATTAGTTTCTCGTGAAACGTTCAATCTTACACCGTCCTTTCTGTTTTGCTTTTTTACATTAGAAGCAAAGAGCGAAGTCAAAATAGAGTTTAAATATTCTTTACAAGTTAATTTGGTTGTAAAAAAAACAATTAGTCATAAAAATAATATACTGAAACTCAAACCTTTACATCGGTTCAAGAGAAATGAATGCAACGCGAATAGCAACGCGATCGAGAAGTCGAGGAAAGCACGTGAACGTATCCTGGCAGTGAGGTACATTTCATGTCGTACTGGATGCGAGAACGTCAAAAGGGAAAGGGCTCCTGCAAGTCCCTACGCGGCCACGTTGTGCTGTCGAAGGGAGTAAATGATCATTCCGCTGTCCTACTGCTCCGATTCCGCCCTCTGGAGGCGACCCAGCCCAAACAGGATGTCTGAGACTGTGACGTAACGAAGTGGCTGCTGTGACACAACCCGCTGGAGAAGTGCTGGTAGAGTCGTCTGTGCTGGGTCGATGCTGCGATTCTTTTCTTTCGATTTCTGTGATTCCTGTGGAATCGGTATTCAATTCCTTTGCTTCCGATTCTTGATGGAATCGATTCCAAAAGAACAGATCGAATGAAATCAATACCTTTTATTTCTTTTTAAAAATATGCATATTCCTGAGGTTTTGTTGTATTTTTCGGTTTTTTGTCCTTTACCTTTTTTATCTAAGTAGTTATTACTTAATTTTAAAGAAGTTAGTACAGAGTTTGAATTCTACCTCCCAACATCCCTCCATCTTCAGCTTCGTTCAAACCAAACTTCTTGGTTCAAATTACATTTTAGCATCTCCAATTAAAAACAATTCCTTTCTGGATTGCATTTCGTGAAGTTGTGTTTCTTCGAATTCCTTACAATATTGTTGCTTAGTTCATAGTTCGTTCATTAGTTGATGTTATAATAAATTATATTTTTCATTTATGTTCTATTAATGTACTGTTTCATTGATACACTCTATTACTTTATTCCAATTGTATTATTATTTATCAATAATATTTTTCGGCCAGGTAGTTAAATGTTATTGTCATTAAATTAATTTATTTTTTTAATATATTAATATATTATAATAATAATAATTTAATTAATACCTGGTTGTGTTTTATTAAATAATAATTGCTCGATTCCGGAATCGATACATTCGTTTGAACGATGTTCTCATTTCATTCAAATCTTTGGGGAATCGATTCTTTTCTCTCCATTCGATGCTAGAATCGACTCCAACTTTTCGATTCTGGGATCGATTCCAGAATCGCTTCTTCTACAGGAATCGAACGTCCCTAAGTGCAGGTCGATCAGAGGTAGCTCGCATTGAGTCGTGTCGTGGGTGGGGCAGAGAGGCGACGGCGGG
>BOPP01000052.1:3538894-3560262 GCA_017312745.1 Gryllus bimaculatus | reverse complement strand
CGCGGTGATGCAGTTCGAATTGTTGTAACACAGATAGAAGCGGAAGAAGAAGAAGTAGAAGAGACACAAGCAGTCGCAGCAGAAGAAAAAGGAAGAAGCCAGAAGAAGAGAAAGAGAAGAAGAAGTAGCAGAAGAAGCAAGAAGAAGAAGAGAGAAAAATAGCAGAAGAAGCAGAAGAAGCAGAAGAGAGAGATAGAAGAGAAGAGAAGAAGAAGAAGAAGAAGAAGAAAAGAAGAAGAAGTAGTAGAATGAAGTATGAAATTGGGCTATGAGTCCCAATTCCCATTGGTGCTTCGGAGCGCAGTTGAATTGGAATTCAGACGGATCTTTCTGAGTAAAAGTGTTTTGCTTGCCCGCAAAATCTCGATGAGACGCGAGCGGATAGACAAGGCAACGAAAGAACGCTCTCCGCTGCGGTCCGCTCGCGGCGCAGCGTCGTCGCGCGCTCGCGAGCGGCGGCTTCAGTTGTTTCTCCTCGTGAAGAAGAAGTAGTAGTAGAAGAAGAAGTAGTAGTAGAAGAAGAAGTAGTAGTAGAAGAAGAAGTAGCAGAAGAAGAAGAAGAAGAAGAAGAAGTAGCAGGAGAAGAAGAAGTAGCAGGAGAAGAAGAAGTAGCAGAAGAAGAAGAAGTAGCAGAAGAAGAAGAAGTAGTAGAAGAAGAAGAAGAAGTAGCAGAAGAAGAAGAAGAAGAAGTAGCAGAAGAAGAAGAAGAAGAAGAAGTAGCAGAAGAAGAAGAAGAAGGCTATGAGTCTCCAACTCTCCCATTGTGCTTCGGAGGCAGTGAATTGAATTCCAGACGGACTTCTGAGTAAAAGTGTTTTGCTTGCCCGCAAATCTCGAGAGCGCGAGCGGATAGACAAAGGCAGACGAAAGAACGCTCTCCGCATGCGGTCCGCCGCGGCGCAGTCGCTCGTCCACGCGGCGCGGCCTTCAGTTGTTTCTCCTCGTCAGCCGTCGCGCAGCGTCGCGTCGCGGCCGCAGCGCTCCCCGCGCCACAGGCTTGCACGTGCGACTTAGGTGGCTCAGGGCATCAACTGACCGGGTGGTCCAAGGGTTCCATCCGAACGGTGGCATTTACAAGATAGTAGCTAGGACGAGTTCAGTCGCTGTCTGGGGGGAGAATTCTAGCGGCCGGTTGCTCCGATCGGTAATTTTCCGTGGTTTCTTCGATCAACACCAGGCGAATGCCGGAGCAGTACCAAACAAACGGGCCACGGACCGCGCGAGATCGTTCCTTCCCATTCCTTTTCCTATTCGCAACCTTTAATTACAGACACATTCGCACGTACTACACTAACACACATGGAAGCTTAGAGCATGTCTCGGCTGGGGCAGTGTCACGCTGGTGGGAGATACCTGGTTGAGGGAAATTTTGCTAGCTGACAGTAGGTCAGCGCCGGATCCCACAATCCAGCGGGGAATGATCAGTGCCACTGGAATACAAAAAAGGAAATTAATTGTGTTAATTGGGTGGTTTGTTTATTGCTGTGTTGTTATTCGTGAACAAATATATTCATTTATTTTGTAAATAATAAATAATTTATATCTTACTGGACGGTTTATATGTTTCTAAAATGCAAATTTTTTACATAGAAAGCCTTTTACAACTCAACCTGTGAGTGCTTATTACGGATCGGCCATTCGAAATTTCGAAGGAGATTATTAGACAATATTTGCTTAAAATTTACTAAGGAGCTTATTTTCGAAGTTTCATTGCTTCTTCTCTGGACACCTGTATATATGGTTGCTGGTAAGCTCTAGACGAAAAAACACTAATCAAGAGGATGTGACGTTTTTGGAATTGTCTCACACTGTCACCACAGTACGAAACTTCCTTCATTTCGACCTAAACATTTGGGCAAAATATCCAACTCACGAATTCACCCACTAATGATCTCGATATTGCTGTCGATCGTTGTAAATGTTCAAGTTGCCCTTGCGCAACTCGAACATTTTAAGCTTGAGGATCTTTTACATACAGTAAATCTACATGGGACAGCCGGGTTCACTTCCGAAGGAAGGTGTACGAAGGATATTCTCGCGCTCAAAAATCCACTTAGATGGAGTGTGAACCTTCAAACTTTGCTGTAGCAGTGCGATGTGCCCACCGTTATACCACCGAATCCGCAAAATGCCAAAATTCCGATAGTGGGCACAATTCCACAATTCAACGCATTTAGGGGAAATCAGTCGAGACGATTGTCGTGATGGAAGTGACGACGTGACCGTTGTATGATTGCTCACGTCAATTTTCTGGCTTTTGCAGGGGTATACGTTCTCTTTCTAAGACGTCTTGGTCCCGGGAGACCAAATTCAGTAACATCTCGAGGAAGTTACAATAATTGTTGACAAGTCACTATTTCAATTACGTAGAATTTTTCCGTGTTCTTTCATTTACCTCATTACTCAGTAATGACGTTTATACTTTAATTTTCCAGCAAACGTAATAAGTTTATCAACATTGCCAAGATCAAGATACGTTCTCATAGCCTGGCGAGGTTCTGACACATAGATGTGTTGTAAAGAAGAAAGTACGACTGAAGAAAATGAAGAAAAACATGTTAAAATGATGAAATTAGCACGATAATAATGGTGATAATGATAAAGGCCTTGTGCGCTTCCAATATAATTGGTATGAGGAGGACATTTGGGCTAATGTCAAGCGGTCTTGCTCTATATTGTGTCATAAATCTTACCGTGAAAGAAATTTCAGAAAACTTAGTCCTTAATTTCTCTACGATATCGTAAATATCCAGTTACCGCTATGTCTTACTCTTCATTGACGTGTAATATCAATTACTTTGCCTTTATGTTATAATAAATAGTCTTATAGCAACTGTCTGTCGAAGTTCTTTTTTTTCCATTGGAAATAATGAGGCCGCAGCATATAGGTCGTCCTCGAAATAAGAGAGATTTTATGGCTTGGCGCGGCTTAAAAAGTAACCGCAGATCGTAGGCACAGAACTGAGGGTCATTTCGAGGAGTAGAAAGAATCCAGACTGACGATTGGACTCGACAGTAGCAACTCGGCTCGATTATTGTTGACTTGTACAGACATCCCTATTTTATTTGGCCATGTTTCGTCAAAGAATTATATCTTCATGTAGCGGATGCATGTTCTTTATATTGCACATTCCGATGCATCGATCTGATTATTCGGGCAGCAATAAAAGAGTTTCTTTGTAATACGAACATTTTTATGCCCCAACAGTATTGTTTCAGTGAATTGCGACGATAACCGAAAATCCAAAATTATGTTGGGTGATGTTATATTCATGTCATCATCATTATAGTTAGTTTTCTTATATTAAAGGGGAGAATGTGTTATGTTATGTGTAAAATGATAATTGTTGAAATGTTGATAGGATGAAAAGGAATGCATGAAAGCACATTTTCACTTTACCGTTCACATCCGACGCCCCTGTAGCTACTGCTATTTTGCGGACTACCTGTCAAGTCTCCGACGACAGGACGTTCGAGAGCCATGATCAGTGCCATTCGTCCTTTCCACCTTTTTCCGCTCGTCACCTGGCCAATCAGGTGACCGTCCGACTGCGGACCGTTGTCGTCGCTTGCCCTCCGCAACCGCCCCACCCACCCTCCGCTGCTGCCACCGCCACACACCACTCCCGCCACGGCACCCTTCCATTGCCACGCACTTTCCAACGCCCCCCCCTCCACCCCGCCTCCGTTTCCGCCCCCGGTCGCCCTCGCAACCCCACAGGCCCCGCCGCCGCCGTCCCCGCCCCCGTCCCAGCCCGCCCCCGTCCCCGCCGCCCCGTCCCCGCCGCCCCGTCCCCGCCGCCCCCGTCCCCGCCGCCCCGTCCCGCCGCCCCCGTCCCCGCCGCCCCCGTCCCCGCCGCCGCAGTCCTCACAACCGCTCCACCCCTCTCACTCCCGCCACCTCCGTCCCTTTTTCTCCGCCGCTCCCAACCGCCCTCGCCACCCCCATCGCCGTCCCCGCCACCGCCCGCGCCGCCCCCGACGCCGCCCCCACCCCGACTCCACCTCTGCTCCCTCTCCCTCACCTTCACCACCATTCGCCGCCTTCTGGTGTCCGTCGCGGTTCCAAGCCGTTCCGTCGCGCCGTGCCGCGCCCGCGCCGCCGCCGCCTCCTGCGTTCACGTCACGTCTACCGTCACCGTTTCTCCGCGCAGTCGCCCCGCCGGGCCGCGCCCGTCAAGTCCCGGGTTCAAGCACCGCCATTTCCTCCGCCGGGATTCCTCGAACCGGCGCGGCTCGTGGAGCCACGACGACGACGACGCACCATTGGCCGGCGGCGGCGGCGCGCGGTAGCGGCGGCGCGTTAGCGGCGGCGGGGGCGGCGCGATCGCGCGTCAAACTTTGAATACGGCGGCGCGATAAGTAAAAATCGCATTGTAACCGAGCAGCGCAGCCCGCGGGCCCGGCGCGCTGGCGCGCGCGCGCGGCGTCGACGCCTTGCCTCGCCGCGCCGGTCGGGCGGCCGGCCGGGGCGGCGCGGCGCGGGGCGGGGGTCGCGGCAGTTTTGCGAGGCCGCCGCGGACCGGCCCGGTTTTTGCCCAATCACAGCTGCTCCTGTAAATAGGAACGCGCGAGGCCCGCCCGCGCCCCGGCCGCTCGCCGCCGCCGCAGCCACGGGAACAGAGCGGGCGGGGCGGGGGAGGCCGGGGCGGACGGAGGGCAGGGGGGCGTGGAAGGGCGGGGTCGGGGAGGAGAGACGCAGCCCTACTTTCGGCATTGTGGGTCGCCGGCGGATGCGGTTCTCTCCTACGAGGAGTGCGGGGCTGTCGGCCCGGCCGCCGGGCGGCCGGCGTGACCCGGCCCCCCGCGGAGGCGGCGAGAGGCTGTTGCGGCCTCGGGGACAGCCTGTTGCCGTTGCGGCCGGGGGCATCTCTGCGTGCGCGCCACAAGGTTGGGGCCGGCGCCGCCCCAGCGAGAACTGTAGTTGGGGAGTTTAGTTGCTGTTAACAGTGGGGAGACTGTTCGGCGTGAAACCGGCCTGGTGTTCAGGGACGGAGGAGCGAGACTGATCTCGGGTTATATCGCGAGAAATGAAGCGACTGCTTGTCTGTCAAAGCTGCTTCTGTCGTTTCATAGGCGATTTGAAATTTTATTTCTTGTTTTGGTACTCTGCAATTCAGTGTACGTTTGCAAATCAGTGTAATGGTTTTTGCCCCTAAATTCCAAGCAGTTATGAGTGTGCTACACACACGTCATTCTAGTTGGTTGGACATTAGATACTCTATTCTGCAACTTCATTTCACAAACTTGTACAAAACTCAGAATGAATATGCCCAGTTGAGGTGAAAGGGGGAGAATTATAAGTGTGTTTATACTCATGTACGCTAATCAATGAAAAAAGAAACGGTGACATTTTATGCTTTTGACAAGTTGTTTGAAGCTTTCATGACATTCTCTTCTCTGGATCAGGGATTGAGGTAATTTTATTTTGCTGACACCTCTGAATCGTTGTAGGGGAGAGATCAAAGAATTCACGGTCAAGCTCAGTTGCAAACGAACTAGAAAAAGATAGAGAGGGAGAGAGACAGAGAGAGTGAATATGAGAATGAGTGTGAGTGAAATGAAGGTTACGAAGGGAGTAGTTTACGCGAAAAAATGGCAAAATTAAGTTGAAAATTGTAGAATATTCCTTCAGCCATTAGACAATATTATGGTCGCTGATATTAGTTTGTTTCATAAAAATCAATGTACTAGGCTAGTATTAGGCATATGTAAGCATTAATTATTCACTAATTAAAATGTTATATGTGGAACTTAAGGCCACATTTTTTCTCTTGTTGGCACTTTGGTCGGCACAAATCTGGTTCAGAAGTAATCGTTCATTGTGAAAGAAAGAAAGAAAGAAAGAAAGAAAAGGAAGAGAAAAAAACACGTCTGCATGTTTGGCAATGCTCGTGTTGCATTCATTTGAAATGCGATGATTCATCGGCTGCTCGTGCAGTCGTTCATTTGTAGACGAACGACGTGATTAGAATTCATAAATTGGAAGGAACAAATATTGACCATCCACATAGCGGTGACACACGTAACGGCGAACGTCTTAGTAAACTCACAGAGAACATTCACCTTCAGAAATGAATCAGATGTGCTAGATCATTAGGCACTATGATCACGAAGTTTAAACCCTAGAACTTCTTCCCATTGAAGTTCACGTGTGAACGGAATCAATCAGACTTCTATCTCCATCATAATATTTTAATACCTATTAATTACCACATACAATTCCAAATAGCAAATATTGTTCAATGGTATCACTTATTCATTCTGGATTTTTTCTTCGTGTATTATTCAGATATTAATAATTATGGACGATGAAATTGAAAGGAGAGAGAATTATGCTGTTTGCTTAATACATGAAATGTCAAGAAACACGTACAAGAAAAAATACATTTTCGACAAATGGTATATAGAAAGAAGCAAACACAATTCTGTAAAAGGCATGTTGTCATATTTTTCTTTTAAAGATTTATATGCAATTTGTCGCGTTTCTGAATAGAAAAGAAATCGGGATTTTTTCAAAACCAGAAATCCATTGATTTTAATACAGAAAACTGACGCCTATTATTTAATGATATAAGTAACATTCATTGAAAGGATTTTTCGAGCCTGCAGAAGAGAACGGAAAAATATGACAGTAAGCAATGTTGTTGGATATGATACAACTTTTAAAATTACTTTACCAAATACTAAAACTAAGTATGTGTGTGAACTTGTTATCTCGAGAGAAAATTTTGAAGGATTTTTGTTAAGAAGCATTGAAAAACACACCTATTCTCACCCTTCCACCACAAAACATTGCTTTTTTAGTAGTACAAAATGAGCAGTGATGAACACAACCTGTTGACATTAACACATTTGGTCCCAATCCTAAACATTTTGTCTTATATCTTGGGCAAACAAAATTTTGAAAGTTTAATTGATCATTGCTTTTGAATATCTTATGCTACATTGCTTACCGACTCTGGTGCTGATATACACAACCTGAAAAGACATGGATGATGAAAGTTCAGTTGCATAGCAGAAATCTACGTGTAAATGTCGCTAGAAAACAAAAAAATAAATACTCGGAGGCAAACTCGATTTTATTTTTCTATCGTTGCTCATGTCGATGTAAAGAAAATCATGGATATTTAAAAATCAGTTGTGAATTTTATTTTAATATACATTTTTATGTAAAAAATATCAACCACAAAAACGTCGAACACGAAACGTCGAACTCGAAACGTCGAACGCGAAACGTCGAACGCGAAACGTCGAACGCGAAACGTCGAACAACAAACATCGAACAACAAACATCGAACACGAAACGTTGAACAACAAACATCGAACAACAAACATCGAACACAAAATATCGATCTTGAAAAACATGTTCTTCAAAAATTCGTCATTTATACATCGATGATTGAATACAAAACACATTTTGTAAACATCGACATCAATGTCGCCTCCCTATAAAACACCCGCTGTGTACACTCACCCAGACCGAACTCTCGAGCGCGCTATGGAGGTGGGGCGAGCCGTGGATGAACGCGACTTGCTTCTCGCGCGGAGCGACCTTCGAGGCGGAGGCGGGGGCGGGACGGGTCAGAGGTGAAATCGGGAGGCCGCATATCATCCTTCATCACGCACCGCCCGCGCCGCGAGAGCTCCGCTCCTCGCCTCGCCGCCATCCGGCGATCGGGCCTATCACCGCCGCCGCCACTTACCTTAGCGCCTGGAGACTATAAACCGTGTGCGACCCAGGTTAAGACGTATAAGGAGGCAACTGCGTCGTTAACATCTTCGGGCTGTTGAATTATCAGTAACGAATGCGTTGAGTGTGTTTCGTTGTAGGGTCTGACTTGATCTGTTGATCAACGTAACTGCGTAGCGTAAGTATGCACGCGGGGAAATCGTTTGGAACAACTGTAATTTCTGCGCCATTTCGAATCCGGAATGGGTCTCCTGATATTAGGATTGTCAGAAAAACATGTTTTCTTTCGTTTATTGGCCGATTGAAAATTAGATTCGTTCAGGGAAATGACACGTAAAAACAAATTAACTGGGCTGCCTTCACAGCAGCGCTCTTTATAACCCTTTTCCTCAATGACAATTTAAAATGTTGAAGATGAATAATATCAAGTCATAATTACGAAGTATTTGATAATATTGATTAAATTTCTCAATTGCCTCTGGAAAGCGCAAATAAATATCTACAGGTTCTATTTCATTAATGATCTATTTTTATTATATTTTCAAAATTCTATAATTTACAATAAATACCATTAACAACGCAATTTTCAACTAAGGAGCTACTTGAAGTTCAAAATAGAATTTTCTCAGTTCGTTTGTATTTTCTAAAGTATCAGTGACTATGAGTAATCAAACGTTATCATTCAACGATCAGATATTCCCATAGGCATCTCTCTTACTTTTTGTGCACACACAGTTTGTAAGGAAGTACATGTGGACACATTCCATTATGGATTGGCCTCCGTGCCTTTCCATTTATTTTCACGGGCATGTTGCCAGCTAGTATCGGCCTTCTTGATTTATTGGATGTGGAAATCGTGCCATGAACGAGAACGTTCGGTGCTTGCACCAAATTCCTTGCACACAGTAAGCAGAGTTTGATGTATAAATCCGACATTGTACGTCTAAGGAATTTGATTATCGACCAGCATATGTGGCTACATTCGATAAATGATATAATCAATTATTTAGGAACTAACAAGCAAAAATATTTACAAATCACTTTTGTTGGTTCACATAATATATCGTAATGCGACATGAAGACAAAAAACTCAGAATTTCTGTAGACAATGAAATCTTATGAATTGGAACATGTACTTAAATATAAAATTCTAGACTTTTAAATATATTGATATTTCGACTTTCTTTTTCGACTATTGAATAAATATTCCTTTAATTACACTTCATCATTACATTGAATGTTTCGAAGAAATGATAAGGAAGTAACTGAAATTATGATATTAAAATGGATATTTATTAATTTAGCATACATATTATTAGCAAGCAAAATGTTACAATGCGCTACAATTTTAAACAATTGGTAATACTGAATTGAATACTCTAATTTAATTAAGTAATTTTACATTCACATAACGCTGTTGTTGTAATAAGCTTGAAAATAATGTTAATATTTTTTTAAAAATGTACGTGTCCGAAAAAGGAAAATACATCTGTGATACTTGTTACAAATTTTACGGGCGTATTTTAAATATTATGTGTTGGAATAATATTTATTGGTTTTATTTATATTTTATTACACACTGCAGCTCATTTCAAATATTTGTTTAGGCATGTAAATATGTGTTTTTCAGTGTCGGTGAATGACTACAAGAAGGGTATTCTCCATCATAGTTAAACTTCTCCAGTGAAACCTGTCTTAAGTGATCACAATTGTTCCGGCAATAATTGGCCGTTAACTGAGGTGGACGCTTTATCAAGATTGCGAGGATAATGAAAGCGTAAATCAAATTTAATTATGAAATGTAGTATGTTCTTTTTAACATTTTTATTGCCATAAATGATAAAATAAAACTTAACGAGATATTTGGGATCATTTGCCTCATCGAGGCAAAACACGCTCTTGAATTGTTATTCTTTAGCTGAGAAATTCACGTTCCATTATCATCGAATCAAACAAGCAAACTAGAACATTCACAGTGAGTGGAAACTTTGCACCATCTGCCACAGTTGGCGAATGACCTACGGATCATAGTCGCCCACTCGGTGTGTTCCACGAAACCTATCAGATTCTCACAGAAGAAAATAACGAGTTAGCAAACCACAAGCATGCTGTGATATGGCAAACACGAACGTTGTTGTTTATTCAAAAACATTAAGTCATTTATTTTCTGAAACAATTAGTCCCCTACAAGACAACCGACCCGAAATGTCATAATTCAAAGTAATTTGTAATTGCTTCCCGTTGAAGAAAATACAGTTCTCTGCTTCGCTTTATAACACACTTCCACATCGCTTGAAGTAAGAGTTTAAAACGTCAATGAATGAAATGTGCTTGGCCGTTGGCCGCAATGTCCGCTGAAAGGAAGGCATATTTATACGTGTTTTAACGAAAACTCAATTGGTTCCGCGAGAAAAGGCCTTTAATAGAGATGACAGCATAATTGAGGCGGCAGTTCTATCAGTTTTCACTGTAGTACAATCATGAAGATAGTGAATGGATTTTTTGGGGTACAGAAATGCTGGGGGGCCGTTTTAATATGATGCGTAAAATTATGCATTACCATCAGAACGCTTGATGGCTGTGTTATGTACTACATTAAGTACGTTTCTGGGTTGGGACGTAGCTACGTATTTTGAGTCACTGTCATGGTCTCCACTGTCAATGACTACGTACGGAAGTTCTAAAGCATGTTTTACATGACCAATTTTTCGTCCTTTTTTTCATTTTTCTGTACAGAAAGTGGCAGGAAAAGGGACGTTCGTTTCTATGCATTGTGTCGGTGCCGAAACTGGATGAAAGTGATTCCAGCTTTTTACAAGATCAGTTCCAGCTTTGTACGTAACCGTCATGAAGATATTTACTCCCGGCGCCACATAAGCATTGAAGATTGAACATTTGAACACCGCACCCATGGTAACAAATGAAGTTGTTGAATGTGACAAGTGACACCAGGAACGTGGTAGTTAAACTGAATGAAATCTGTACCAAAATATGAAGCTTTCAATGTTTTCGTACAAATTACATCCAGTCTGGTCTGTCTCTCTTTTATACCGGCGAAAAATGATGAAAAAATGATCGAGTAAAAGAAGCTTAAGAAACCAAACGTGGCGATGAAGTCAACGCTCGGCCGCAGACAGCCAAACTGACAACGCCGCAGTTTGGAGAGAGCCGTCAAAAGTACCTTCTAGCAGCGGGTTGGGAGTCGGGCGGTAACAAACGCAGCTGCCGGCGGCGGCGGGGCGCGGGACCCCCACGACCCCTCTCCCGGCCACCACCGGGTAAACAGAGCGGGGCGAGGGGACCGGCGGCTGCGGCCAAGACGGCTTCACGGCGCAGATCGACGCTACGGTGTAGGATGAAACTAAGGGAGGGTGATGATGGGTGAAGGGGCGAGGATGCTCATGAAACGAATGATAACAACCCACACCTCGATCGGAATCTCGCCGGCAAGTACTTTGTCGATAATTTGTTGTTGGGAACTTCGTCATCGGTCTCTTGGTCGTCGGTAACTTAGTCGTCGGTCACTTGGTCATCGGTAACTTCGTCGTCGGTAACTTCGTTGTCGGTAACTTCGTCGTCGGTAACTTGGTCGTCAGTCACTTGGTCGTCGGTCACTTGGTCGTCGGTCACTTGGTCGTCGGTCACTTGGTCGTCGGTCACTTGGTCGTCGGTCGCTTGGTCGTCGTCATCGATCACTTGGTCGTCGCCGTCGGTAACTTGGTCGTCGCCGTCGGCAACTTGGTCGTCGCCGTCGGTAACTTGGTCGTCGCCGTCGGTAACTTGGTCGTCGCCGTCGGTAACTTGGTCGTCGCCGTCGATAACTTGGTCGTCGCCGTCGGTAACTTGGTCGTCGCCGTCGGTACCTTCGTTGTCGCCGTCGCTCACTTCGGCGTCGGTAACTTCGGTTCGCGTCAATAATACTGTTGATAGGTTCTGGATGACGGCACTGAACGGATTCTGAATCAATGGGCAAACTGTTACCTGCTCCGCTTGTGTGAATATTGTGTTCTTGAATCACCGATTAATTATATCAAATACCTCCCCCCAAGGTTTTGCCAATCTTCTCAACTCTTGAATATGCTACTAATGGCGTATTTGAACCTGAATTGCTCGTTAAAGACCACGTCGTATTCATCAGGCGTCCATCTCTTTCGAACTCATACTAGCCTCTCTCTAACAAACTTGCCTACATAGCAACTAACTGCATACCACTGGCGGATCCAGGGGGGTGGGAGGCATGGGGGCCTTGCCCCCCCCCAAAAAAAAGGCTTATATTTTTCATTTATGTTCCTTTATTTCGGAAAATTGATTTAAATATTCATTTATGATCCAATTATGTAATTATTTACACAATAATATTTAATAGTATTATATCTACAGTACATAAGTTACATACAATACAATAACAAATATATGTATTATTTAACAAAAATGTATTCTATTCACACATCTTTTACGAGTTGATGTACGTCGCTAACTTCGTCGTCGGTATCGTCGGCGTAGGTAATTTCGTTGACAACTTTGGTGCCAGTAACTTCGTCAACATCAAAGACGTTGGTAGCGTGGAAGTTAGCTGGGCGTCCGTAATTCAACGGAAACGCAGAATTACGAGAGCTGTCCGGATATAGATAAGAAAGACGTGTGATGACCGATGTGACGCTGATGGCAGTGAATAAATAGTAAGGGTAATGATGACCACAACAATACTGAAGTTTTAGAACGCCGTATCGTGCCAACGTTTGCGATTATTACAAGTTACTTCACTATGCATTTACCTACATCTACAAATTGGCAACTCAATATCTCAAACTCAACTACCATGGAAGTAAGGAATGTTTAATACATTTATGATTTATTTAGATTATAAATTTGGCGTCTTTAGTTAGCAACAAAAAATTTACAAAAGTGCTTCTATTTGAACGAAGAACTTATTTTAATCGAGCTTTCAAAGGGCAATTACGGAAACGTGTTTTATATATTATTTAAAACAGCCAAATAATTGGCTTGCGATTAAGAAAGTTTATTTTTGGATATTTTGGAAGATTCCAAGGAAACTTTCCTGAAGATTTGCTTTCTTGTTGTCTTTTCATAAATATGGTAATGCGACTTAGCCTTGAAGATTGAAGCATGGCTCAGAGAATTCGATGATAAAGTAAGGTAAAAATTGTGATGTCAGCGCCAGTCACATCTACACTTACTTTTATTACTCATCCCATTAGTAAAGAATGTGAATGGAAAAAATTACATTCGACGGTAATTTTTCGTAGTAAGATTTATAAATATTCTTTTGACATTTTTAAACGAAAATTAGCAATTATGCTATTATGTCAAATAATTTTGAAAACATGAATTATTATTATTACTAATATTGCCGTTATGCCTTTACATACTTCGTTTCAGGAATGTGCACAACGACATTCTCTTTCTTTGAAGCAGTAACTGGTTATTTTCTGTACTTTGTTTTGTTTTTAATTTACCTAAATTTAACTTTAACAAATATGTTTCCAAATAGCTTAATTGTGACGTATAGTACATTGACCACATGGGTTAGGGAGTAAATTCATAAATATTTCTCTAAATATCAATGTATACGTAATTTTGTCGACAAATTTTCGACAAATAAGATTTCCAAAGTGGATGCTGTCCGTTTCTTACTACTTCGTTGCAACACGTATTCTCGCTTTGTCGTATTGTGAGAGATCGGCGGAGTAAGTTGCAATCACACTGTCATGCAAGTAGCACATCTCACATCTAAGAAGAAAGATAAAAATGGCCAATTTTATGACGTACGTTCACTCAGATTTTTCTCTTTAATAATTATGAAACGAGTTTTATATTGTCCCGACATAAATATGTCAAGAAGTCAATAAAATGGTAGGCAGTTTCGAAAACTTCGCATAAAATGCTGTCCTTTCACATTTTGCGTTCTGCGAATGTGTGTTAGTAGGAACACGTGAGTCAATTATTAAAATATATTAAATACACGTGGTACAGTCATTTTGTAGTAATGGTGGCCGTGTAATTTCTAATTACATAATAGTAATTAAATTGTGAAAATAATAAGACTGCTTTTCGACATGTGCTATTTCTAATGGTGATTTTCTGCGGAATATTTTTCTGCCTAAGTGATGGAAAACGAGGAATAAGTGCCAACAGCAGCAAAGTAACCCAGATCCTGTAGATATACCGCGGACTCTAATTAGTTGTGGAACCTGCAGTTATCGTTCATTTGCATACAGCGACTTGTGAAAAGAGGTAAAATACAGTCCAGGAATTCGAGATAATGAGATTACAGACCTCCAAACAAATATGCGACATGCAAATCGAGAGGACATTACTAAACTAAAACTCACAATGGATGATAAATCTCTTGTAGTTTTGGACATACTAATGTGAGAATTCGCTTTAGATGAAGTAGAGCTCTAAATCGGTCAATATCATCACTTTTATTCTTCGCTATTTTGCCAGTAATACAGGTTATATTTTTCTTTTGTCATCATGTCCACTGTTAATTCGTAAACATTTCTTTTCATCTTTTCTCTTAATTATTACTATTTTTTATTTTCTCTCTTTATCGCTGCTTTTTTTCTGCCCACACATTACGCCCTTCTCTTTATCTTACACAAGATATATACACTTATCTATAAATGTGGATACAAATATACATCAATAAAATGTATATTTTCTGAGTTCCTCACTTTTCTTTCTTTTTCTTTCGCTTTCTCATTCATTGCTTAATAACCTTTGTGTCTTTGCGCCTGTCCGCCCAATTTCCGTTTTCCATGTATTCCACCATTCTTTTCTTTCTCTTCTCCCCCCGCGACCCCCCCCCCTGGCGCCAGTCTGTCGGCAGACCCTCCAACGGAGCAATGAGAATCAGCTGAACATTTCGCCACGACTCGCTTTTTCGCCCAGCGGAGCGTACCCGAATGCATTTTTACCCGTTTGTTCTTTTAGAAACAGCGAGCAGCGAGCCGCGCCGTCGCCGCTTCCAGAAGCCGCATTTCTACAGCAGCCCACTCGAACGACGGGGACAGCAAATGGACGGGCAAGGGGACGGCCCGAGGGCGGGGACAAGGCAGATAGGGATGGAACGAGACACCGACGGCGGAAAAAAGGGTTAGTGATAGAGCGGGACGGACGAGGGCGGGGACGCGAGGAGCAGGGGACGGCATATGACGGAGCCGTGGGGACGGCGAGGGCGGGAGACGCAAAGAGAAGGCGGGAGCAGGCGAGGGGGGGACGTGAACATAACGGGGCGGGGAGACGGCAAGAGGGCGGAGAGACGAGCGGGCAAGGGTACCAGAGTGCTTGAAGGGACTGAGGGAACGGCAAGAGGGCGGGGACGGCAGACGAGCGAGGAGACAGCGAGGGGCGGGAGAGACGGCGAGGGGCGGGGGACGGCGAGGCAGAGGACGAGACGGCGGAACGGGACGGCGGCAGGTGCGAGGGACGGCGGAACTGAGACGGGACGGGAGACAGTGCAACAGAAGGACGCAGGGGACGAAGCAATGTGAGGCGCGGGACGGGAAAGGAGCAAGGGGACGCGGGATCGGCGTGGCGCGGGCGGACGCGCGAGGACGGCGGGGACGGGGACGCAACGAGGGCGGGCACGGCAGGAGAACGGGGTCGGGGACGGCGGGTACGGCTGGGACAGGGGACGAGCGAGGAGCGAGACGGGCGAGGAGCGAGGGCGGAAGGACGGTTCAGTGCGGAGACGGCGAGGGAGGGGACGGCGAGGGTGAGGGTTGGCGGACGGCGGGACGTCGCAGGGCGGGTGGCGGTGGGACGGCGAAGCGCATGGACGGCCGATGGCGGAGTCACGAAACGGACGGACGGACAAGGCAGAAGGGGCGTTTGTGGCCGAAGCGGTGAGGCTGTGTGAGCGTGGCGGCAGCGGGGACAGCGGAGAGGGAGATAGAGGTGGGGCCGGAGATGAACTCGGTAGCTTATTCTGTCGCTGTCTGGAGGAGAATTCTAGCGGCTGGCTGCTCTGGTCGGTAGAGTGTCGTGGTTTCTTCGACCAGTACCAGGCGAATGCAGGAGCAATACCCTAACAAACGGGGCACGGACTCCGCGCGATCTTTCCTCCTTGTCTAATCCTCACCCGTTACACACATTTACACTTGCATGTTCTACACTACCACACACACCGGGACAGCTTAGTGCTTGTCCCGGCTGGAGTGGTGCCCCGCTAGTCGGAGATACCTGGTATGGGAGAACGACGCGTATGTCGACGCTGGATATCACCATGAAGCGGGGAAAGATCACCGCCACTTCCCGAGCAAAACCATGCACTACACTTACGGGACTAATGACCTTAGCAGATGACGCACCCGGAATCACTAATCAATCAATTACCTCAATCGGAGACGGAGTGGGGGTGACCGTGTCAGTAACATGGGCTACGTGGCCGGTATCGGTAGAGGCCGAGGTAGCGATTGATAGAACGGAACGGACAAGGAGAATAGAGGCTATACAAGAATAGACGCGGCGCGTAACGATGACGGGGACAGCGGAGAGGGAGCTGGAGACGGGCGGGGTCGGGGAAGGAGTGGAGGGCGGCACGCCGGCGGCGGTGGCGGCAGCAGCGGGGTAGACGCGGGCGATGCCGCTGGCGGGGCTGGCGAGAGCAAGAGAGGGTCGACTGAGAGAGCGGCGAGGCCGAGGCTCCTGGCTGGACGGCAGAGGTGATCCTTATCTGCAAGTGCGCCCGCTCGCACGTTTCCTTGCGTTTCGCGAATTTCGCGCGCCGCCGCACCGCGCAGCGCAGCGCTCCGGCCGCTTGTTTTGTTTATTAAAGGAGCGGATAGATACGGCCTGGCAAGTTTTGCGCTTTTGTAGGGCACTGCGAGGAGGAGGTAATGTGAGAAGAGGAATTTCGGGGTGCGGGAGAATGAAATGGTGTTAGGAACGATTCTCCTTTAGTAACTATTCAGTCAGTTCTCAAACTGAATTAAGTTGACTCGAAATAAATCAGTGTGTAAATGTATGAATGGAATGAAATTCAAGAAGTTAAATTCTTTAGATAGAATGGGTCGATTGAAATAGACATGACGCTGCAGCAGTGACTGATGTGCGCTTGAGTTATGTGAATAAGATGTTTAGCTTGACAAATAAATAAATTCATTCAGATCTAGTTGTGTAGGAACAAACAGGTGCGACCCATACAGAATCATGGCTTCTCATTCGCGCTTTGGAATGTCAATGGAAACTCCCCAGGACCCAACATATTCTTCTTTTTTTTTCTTTTTTAGCTCGTCTATTTTTGATAGTTTTTGGTAGGACGATGGGTTTTTTAAGAGTGAACGTTTCTACCTCAGGGCCCGTTCCAATATCCGAGAAATCGCCATTTACGTTGTACCCGGAAGTGATGTGTGGAATAAAATGTTTGCCTTTTCCCCTTAATATGAAATCGATCTTCGTCGTTATCTCTAATCGCCGGAAAGTCGTCCTTCTTTCCTTTTCTTCTCCTCCTCGGCCTCCTCACATATTTAGAAAATGTACTCCAGTATTTCGTGAGATAGCATTAACTTCATGAACTTGTCCTGCACATTTTGCATTTTTGTTAGTAACGCGTTGATAACTGCATAAATTTCGATTTTTGTACTGAACTTAAATTATGCTTCCTGAATGCCCTTCCTTTACGAGCTTTCAAATGCTCGTTTTATAATACTCTGGGTCAGGATGAGCTGGGAGAAACTTAAAAGATGCGAAGCTAAATAAACCTTCAATTATTAGCTTAAAATTAAAAATACATCATCACATCAATAATATCGCAAATAACCTTCGTTGTTCTTCAATAATTCATAATTGGTCAGAATTATCTGTTACTTGCATTACTTCGACGAGATGTGTGTATGGTTTGTGTGGACAAATTAGTGTGGAATTAGAAGACGAAATTTACAGTGTAGAGATCATGTCATCAGATATTTTGAAATCTCTTGAACCTATTTTTTTCTGCACAATCGTTGCCACTTGCGGGTTCAGAGGTTTATCGTCATCAAAAATATCTTAAGTTTACTTTATTCATCGTTTACATTACCTTACGAAATACCCCAGATATAGATCCTCACTAAAAACATAATAAGCTTATTTTTTAACAAAAAATTCAGGAAAAATTATTCAGAAAAAATTAAAAATCTCCGTCAAAATCCTGCAACCGCGAAACTGTGGTGCACCTCCGATAATCGTGAACTTCACAGGAAAGGGACAGTAACCGTTTCTTTGGTTTCGTGTAAACACAGATAGCACCCATGCCCACGAAACCACCCATACTGCTATTACCGAATCCCTCACATGTGCGTGTGTACTTTCCACTTTATTACAAACGACACGCTAAACCGCAATAGGGAAAAGGTGCCGACTACTGCCGAGCACAGGTACAGCATCACACTTTCAGCCAACCAGACGCAGTCCTGGTCGGAAAAGGTTAAAATGTCAAGAGAGCGTTCCACCTTGATATCGTGCTCATCATATCTCCACGTGGGTATTGGAAGCATTAAACGCATGTGAAGGGTGGTAAATGAAAATTAAAATTTGCGAGGTATTCGGTTTCTAAATTTATTATTTTAATCAGAAATTGAATTTCTTCTTCTCGCGGTCTACTCATAGAACCTCCTCCCATCACCACCAAAACTAAAAATATTTGTATTTTACTCTTCGTGTTTCACCAGAGTTTCTTTGTCAACTCATATAGAAATTTATTAATTTGGGACACAATTTTAAAGATTTAGTCGAAGTAAATATACCTGCACTTATTTACTCAAATATTTCGTAAACATTCTCCGGATATTCAGAAATACTTACAAAATTAAGTATTAATAATGTTTTCAAATTGTTTGTTGATGAAATGTTTTTTTAATTCGATTTACATTCATATATGTATTTTCATAAAAATCAAAAGTTGATATTATTAATTGTTCTTTGAATTATGGCTTCTTAAAGAAATTACTGGAACAGGAAAATGGAATAAAACAATTATTTCAGCCATGTGATTTATTACAATTAAATTTCGGAAATTTGAAGTTCGTTTGTCATAATTTTTTTTTTAAAGATGATAGAACCGCAAGAATAACCGATCATTTTAATCTACGTTTAAATTCACCTTTAGTAACTAGATACATCATTATGATAATTTTTATCATAATAAATAAAGTAATTTGTATCATTAAAAGACGGTAATTTGTCTCATTTTAAGGAAGGTAATTTGTATCAAAATAAATCAGGTAATTTGTTAATAAGGTAATTTGTGTCATAATAATTAAAAGATGCCTTTCTTTCATTTGGTAGAATATGCTACCACCTTAATTTCTTTCCATTTGTACACGAATATTTAATACATTATTGATGTGTGACACATCAGTACGAAAATAATATATTAAAAGGGAGCGAGAGAAAGTATACCCTTATGATTTTCTTTTAAATCACAAATAAATCAAATGAAATTCAGAAATACATACCATTCAATATTATTTATTAATTTTAGCATCTTAGAGTGCTTTGCATTGAAAGGATTTCTGCAGAGTGTTTCTACAAAATCAATAAGATTTCATGAAGTTATAAAGCTAACTAAAAAACACCAACATATTTTAATACTCCCCAGGAACGACTTCCAAACAATCGTAAAGCAAAACGAAAGGAAATGAATGGGTTTATTGAGGAAATTTCAAAACTTTTCCATCAGAATTCAATATCAAGACCGACGCTATAATTTGAAAGGAAATCGGTTTATCACGTTAAAAAAGAAAGTCGGGCACCACAAAAAGGAAGCAAAAAGGAAAACATCGATCGAGCATTATTGTTTCGCTCCGCTCAAAAGAGCCTTACGTGTTTTTAACGACTACCACTTCACACGTTAGATTTCTTTAATTGATTTCGCCCCCGTAACACTCAGACAGCGACAAACGATCGCCGGGCTTCTCCCCCCGGGCCATCACGCACAGCGGCAGATGGAATTTATCTGGGGCCTCCACTCGCACCGCTCCCTTCCCGCGCCGCCCCCGGGCGCTGCCCCTTCACCGCCCCCACCACCGCCCTTGCTATCGCCCTCGGCCTCGCCCTCCCCCGGCGGCGCCCGGCCGAGAGCGCCCGTTCGGACCACGCCACATCACGGCGGCCGACGAGGCTGGGGACTGGTGATGCGACATCGATAACGAAACAGCGATGTTAGCAAACGTCGATGTTTAAAATTAAAACATCGATGTTAAAAATATATCGACTTAACACCATTGATGTTTTTGAACATCGATTTTTAGACAGGATTAGTAACCTTCCTAATATTAAATTCGTGTGTATTAAAATTTAATTTGACAGAGTTCGTGTTTATCAATTTCCCGAATAAGGGTACAAGAAGAAGGAGCAAGCCGTACGCCTGTAGCATGTTTCTTGACCATATCGCAAAGTGCGAAATGAATATGAAGAAAGAGGAAGGGCGCTGTGTAGA
Source organism: Gryllus bimaculatus (assembly GCA_017312745.1). Taxonomy (NCBI): domain Eukaryota; kingdom Metazoa; phylum Arthropoda; class Insecta; order Orthoptera; family Gryllidae; genus Gryllus; species Gryllus bimaculatus. Next base: position 3,540,124 of record BOPP01000052.1, on the reverse strand, counting down.
ATATACCCTCTAAACAGTTAATAAAACCCCTAATTTGATGTATCCTGACAGGAGGTGCAAATTCCATGCTTGCCGTGGGTGCGTGAATACCTAGATACGCCTGTGTCTGGGTCAGATCCGCCTTGTAGACAATTCTTTATGTTACAATTCGTAACAACGTTCTAGTATTGCCATCTACGGACGTCGAAAGTTTGGAGTAATTTGTTTTAATCCAGTCAGTCGTCGTCAATCATAGTCAGTCAGTGCCCTTCGGCCAGGATCACGGCGCCGTAAGTTCGCATGGTTTGTACTCAAGGTTCAAGTCGAATTGTATTAGCACATTTCATAATTCAGAAATATATCAGTATTCTGGTACTGGTAACTTACGTTTCAGGTCTTCCTTTTTTGAAAAATACGTAATCAGTAGCAAAATAGTTATACATTTCTAAATTAAGAAATATACTTAATCTCGATTAATACAATCCATAATTTATTATACAAGTCTTTGAATTTATTACTTTCTAGCCATAGAATAATAAATGAAATCTGAAAAGTTATTGTTCCTACAAATATAATGTAAGTTACCATTAAAAGACCCCTAGATGGTTCAGACAATAAGTTGTCCGGATACCCCCTGCTACATCTCTGTACACTACAGCTATTGTCTGTCAGTCTTTACTGCGTCTGTGTACGTCTGTATAGTCTCGGCGCCCATTGGCTTTTCCATGGGCATTATCATTCCCCCCATTTGTCATCTTTATCTTCGGGCTTTTTACAAAAGGATATTTCATTTGATTTTGAATGCATATTTTGGCGTGAGTCTGTATTTTTAAAAGAATCTTTCTTTACTAATTGATTGATTTTGGCATTATCCATATCATTTTTGGTAAATTAATAATCTTCACTGGTAATTTATGAATTGCTTTGTACATTTGCAACTCTGTATTACCCTCTCCAGCACTCCAGATGCAAAATATGTTGTTTTTTTCTTTTTACAATTTTATGTGCTTTGTTTTCTTTTTTCCTTGTCTGTTATTTTTTCTGATTATAACGTTATTTTGCTTCCTATGTTAATTCATTTCGCCATGTTGCTCAACATGTCTTTCAACAATGTCTTTGGTTTCCTCTCCTCCCTTGTGTTAACTTCAACATCGACGGTTTTTACTGTAAACTGTACCCAAAGGACGATACAATTTCGAGAGGTGTATATTACATATGACAACACAAATGACGTCACTTCTGCCACCCACT
>BOPP01000052.1:3507081-3527625 GCA_017312745.1 Gryllus bimaculatus | reverse complement strand
GCGCTCCGCCTGCCTCGTAAAGGGGCTGGCGCACCCCCCGCCCCCGCCGCTGACGCCGGCTTCAACACCGGCTTCTCGCAGCCTCCGTTGTCGCCTTCCTCTTGACTTCGCCGCGGCCTTCCGCCTCATTTCTGCCTTCAACCTCGTTTCCGCATTCAACGTCATCTTCGCCTTCGTTCACATCTGTTTCCCTTTGTCTGCATCTCTGCGTGCGTCCTTATCTTTTCCTTCGTCTACATATCCGCCTTCGTCAACATCTCTGCCTTCATCCACGTCTTTGCCTTCTCCCTCGTCTGCTTTCGCCTACGTCTCTTCATTCGCTTACGTCTCTGATTTCATCTACGTCTCTGCCTTCGTCCGCTTCTTCGCTTTGATCTCCGTCTTTGTCCACATCTCTACCTTCGCCCACATCTCTTTCCCATCGTGCACATCTGTCTTCGTCATCTCAGCCTTCGACCTCATCGCAGCCTTCGTCCTCATCTCTGCCTTCACCCTTATCTCTGCCTTCATCCTCACCTCTGCCTTCGTCCTCATCTCTGCCTTCGTTCTCATCTCTGCCTTCGTTCTCATCTCTGCCTTCGTTCTCATCTCTGCCTTCGTCTACATCTCTACCTTCGTCCACCTCTGCCTTCGATCACCTTCCTTCTCTACCTTTGCCTCCGTCTCTGCATACGTCCCTATTTCTCGTCCCTCCACCTTCGACCACGTCTCCGGCTTCGTCCACATCTCTGCGTTTGTCCTCATCTCTGACTGTGTTCTTACATCCGCCTCCCTCCCCCCTTCTGCCTTCGACTCCACTTCTCTCTTCATCTCCGTCTTTTCCTTCACCTCCACCTCGCTCTAGCGTTGACCTCCACCTTCGTCTCCGCCTCCGCCTTCCACACCTGCTTCTCCAATTCCCTTCTCCGCCCACGCCTCTGCCTCAACGTCCTTACCGCACCATCCTTACCTCTCTACCTAACTCCGCCTCGGTCCCCGTTTCAGTAGTCTCTACTCGCCCCCCCCCCACCTCCGCATCCTTCCCCTCCACCGCACAGCTTCCCCTCCACCGCTACCTCCGCTGCCGCCGCGTATCCACGCAAAACCCATCGCACGCTGCAAATCGCGTCGCCGGAGCCCGAGCCGTCGGCGCGCCTTGTTTCTAGTTTTGTTCCTGTTTAAGTAATAGCCGGGGGCGGCCACCCCACCCACTACCCTCACCCCGCGCCCCTTCGCCTCTTGTCGCCGCTCCGCCGCGCTCCTTACTCTAAATATTTTCTTTGGCGTCGCTTTTACGAGCGAACGAGGAAACGAGCAAACGGAGGGGGGAGGGGGATGCCCATCCCGAGAGCAGTCGCCTGCGTGCCCGGAGGAGGGGGGGGCGTGGGTGTCAACAGGAAGTCGGGTGACCTTGGTGCCGCGAGGGGCGCTGCCGGCAATTGACTGGTTGGGCGTTGGGAGTTTGGAATGGGAATGGGTGGCGATGTTGTGGATTGTACTCGGCTGACTGATTAGTGATTCCGGGCGCGTCGCATGCTAAGGTCTGGTGCCGGATGTGTGGTGCAAGTTTTTAACGTGGGACGTGGCAGTGATCTTCCCCGCTGGATGGTGAGAACTGACGTACTGCCGGTTAGCGGGGTTTTCCCCAACCAGGTTTCTCCCACCTGCGGAGCACCACCACTGTCGGGACAAGCTCTTAGCTCCCGGCATGTGTGGTAGTGTATTGCGTGTGTGTGTAGGTGTAAGTAAAGGGTAGGATAGGACAAGGAAGAGGGAAAAAAGATCGCGCGCTGTGCGTGTCCCATTTATTAAGGTATTGTTGAGGCGTTCTCCCGCTGTGGATCGGAGAAACCATAGAAAACTTCCAATCAACCCATCCGGCCGCTGGAAGTTTCCTCCACGCTGTGGCCGAATTCGACCTGGCTATGAAACTCGATCCCTAGAACCTGCCAGCCAGAGTTACTGCAGTAATGTTACTGCATAAATTGTTGCCCTGAGTCGACTAAACCGGTATTGTACACGTGAAATTTCAATGTGTTTGCAGTATTTGCACTCAAATGCCCATAACGGTTTTTTTTTCCCAAATAGAAACTCGCAACTCAACTTACAGTAACGTTTCTGATTTATGAAATTATATTTGTGTCTCTTTATTACCTTTGCACATGCATTTCCTATTTCCGCTTTAGAATCGAGATACTTTGATTTACAATATTGATGATTGTACAGCACATTTACTTTATGAACTGAAGGAATTTTATTACATAAGTGTTCTATATGTTTGGGAGATAGATGGATATATGAAGGACCCATCTCGTGGCTAGCTAAAATGGAAATTCAGAACCTGCTTTCAGTACCAAAAGAAAAGGCTTATGATAACTTATACTGACCGTATCCTCCAAAAATTCGATTTGATGCGAAAAATTAATAGATTACTTTTACGGAAACTATGATGAAAATGTTTACTTATCTTCGAAAATATCCTGAGAAATATTTAAGTATTTCTATGTTACGACGCGTATTTTAAAGAAGATTTAACAACATACGATCATATCACATAGTTCTAAAATCGTATCCTCTTCTAATTCTCGTATAGCGTACAGAATGCAATTATATTATGAAATGTTGAACACAGAGTGCAAACCATTAATGTGGTTATGTAGGAAAAAATGCATAACGAATTTGGCTGAGTGAACCATTAAAAGGGTAGAATTCATCCTTCATTCCTAACGTATTCCAGAACTCACTTAAGCACTCGTTCACAGAAACATCAAGAGCATTTTTTTGGTCAACGACGTGACCCATATTCAAGCCACGCGATCATCCGGCAAGAATAAAAAACACACAAGGCGCTCTCTCAATCCGGAATCCTATTCCGCGTGCGTCCAGCTCACCAGCAACAAGGCACAAAGAAGTCGCTGGCGGCGCAACAATTTCATTACCGCAATTATTATTACGGCTATTTCTACGACTCCCGCCTAGAAGCGCGTGCGAGAGCCGGACTTTCTGCGAACCACTCGACGCACACGCGTGTTGGCGGCGGGCGGACGGGTGGACCGCGGGGCAGCGCAATGCAGTGCTTGCCGTGCCGCGCCGCGCAAATCCAGGAAGACAGCGTCCAGCGGTATGCCCAGCGACGCAGCGGCGGCGGGAAGGCGGATGTGAGTGACACGGCGCGATTGTGAGATCCTGCGACGTGCAGGTGCGTCAGAAGTGTCAGTCAGACTCTTTTTTCTTTTCTTTTTCTGTTTTTCTCATTATTATTATTATTATTATTATTATTATTATTATTATTATTATTATTATTATTATTATTATTATTATTATTATTGTTGTTGTTGTTGTTATTATTATTATTATTGATATTATTGATATTATTGTTATTATTATTATTATTTGTTGAGTGTATTCTGTTATATACAGATCTAGTGCTAATTTTCTCTCAAGCACCAGTAGCAGGCTTATGTATTTTCTTTGTTTTTTCTAAGATTATACAAATGTAATTCTTTGGAAGATCACTCCTTAATGTGTGCATTTCTACCAATTAGTAAACACTATTGCATTTGTGAGTTAATGTGCGTTAAATGATTTTTAATTAAGTTTTTCGACAACTCAAAATTTTTTTGTGAAAAAGAACTTCAAATTTCGAATTTACAGTAGCGTTTAAGGGCCTCCATAACGGCTCCAAGTTTTGTATAAAATTGCTTTTAGGACGAGGTTTTACTGTTTTTTAATATTCTTAAAATAATATTTTTGTTCTACTATTAGGAAACAGAAAAACTGAGAAAATATTTAAAAAATGTACTTTAGGTGGCGATAGATGGTAGCTGGCAAGAGTATGTGGCAAGTCCGCATAGCTTGCCGAGACAAAGGAAATTAAAAAAAAAAATCTAATACGGAAAGAGTGTGCCATTTGTAGCACCACTAGTCATTATTGAGATATGAATTTTTACATGTGTACGGAGAGAACCCATGTGTAGTTAACGTTATTTTTCTATCTGTATATCTATCTATCTATCTATCTATGTATCTATCTTTTTTATCTAAGCATCTTATCATGATATAAACATTTTCCAATTTTTCCAAAAAATAAAGGATACATCCTGTGAAATGTATTTTATAATTATTTATTGCGGATATTAAATTATTCAAAATATTCTGAAGAAGACATCCTTGTATGTATAGTTAATTTCAAGTTTACGTGACGTCGTCGCGGTTGAAAGAGCCACAAACACAAGCTCTACATACAGTGTATGTACACAGTTTTAACACCAACAAGCGAATACCAGTTCTATCATTTCCCGACCGCCAGTAGCGATCCAACATCTCGTGTACACACTACAAGTACCAATTGAGACCCGCCCCGCCAGTGCACGCTCCATCCGCGTACCCACACGCGTGACTGTCACCCGTGCCAGCCGTGCGAGCGCGATGCGCGCCAGCTCCGGAGTAAGTTTTGCGCACCGCGCGGTGTCCATATTGAAGACCCTCCAGGCGGTTTTTTCTCCTCAGTTGACCTGGAGAGCCAGGAGTTTATCAAATTTCAGAAGGGGCCTTGTACAGTTAGATCGGCAGACGTTTAGGCTTAAGCAGCAGAAGGAAGGAATGTAACTAAAACACACTAATTAAAAACTAAAGTATATCTAACTTTAAATAATAAATAGTTGCCTTTTTGAGGCTGTAGTTATACATGTTTTAGTACCATTTAATTGCCTTTTTCTTTTTCTGCACTTCAAGGACTAGGCGGCTGCCTGTTCCGTCTTCGCACATCGATTGATCGATATGATTGTATTTTTCTAACATTCTTCCGTTTTCTATTTTTTTTCATACATTCACTCATAAAACATACATTTATTCACTCATAAATACATTTACTCATAAAAGTATAGATACACAACATGTACTCCTAAATACACACTTAAGTACACCACACTACATACACTTTTCTTCTCTTCGTCACGGCACTTTGCTCAAGCTTAGCTGCTAGTATACCTACTAGCGGCATGCTAGCTGCATATTAGCGGCACACTTACAGAATACTAGCGGCATTCTAGCGGCATTCTAACTGTATACTAGCTGTATACTAGCTGCATATTAGCGGCATACTAGCGGTATACTAGTGGCATGCTAGTGGTATATTAGCGGCATACTAGCGGTATACTAGTGGCATACTACATGCATTCTAGCGGTATTCTAGCGGCATTCTAGCGGCATACTAGCTGCATACTAGCCGTATATTAGCGACATATTAGCGGCATACTAGCGGTATACTAGTGGCATACTAGCTGCATTCTAGCGGCATACTAGCCGCATACTAGTGGCATGCTGGCGGCATACTAGCTGCTTTCTAGCGGGCTATGTCTCAAGCGTCCGTTTTCTCCTCTAGGCGGCCGCGTTGCAGCGGAGCACATTTCGGCGCCTCCCGCGCGGATTCCGGCTGCAGAGAGCGGCGTTCGCCTCCCGCGCCCCGCCGGCCTGTGATCGCGTGCGGGGGCAGGGCGCGGCAGGGGAAGGCAACGCACGGGCAGTGGGGCTTTCGTCTACGAAAGGTCTCGGTGATTTTAATGAAATGAATTGGAGTTCGGTCAACGAGTATGTTTCCTGCCCCACCAAATTATATTATTATAAAAAGTAAATAAATATAATGTGTTGTCAGGTATCAAATATCAAAGAACTGAAGTTTAAATATATATTTGATACCAGACAACACCTTTCATTTATTTCATTATGAGAAGGTTACCTCATCAGCGATCTTCTTGTTTTCTAACTTGTATCGTCCACCTATATTACTCCCATTCTCAAAATAGAGCGTTTGATTCGTCAATCATTTAAATATGTCCATGAATTCAAAAGGGTAAGAAGAAAATTTACGAAGTTCAAGGTCACAAATCACCACCCTCCTTCCTTCGAGAAGACGTATAAGTAACCCTTGAAACTAAAAACTTGGTGCTAAAACAGCACGTAAATTCTCACCCGAATATACGCGCACAATTACGTGAAAAGTACTAAAATTTTCGAAAAACTGTATATTACCTTCTTTCAAAACCTATCTTTAAGGAACTGATTTCATTAAGGAAAAAATCTCTATCTTTAGTTGTTAGAAGACTCCGACAAAATTGTTTTTTTAAAGAATCAGAATTTTAACGAACATGAGACTTGTACCATTCTCTTAAACGGCTTTCACACTATGCAGCGACAAAATTTAATCTAAAACGATGAAACCATTTTTTTGAAGTTTTTGAAAATGTACCAGGGTTTCCATGTAAAGTATCCTCCAAAATTAAAATATCGATTTCCAATTCAAGGGGTCGGGAATCAGCCAGATCGATTGGGGAACATCAATTTTGTGGAAAATCGGCTTAATGGTTTAGCCGTTAGCCTTGTTCAGAGACAGACGTTTGGCCGTCATTCGATTTTTCGGTATCAAAACATGGATTCTGGCTATACCACGAAAGTGAGAATTTTTTTCTAAGTTCAGCAACTGGATATATCCACATTTGCTTTTCCAGGGCCATGTAATACGTTTCTCTGCCGAAACTTCGCCGTTTTCTCACGCAGCATCACACATCTTTCTCCGTAGCAAGAAGGTAAAAAAATGTGGAGAAGTGTTTGCTGCCCGTCTGCAATGCACCGATCATCGGGATAAGCTGTTTATCTTCACGTGACGGCGTCTGCAGGCGGCGGCCGGACGTGATCGGAGGCCGCGCGGGATTGCGGTTGCCCGCAAAGAAAAACACTGGGCGGCGATAGCCTTCCCCGAAGCCGCTCGCGCGCCGTTGACTCCACCCTGCGATGTGCCCCTGGGCAGCGCTTCCGTGACGCAGTGCCGCCGTCGTAAACATTACGATTGCCCCCCCCCCGTGTCACATGTTTTCGTTTCCGCGGAATGTTTCTAGCGGCCGGCTGCTCTGATCGGTAGTTTTCCGTGGCTTCTCCCGTCGACACCGGGCGAATGTCGCAGCAGTACCATAACTAACGGATCATTGCCATCTTTCCTTCCTCTTCTTGGTCTTATCCTTTCCCCTTACACGCACACTTACACTAACATGCACTACACTACCACACAGGTCGGGAGCTTAGAGCTTGGCCCGGCTGGGGCGGTGCCCCGCTGGTGGGAGATACCTGGTTGGGAAAACCACGCTAGCCGCCGATAGGTCGGCGCCGGATCTCGCCATACAGCGGGAGGAAAGACCACCGCTACCTCACGAGCAAAGACATGCACTACACTTATGAAACTATTGACCTCAGTAATTGACATGCCCGAAATCACGAACCCACTGAGGAATGTTCCGTTCCATGTAGTGCTGCCTGATTATTTTATTGTTTATCGCGTGGCTTGGGTTTGCCGGAAGGCGGCACGTTGGCTGTGGTTCTGCAGATAGATTTATCTCAACGCGGCCGTCGCGCGGTTTTCATAGTACAACTTGCATACTGACGGTGATAATGATGTTGGGTTCACGGTAACTCCTTTTAATTCTTGGCAGTTTATGGTGCGGGGTTGCATGTTCATGACTGACGTTGGAACGATCAGACGAACGGCCGGTCGGCCGGTCGGTCGAACAGACGTTTTGCCTCATTCGATTTTTCGGTATCAAGGACCCACAAAACATGGATTCTGCCTACACCATGTGTTAGAAGATGTTTTTATCAATTAAGCAACTTGATTTATCCACATTTTTGTTACCAGGGCCCTGTAATACGTTTTTCTGCGAAAAGTTGGTCTTTTTTGCACAGCATTACATAGCCTTCTCTGTATTGCGTAAGCAGTAGCGAGAAAGCGAAAATCATCGCCTCTACACTGAAAAAAAAAAACAAAAAAAACAACGTTCGAATATACCAGATCCATGATAATGTTACAAGTTTCCATGTTACAATATCATGGATCTAGTATACTCCAACGGCTCTTTTTTTTCCGGTGCGATGTTTAAATGATGGATGTTTCTGTCAAACCATGGTTGTTTTGAAAACATCGACGTCTTCGTCGCCCGGCTATCCTGCGGTTCCGCCATTAGGTCGCGCTGAGGTTTGGAGGAGGCGGAATTAAGGAGATTGCGGCGCGAGTCCCCGCCGCGGCTTCCGGCGCGGCGCTTTGTTGAGGCCGCTGGGCGGGGCCCCTGGCGGAAGAAAGCGGATGATTTGCTGTGAAAAGCACTACGCGCCGCAAAATGTTGTACGACGCAGTTGGCTGCTGGCGAGGTCGTGCGGACGATCTGCGGCCGGCTCCGCGCGTTAGGACCGAATGACGTAGTGAATGGGGCGATGACGGTGGACTCTGCCACTTTCTTGGGATCTGCTAGTCTTCGCGGGGTTTGACCTGGCGTTCACTTGTTCGCGGTATTGATGGTTTCTCTCTCTTTCTTTCTCTCTCTCTTTCTCTTTCACTCTCTCTTTCCCTCTCTCTTTCTCTTTCACTCTCTCTTTCTCTTTCACTCTCTCTTTCTCTCTCTCTTTCTCTCTCTCTTTCTCTCTCTCTCTCTCTCTTTCTCTCTTTCTCTCCCTCTTTATCTCGTTCTCTCTCACGTTCCCTTTTTTTGAGATAATGGAGAGAGGGACGTGTGAGGATGGGGAGTGTGGAGGGGGGAATGGGGACGGAGAGATATCGCGAGGTCCGTGGTGAACACTTCGCGGCTCTTTACATGTCGTCCTCATATTATAGGCTACTCCACATCACAACCCACCCCTTCGATAAAAGTACAGCATTAATTAATCATTAAGTATTAAGACATAGAATGGGTTAATAATAATTAAAGTAAAATAAATGTAACAATTATTGATGACGATTTAGGCTTCAGGGGCCGGAGTGATATGAATGATCTTGCTTGTCCCCGGGTCACGCCGCGTCGAAGGATGTGTTGCCGACGTTTCGAGCCTTCGACGCGGCGTCACCCGGACAGCCAAGATCATTAACAATTATAGATGTTAAAATAACCCTAACACTTTAATTAATTACATGTTTGTAATGCATTGTAAGGCATCGCTATCGTAGGGTAAATTATACCGGTTCGTTATTGTACTGTTTGTTAACAATATCTTCAGGTGGCTACTTGGACATTCCTATGGAATAGAGTAGAGTAGAGAAATCAAAGAATATGGGCAATCGGAGCAGTAACTCCTAAAATTATCATCTAGGCGTTTGACATCGTCGACCCAGCTTTGCTGAAAATTGCCCGTCAGAATCCGAATCGAGCGCACACGAAGCTTCAAATGTGAATTTACAACGACACGTTAAAATAACTAGTTGCTGACTGCTTATTTGCCTTCGAAATTTGTTGATTGTTTGGGAGACGTATTTCCACGTAAGAAAACCGTAACTAAGATTTTGAGAGGATATTTATTATTATTATTATTATTATTATTATTATTATTATTATTATTATTATTATTATTATTATTTGGAAATATGGTGTAAGTAAACTTCGAGTGAGGTAACGAGTGTTTAGAGGCCAAAGGAAGTGTTTGTAGTATTAGTGATTACAGTTTTCTCAGAAGCGTAGTTATCGGCGGGGTTACAAAGCAGGGAGTGTATTAAAAAAGTTGTTCTCAGTAAGAATGTTTGATAACACAAATGTAAAAATCCAGTTTGCAACATATCTGAAGATTTTCAAATCATTTTACGGGAAAAAAATCATTTCTCAAAGAATTTACTCCAATTCTAAGGAATCCATAAAACTCTGAAAACCGCTCGTGCTGGAATTGATTCGGCTGATGGACACGTCTTCGTAAAGACTGATTCATTTTCAGGTCACCGAACCATTTTAAGATGTGAATAAAGGATTGTTTGGAATATATTGTTCGTAAAGTTAGAGTATGGACTGGCTCTAGCGAATGTGGGAGCTATGTGGATAAGAGTAATGGATTACATGCGGTCACGCAGCTTCCTTGGTAACGTACGACACCTTCTGTGGAAAAAAGGTGAACAGCGCACTTTCTTATCGGGCAAGGCACGTACTCCCAGCCCCTCCCACTTCTCACCATGTCACGCACTTGATTAACATTACATACACTTCTTTGTTTTATTTTTTGCTTCGCGAGGGGATATTCCAGTACATTTATTTCCTGCGGAAAGAATGTTCATTTCAGAACTTTATTAAGAATGTGCCTGACACATCTAATGTGTGTGTGTTTCCACAAACTGTAGAAAATGTGTAAATGTCCTGCACGATAGGAGTTGGTTCACCGGTTTTACCCTGAAACTCCTCGGCTGTTAAGCAGCCATCATTGATATGAATTCCTAGAAAGTTAAAAAGGCATATTACAAAACGTTATTTTCGGGAAAAAGAGTATACCAAAGAGCAAAGACACTCTGTAGATGGAAAATGAATTACGGATTATCGAACGTGTCATGTTTGTTAATATAGGTGTTGTGGTGTGTTATCGTTGGCATTTTTCATGAAATAATTATAGACGTCATTGCCAACAATATTATTTAAATATATTATTTATATGCCAACAATATTATTTAATGCCAACAATATTATTATAATATTGTTGGCAATGACAACGTCTATAATTATTTCATGTTTGTTAAGTTGTTTCACCAATAAAGAGCAAAAACGCGTAATTGTTTGTTAATTATAATATTTTGTAATGTTCAAAACATTGAAGTTAAAAACAGGTAAAACAACAGAAAAACTGTTATTTGTAAAAATAAAATTGAAGTTAATGACTCAAAAATGCATATACAATATTCTCAAAATATACTATTTTAATACTATTTTCCTAATTATTATCGTGTTAAAGTCAGTAAACCTTAATATTTTAATTATAGATGTCATACATAACAGACACGTTTATAAGGTTATAAAAGCTATCGTACGTAGCTTATTTATTTATTTATTACAATACATATGTCAACATTTATTTATTTATCACAAACATTTTTTACGGTATCAAAATAATACAGGAGCGAATCATGAAATTAATATATACACTAACGTATGTATATATATATATATATATATATATATATATATATATATATATATATATATATATATGCTAAAAACAGATGGGTAGCATGTCAGTAGATGGCGGGAACATATGTATGGAAATAAAATATTTTATTACGTAAGGCTACAAGACTTCTTTAACAATTTTCAGAGCCCCTGCCCCTTCCTGCACTCGCCTCCACAATTAATGATCATTAAATATAATTAATTAATTCACATTAATTAATCATTAATGAATCAATTGAGTAAAGCACGTAGGCAAATAATAAATAGCTGAAATTTATCCAAATTATTGTATGTTTTGTTAGAATTGGTGGTCTTCCGAATTGTCTTCATAATATTCGTAATTGTGATAATAGGCAAATTATCACTACTGAATGTAATTCTGAACTACTATAAAGATACTAGTCGGTAATGATCATAGTTGTCGATGAGACTGAAATTAACGCAAATTAAAACAGAAAAAAACAAACAATACTGTCCTCGGAGGAATGCTAAATCGACGTACCATCTCCAATCTGTGTGTCTAGAAACGAAACCCACAGCTGCACCATGCCAACCTCCGGGAAAGGCCAACACGGCTGTCGTACCAGTTTTGTTTTCTTTCTCCTTTTAATTACATCCATCATCCTCGTTTCCGAGCAAACGACCGACACATTACTCTCTTTACTGTCGGCATGCCGTAACAGCCAGCGAACGCCGCCTTGATATTTCTTTGCAGAGGTCGCGACAGTTTCCGCTACGCGCCTGAATGTGGGGGAAAAGGGAATGTGGGGACGTGGGAGACAATGACACGGAAACGCCCGCGGGCCAACGGGAACGTCCCCCCGTCCCCACGTCGCCTCGCGCCGCAAGGACAAGGCCGGCTGCGGCGAACGCTTCCCAGGCGCTGCGACAAAACGACGCTTTCTGGGGAAGTGTACGGTTCGCGAATGGGAAATACCGCACAGTGCCCGCGAAATGTGGAGCTGCGTGTGCGAATCAAAAAAGTAAGGTAGTAAGGCTTCTCGTGTTCACTATTTATTCCGTAGCTTCATGCATAGTTGTTACCTGTCGGTGTACAAGATTTTACAAGAATGCAGGTGCATAAGGAAGAATTCTTCTGCTTAAATCTGACCACTGTTTAAAATATTATATTTATTTGTTTTGATATTAAAGCCACAAGATGGAAATAATTATTTTCTGAAATGTTGCCAATTTCATTATGTATCAAATATAATATATAAATATAAAACAGATATCCTGAAATAATTTTCTGCTTTAAAATAAGTCTGACAAAGTTGAAAAATGTTTAGAGAGAAAAGTAAATAATTATTTCGTAGGGAAAACAACTGTATTTGGGAGTTAGATAAACGACTCCCCTTAGGTTGAAACAATCATCTTTCAAAAGGTCAATGTTTTGGTGTTCCTGAGTGAGTTTTGGTGCTTTTCTGTATACAGACGATATTAAGACTGCGCAAGTTCTAATTATTTAACAGTTCCCAGAGCATCGAAATATATTTTCTCTGACAAGGGCGAATGGTCTTGCTTCAACACTTTCTGACTCGTCGACGATTTATTGATTGTTAGTGATTCCGGGCGCGACTACTAAGGTGGTTAGTCCCATAAGTGTGGTGCGTGTGTTTGCTCGGGAGGTGGCGGTTGTTTTCCCCCGTTGTATGGAGAGATCCTGCGCTGCCCGTCGGCTAGTGAGATTTTCCCAAATCAGGTATCTACCAACAGCGGGGCACCAACCCATCCGGGACTAGTACTAAGCTCCCGAACGGTCTTCCGGCATGTCTGGTAGTGTAGTGCATGTTAGAGAGTGTGTAGGAGGTGCAGATAGGACAATGAAGTGGTAGGAAAGATCGCGCGCGGTCCGTGACCCGTTTGTTAGGGTACTGCTCCGGCATTCGCCTGGTGTTGATCGGAGAAATCACAGAAAACTACCGATCAGAGTAACCGGCCGCTAGAATTCTCCTCCAGACGGCAGGAGAACTCCACCTCGCTGACAAGCTAGTGTTGAAAATTCTGCCAGCATCGAACCGAAGACCTCCCGGTCAGAGGGACTACAGTGACATCAGTTGATGCTTAGGGACACGAGGCAAGCAGCATTTTCTCTCTCCTTGACGACCACTGAGAACCTTTCTTCGCAGTACGTATCTCCACGGCGGCCGCTGCGCGCCGCTTAGGCAGTCCGGAGCGGCGCAGTGAGCACTTGTGGTTGCGAGCCGTCATAAACGTCTTCGCGAATCTGCGCGATCGTTCCCGGGGCTTTATGCAGAACACCGGCAGCTCTCCCGGCCGCCCGCACGGCCGCGACGCGGGGACGCGCGCTGGCGGCTGTGGCACCGACTGGCGGAGGTGCGGCCAAAAACGACATTTTTAAACAGCATCTTCGTAAGATATTTGTTTGCGGTTTGAAGAATAAAATGCTGGCGAAAATACTTTTCGACCATACAAGGAAACTCGCAAGTTATGCTTTGATTGTTAGGGCAAAAGAAAAAAGAGGACATTATTAAATAAATAAATAATAAATAAATTTATTTGAACTGCAAATGGGCATAACCTGGTGGCAGCTAATTGCATAAATAAAATACTACAGCTAACATGCAAATTATATAATAATTTAATAATATAATAATATAATATAATAATAATGATATAAAACTGTCTAATTCATAAAACATTTAAAATTACCGTTAAAAAATTAATTCACAAAATTCCTTCCTTACAGAAAATTAACTTCGAAAGTATAGATTTGTAGATTGAATTGAAAGAAAGCGAGAGTAATGCATTCTTTCATAATCGAAATTCTTAGTTTGGTAGCAAAGATAAGGATAAATCGAACAAAAATACCATTCTTTCAACAAATTAAAATTTCAACTGTCACTTCGTGGATTGACATGTCGCTTTTGGAGTAACAAAGGCGATGAAAGGACTTTCGTCCCATAAAATTGAATTTGTATAAAACGTCAACAAAAATTCCAGCCTTTCATCAAATGAAATCGGCGACTATAGACTCCTGTATTGGTTGGACGGTTTTGAAATAAAATGTGACACAAAGGTTTATTTTTACAAAATAACATTTGAGGCTGTACCTTGCTATAGCTGATTTGATAAAAGCGGGCAACAATAATTTCTTCCGTCCAGTAAATGTAATTACCTGCTTTAACTGCGTGCACAATTTTTAGAAGTCAATAAATGTAATGTAATATTCCTCTCCCAGTATGCTCAATTGATTAAAAAAATATTTACCACGAATGTGAAACTGATAAATATATATTTTGAGAAATGTAGGTTAGAAAAGAGGTACAAGAGAAAACTCCAGCATGTAAACGTGTAAAAATGACGGAGACTTGTGATTCCCCAATTTGGATGAATTTATGTGATCGTGGTTTCTGAAAAAATTCAATCATTTGTGAATATGTTTCTTTTCCTTGTACGGTAAAGGTGTGTCAGGGCATCAACCGATATTACTGCAATGCCAGTGACCGGGGGGTCCTAGGGTTTGAAACCCGACGGTGGAAGGATTTTCGACACAAGCTAGACAGCTAGTTCGAGTTCAGCCGCTGTCTGTAGGAGAATTCTAGCGGCCGTCTACTCTGATTGATAGTTGTCCGTGGTTTCTACCATCAACACCAAGCGAATGCCGGAGCAGTACCCTAACAAACGGGCCACGGAGCGCCCGCGATATTTCCTACCTCTTCCTTGTTCTATCCCCGCACTTTACGTCCAGACGTACTTACACGCATTACACTATCATGCATGTCGGGAGCTTAGAGCTTGTCCCAGCTGGGTCTGTGGTCTGCTGATCAGAGATACTTGGATGGAGAAAACCCTGGATGATGACGTGAAGATCTGCGTCGGATCTCATCATCAAGTAAGCGAAGAATCCCCCCCCCTTCCGTGATGAAAACGTGCCCACACTTACGGGACTAATGACCAATAACAGTTCACGCGCCTTGAAACAGAACATAATCAAGCATTTTCCTTGTGCGTTAACGGATCTTAACAGTTGATGCACAACAGAGGAGATAGTATTTGGAACATAGGAACAGAAGCAATTGAATAATAAAAAAAACTCATTGAACTAAATTAATTTATCAATTCAACTAGATGTATTTAAAATGCGAAACTAAAGGAAAATTCCACAATCACGTATTACCTGATATGGATTTTATCCAAATCAGCTACCCTCGATTCGGAGTTTTGGGATTTTTAGAGATCATTTCATCCATTAGAGTGATTAAAACACGCACGTTGCACAATATTTTTAAAAACAATTTAAAAATAATTTTGTCCGTACGTTACCTCTTCCGTACTATCGTGCGGTGCGGAGCGGCGCGGCGCGGCGAGGCGCGCAAACAAACTTTTACGAGAAAACATCGTCGCGGCGCTCGGCGCTCGGCGACCCCAACCCCCGATGTCCCCTAAAACGGTGGGCCGAGTAGTTCCCCCAGGAGCGTTGCAACTTTGTATCCAGGAACCCCCAGCGGAGCTATTCCACTTTCCCGGGGGCGGGGGAGGCTCGCCCGGCGCGGGAAAAAAGTGAGAAAATAAGGTGCGAAGGAAGGAAGGAAGGAAGGAAGGAAGATGCTGGCGAAGAGCGCCAGGACACGAATACGTGAGTGGGATAAGGCCGAATTGAATAGAAACGCTAAGCAAGGAGAGAATAAGTGTGAAATGTAGTTAAAACGTGAGTTAATTGTTTTTGTTGTGTACGTAATAGTTATATATGCGCCAAGGTCGTTATAAGAGTTCTAATGATCGAGCGGGGATAAAAACCCGAGGTCTCTGGCCCGAGGACTTTTTGTCGCCGGAGATCATTAGAACCAGTTAACGCCCGTGGTATGTGCATGATTTTATTTTTTTACCTAATTTCAATTACTCTTGTTTACTTATTTATTAATTTACTAGTTGTTAACTTGACTCGGTTTGTCATTTCGTATTTCCCAACCATACCTTTTCATAATTCCCTTCGTAATGGAGTAACATTCAACTGTTTTCGTATTTCCCTCGTAACCACGATCCTCTCTACCCAGGTAAATTATGTAGAGAATATCGAGAACCGTGTCGAAGCCAATAACAAGCAACAACGTATCAGTAAAAATAAAATGGTTTGTGAGATAATGAGATGAACTTCGCGAGTTCATGACACTGAAAAATACTATGCACGGTGAACTACAGTCGCAATTCATTGAACCGCAAAAACTATCAATCGCATACCTGTTCGCAAAGTTATATAAAATGTATTCACTGATTATATTGCACTGTAATTGTTTCTTAGCTGTGAGTAGAAAAGGATAATTATTAGAAAGCATGTGATGAAGGAACATTAAAGGTAAAATGATGGATGGCTAGAATGCAAAAAGTTCAATGTAGTTGGTTGTAATAAGAGAACAGGAACGGAAGAACCCAGCTGGAGAACATGAAAAAAGATACTCGTAGATAATGAACTAGTACAAGCGGGAAGGAAGGGGCGTATAAAACCCGGGATAATGGTCGTAATGGACGTCAGCCACCGAGGCAACGGACTCTTGGACTTCGGGGAGAGCACCCGAGGGAAAACAATCCGTGGATTATCCTTTCACGGGAAACTCTCCGTGTTGTTGATCTCGGTAGCGGCTCTTTAGTATCCTCGGACGCCTTTGCCTTCGCATAGGCGATTTCCGATTAAAGGAGGTGACCTGCCTTTATATTGGGAGCTGTAGTGCAGTTCGCTACGATCGAGTAGCGCTTAGCAACATAACACACAACACATATCTTTAATACTGTGAAAGCCTTTTGCAAGTATTAGAATGTTACTAAGTTGCATTTCAGTATTTCACATTAGGTGAAGAAACCAATAACAAAATAATATAAACGTAAAGAAAGTCTTTTCAGACTCTTCAATTATTTCATTACTTTTTTAAAATTTATTTGAAAACTTGTCTTTAATTATTGTGTAAGAGTATCTCCTCCTAATAAGTGTGTAAAATTATGTAAAGTTCTTCGGCATTGCATTCCATTTTAATGTTACAGGAGTCACGTCAAGTTAGGGCTTTGTAATTTGGCAACAAGTATTAGCGTAGAAGCACTTCCCAATCAATTGACGTTAGTTACCATTAGTATTTTAAATTTTTGTGCCATGATTAGAATCCGTGAGTATTCTATCCCATGTCGCAATAAGTTCTTGTGTGCGAGAGTAATAATTTGGGAATATCCGAAAGATTCCCGGAATGTTCAACCGACACTAAAACGGCGTCCACTTCGAACTCACGAAAAAAAAAAAGAAAAAAAAAAAAAAAAGAAAAGAAAAAAAAAAAAGCAGCAAGTAGAAAGACCAGAATTACCGAGATGGCTCGTGTTAACTCACTTAACATCTCGTTCGCTCCTCTGCGTTAGCATCGCCTATTCCCGACCACATTACCACCGTCATTATTGCCAGCCTTTCAGCTTCCAGCCCACTCGTGGAGCGGCCATCGGTATCAGGCGGCGGTCGGCGCGCGGAGGCGTTCGCGCCGGCTCCTCGACCCCGCTCCCCTCTCCCAACGCTGCACACTCGTGCACTGCACCGTTGCACCTCGGCCCTGCACTCCGTCGCTCCACTCGGGGCCCTGGCCCGGTGCTTTCTTCTTTTTCTTTTTTTTTAAATTTTTAAATTTATTTATTAGTGATTTTGGGCGCGCCAACGGTTAAGGTCATTAGTCCCATACGTGTAGTGCGTGTTTTCTCCTCGGGAGGTGGCTGTGACCTTTCCTCTCTGGATGCTGAGATCCGGCGACGACCTACCGTCGGCGAAATGTGTTTCCCTCAACCAGGTATCTCCCACCAGCGGCGCACCACCGCCGGATCAGTCCACATCCGATCTCCCGGCTTTCGTGTTAGTGTAGTGCGTGTAAGTAAGGGGCTGAATTCGACCCAGCTGTATGTAACTAGTGTGGAAAATCTTGCTGCCATCGGAACTCGAACATTGGACCTCCCTGTCAGAGGTGCTGTAGTAACATCAGTTGACGCCCTATCTCAGCTGACACGCTATCTCTCTCAGTCACGGTGCAAAGGAGGGCGTATAAGGACCCATAAAAATATATAAGCATTGGTAATTTTCATAATATTATTTCTTACAACCGGTAATATTGATGAATTTAAATAACACTTACAATTACAATACTTGTCTGTATATATTTCGGCTTTCGTCTGTTCGCATCGACTCTAAGACAGCTTTCCCGTAATCAAGATTTATCAGAGCATACTGCGACTCGGGTGTGATTTTAAATTTTGAATATATATATTAACATGCAAAATTGAAAAAGATGAGCTATCAATTGTACTGTTATTTCAGTACTTTAAATCATATGAAATAAATGTACAAATTATTTTTCTTCATGCTTATGAAGTATTGTCTATGGCACCTGCACATCTTTCCATATCTTTGGAGGTTGACCAACATGTCTTCTTCCTTGTGGATATAATTATATAATTATATTGCTTGTGGAACTCTTGTGGCATTCATTCTGTTTATGCATGGGCCATTTTCTCTACATTTTGTTACGTGTTCATTGATGGCATTACGTTCTTCTTGTACACTATTGTTGGTCTTACAGTGCAACTTTTAATATTCTGACACGCACCTTGGGTATTTCTTTTCATCGGTTTCTAGTTTTTTTTTATCTACGTATGATAATACCCAATTCTGACATTCATAAAGCAGAATGGGAACTGATGACGTTCTTTAAAATTTGAAGAGGGTATCTGTACTTAGTTTCTCTCCAAGTGTGCTTAGGAGCAGCAGTTACAAGTTATAATGAAAATGAGGTGAAGCGTTGGGCGTCATTTGGTTCCTTCAGCGGTCGTATGCTGACTTCAACACGCGGTCATATTTTCCTAAGTCGTTTACCTACCGCCCTGAAAAGGCATAGCGCAACTTTATCCTGTTCTGTTTTCCTCCTTACTATGAGGATAGTTTTGACCGTTTACCGTACTCTGCTTAGAATCACATTCGTCGATTATAATGTATACACTGCTGTTTCCAAGAAATATATGCACGTCCTTCAAGAGCACTGCCAACGTTGAAAATCACCACTTGAAAGTTAACGGAAAGAAACACGAAATCAACTATCACGAGCATCTTCTTATCTCGCCGGCATAACATAAAAAATTCCCAAGATTTTGCCACGTTCATTTGTGTTTGTTTTCTCTGGAGTACGGGTGCGAGAGAACATCTATTTGCGCTACGTATGAATGCAAACTTAACAAATCTTTATATTCCTTCCGAAACACGGGATTAACGAAACGGGATGCAGTCGGGTTCAGTTGCCTTCTCGGTTAATGACAAGTGAAAAGAGATTAGCTGGGAAGCGAAGGTGAGGGAAAACTAACCGCGTGATGCAGTCGGGCAAATTCATTATTGAGCTGGGATGCAATCGGGCTATTCCCCTTTGAGTTCCATGAGCCGGTGGCGCCTCCTCCTTCAGACCTGCTCTCGCCGCTTTCCAGAATGACTGGCAAAAATTGCCTAGATTCAATGTTTAATTTAATAAACAAGAACACATCCAGTGACACAAAAATGCTGTCGAGAAAATTGGTTTTAAAAGTCATTAGCGGTTGCTCATTGAAAACTGGTTGCCGCGCGACTCAAGAGACTGCAGCGGTGCAACTGCCGAGGGCATTGCTTCGCTTCCCTGCGTCGTCAAACTCTCGTGTAATTGTCTGTGAGGAAAACATCACACGCCGCACACTAGAGTCTTTTGATAGCATCAAGTGTCCTGTGTTTACTGTTATTTCAGTACGTTAACTCTACTTGAAATAGTGTTTAATAATGTTCAAAATAATCGCGGTATGCAGCGGCGTAACAATGAACGTTGGACACTATCCTAGACTTACGGAAATTAACTACCTCCTGTATTGCTCGTATTTTCCGGAAATCTTCATAGATAATTCTTCTCTTTCTGCCCTTTATATAGTCTCTTACATTCTAATCCCATGCAACTTTTTTGTCAATATCATGAGATAATACGACGTCCATGCGCGCTCCTATCGACGTGCAGATTGAGCAAATGTAGCCTCATTTAAATAGACACATACTTCTTTACAATCGGGTCGTCATTAAGGGGACGATATCCCGATGTTCTGTTCTCGTCTGGGATAGGAAACGCAGTGGGCGCACCTATGAGTTTCTCAAAAGAAAATTTGTTTGCTGAATCGATGGAGATTATTCTTTCTTCACATTACTACTACTGGTGAAACAAAATACTTCAATAATATTCTTTATGTTCGTTGTGTACTTTAAGATAGTATTTCGCAAACTCAGGATAGGACTTTACTGTTGCATGATGTTAACGACGCTAACACTCAGAATAACTTCGAAAGGTTATGAAAGTAAGCAGTCGAATTGATGATTGCATAGTATTTGCTTCTATTGCATCACAATATATCACTAAGTAATTTACCTGTCGAAATATTAGCGGAGGCAAGACATCTCCGCGATCAAGCAAGTAAATCGTGTATGTGCGAACAGGTCTTCCTTCCCGTGCATGCCTCGCCGTGGACTTCCTCCAGCTCATCAGTTGCCCCTGCCGTCGCCTCTCTTACCAATGCCCCGTCTCTCTTAGTTCAACCGCAGCTGCGGACAGTGCTGCATTTGCTACCGCGCCCCCCC
>BOPP01000052.1:3488547-3499056 GCA_017312745.1 Gryllus bimaculatus | reverse complement strand
TCTATCGGCTCGGTGCTCACTGTCTAGCGGGGAGGGGCGGAGAGGGGGGAAAAGGGTTAGATATGATGGAATTTTATTTTATTTATTTAGCCGCGAGGAGTTGCGATATGTTGAGCCAGGCTCTCTAAAGGCCGGAGTTTCTAAGGTGGTATGTCGAGGATGCTCGTGGTCAATTATTTTGGTAAGAAATTGAAGCCCCCGAATGGAAAAAAAATATAATTGAAAAAATGAACGCCAAGAGATGTACGGGGAATCCCTTCTGCGTACGTTTCTTCTCGTGTGTCATTTTAAATGAAGATTTCTAATGGTATTCTACGAGTTGTCCATAGCTCTCTGAGTTTCAGGATTTGTAGGTGGCGTGACAGTAAAATAAGAAGGAAGATGAAAAGCAAATGAGGGATGGTAACTGTTGTAGTGTGTTCTGTATCGAGCTAGTGTAGTTTCGTACAAAAAACACACGCCAAGATATTCTCGTATTTGATCCTCTTATCTACTAGTTTGTACAGATTTTATTTAAACAAACTTATGAGAATGTACATGGCATAGAAAATATTATTGTAAGTATATCACTGGAATCAGTCAGGTCAGGAGATAAATCAGTGTACCCAGTTAGAATACAACACCACACCTGAATCAGAACGTAAGACCATAACAGTTCACATACATACATGCAAGACTAAGAAAACCACGCACGTCTGAAATAGTTTTTGGCTGTTGAATTATCTACTGTCCAATAGCGGCGTCAACAATGAAGGAGGAGAAAGTAAGTTCATCGGCCAGCACCTTGCCCTGTGCCGGCCGATCGCGGGCCAGTGGCGCGTTGGCTGTCAATGGGCGGTCGGCGAGCGGATCGGTCGGGTCCAATGGCTTGTAATATCTAGGGCGTGGTTTGCAATAAAGAGAAATAGTATGTCCCTTATCGACTGTCCCCACCCCCACCCCTCGTTCCGCAGGAGCCGGCAAGCGTGACCACTAGCGCTCCCTTTTACTTGTGCGAGGGTACCACCGTTATAAGAGTAATATTTTACTTATTACCTGTTAATGGCTGATAGAGCACTAAATTATAGATATGAATCATTGAATTTCTCTCAAAATGTGATACGTTTTTAAGAGCAAGAGATGAAGTGGAAGAAACAGAACCATTACACGGTATTGTAAGTGCTAATTTCAAACACTTGAAAATTGTATTAGAATCTTGAAAAAAATATATCGAATTCTTATTACTTTCTCTCTATATTGCCCCCGCTTTCAGATTATTGATCATTTCGACAAGAAATGATCCAACATTAAGGTAAAAATAAATAATTGATGGTAAGTAGTTGCAGGAGAGAGAGTATATGTGAATGAGAAGAGAGAAACATTAAAAAACTAATATTCTAACAGAAGTGAATTGATAAATTGAAAGAAATTAATATAATAAAATCAAACAATAGAAAAGATGACGCACATTGGAAGAATAAAGAACTGAAATAAATATTGTACTGAAAAACATGTGTTGCAAATACTTTTTTCTAAAAGAAGGTACACGATGAAATGGAAAAACCGTTTCAAATGAAACACCATATGAGGAGAAAGCGTGTTAACCAAAAGAAGGCGATCTGTGTCACTCATGTGGGCCGCGTCGATGGCTGTGGTGTCGACGCTTTCAAACCAACATTATCCTGTCTTTTCAGGGGCGTAGTATCGTATCTTCTTTCAGGGCTGTATAAGCCCTGCAGCCTCAAGAAGACACGAGTATTGAAGGTAGAACGTCGGCACCTCACCTTCGATGGTAGATGAAGTTAGAACGGCGTCACCGGACAGCTCAGATCTGATCTGTCTGCGGAAAGCACGACATCGCGAAACCCAATGGGTTTGAAGGGAAAGGTTACGAACGAGGGGCCCGCTGAAATAACAGAGACGTGATGGATAGGACATGGTGTGGAAAGGCAGAAGAAAATGTCTCAAAATCGTGTGGGGGGGGGGGAATTAAACACGTAGGGAGAAGTTGAAAAAAAAGCTGCCACGGAAGAGAAACAGCTGAGAGAAGTGGAGAAGTGAAAAAAAAAGCCTGCCCAGGGAAGAGAAACAGCTGAAGAGAAGGAAGAAGAAACAGAAAATTAGATCCAAAACTACAGTGAAGAAGTAAATAAATATGGGTTACCTATGATGACGTGGAATGATTCCATCAATGCAAGAAAGAGGTGAAAACGCGAATAAAAAGAACAACAAAGCAATGTAAAGGAGAGTCAGGAGAGAGAGAGAGCAGAGACGAGAGAGAGTTAGATGAGGAGGATAGGAGAGAGAGAAT
Source organism: Gryllus bimaculatus (assembly GCA_017312745.1). Taxonomy (NCBI): domain Eukaryota; kingdom Metazoa; phylum Arthropoda; class Insecta; order Orthoptera; family Gryllidae; genus Gryllus; species Gryllus bimaculatus. Next base: position 3,496,766 of record BOPP01000052.1, on the reverse strand, counting down.
GGGAAAGTCAGTAGTATGAATGGGGGATACAGAGAGAAATATGTGGCAGTCAGAGAGAGAATGATGAGTTTAGATCGTATGTTTATGCTGACCTGAAGATGAGAGTTGATATTTTTTCGCAATTCGATATAGATTGAGCAGAGACTATTGAATATGGAATTTTTTCCGGATAGTACAGCAGATGACGAGCAGATGATTGTACTTAATTTGTGAGAGAGAGAGTCTATCGAGATGTAGGATTCAAGAACGTAGTTATTTATTTGGATGAATCTCAGAGATATTATGTTCCATTTGAGTGAATCGTTTTATATGTGATGGATTAATCAGAGAGAGAGAGTTAGAAGATGTATCATCGATTAGTGAGTGAGATGTAGAGAGACTTGGCGGATCATGAACGAGATCTATATATCGCTAGTAACTGGCGTTCCCATAGTAACCAGATGGAGCTCCAGTTAGATTTGCTAGTGGAGTAGAGTGGCGGAGTAATGAGAGTATCAGTCAAGTGTACAGAGAGAGAGAAGAGATGTATGAGAGTAGTGTAGGGAGATAGTAGAATCAGTATACGTTTTAAAGTATGAACTATAAGCTGATGAGATCGATATCGAGCTGCAGAAGAAGAGAAGAATGGAACAGTGTAGCAAAAGGAGTTTAAGTATAACGCATTACCGTTTTTAGCAAAATTAATTGAAAAGAGAACGGAGAGGGCTTTCAGAGACCCAGAGTAAGCCCCCAAAATAGTAAGTTACAGACCCGATGCTCGTGACGCACCGTGGTGAGCTTGCGGAGTCGGTCGGCCGGCGGAGCAAGTGATGACGCGCACCTGCGGTCCCGCCACGAGCTCAGGCCCCTTGCATCAAATGTACACTGAGCATCTGATCGACGTTCATGCGTCCCGAGAACCCCAGCTGGCGTCAAAAATTCCAGCCTAATACACCTACAATAGATTTCAGACTGTCTCCATAATATAAATATTACGTCCCGACTTTATATATACTGTCAGCTCTGCGGGACTTGCATTAATCAGTCTCGACGCCAATTCGTCGTGGACTCGTCATGCTCGACTCAGATGATGTGAACTAGACTCGCGCACTGTCCGCAGCTAGTGGCGATTCAGAGCGAATTCCAAGGATTATTAGTGTGCCTACGCGCGCAAAGCATTCAATAGATAGCACATTCGTTAAACCACGACGTGCTGAGGTGTCCTATCGATACGCACAGAGACAGACATTTGGCAGTCGTCGACGGTTATCTCTCTATTCACAAGGTGTCGGGACATGACATTCACGAACTTTAACAACGAAAGGCGAATGTTATCGCTCTCAAGGGAGGGAGTGAAACACCCAGGGGATACGCACAGTTTCGTAGGTCTTGTAAAAAACCATTTCAACTACCCCGGGTCATTGAGTCCGCTGTTATTCTTTTCATCTATGCATTCACGGGCCCTAATGTCTAAGCCCTTCAAAAAAACCGATTTCCACGTGACAATTATGGATGAGGCTAATGACCACAGATGGGGAACGGATGCGAGCTAAAAAAGAATAAGTCCAGTAATTCGAAGAAGATGAACTGCTCGTGAGATGTCCCAGTAAACTATCGACGGAATGTTAAATTTAGGCAACGTGACTATGGTCACGAATCGTCTTTTCGCTTGTTGGCAGACCTAACGTTATCTTATCAAATATTGTTTATCAACAGTATCGCACTTACCTAAACGTTTTAAACCTTTCGATGAAATATATCTCTTTCCGCCTATTCATTTGCTTTTTCCACTATAGCGGAACATGATTCCTTCCTTCTCTAAACATATCTTTATCCCAATATCACACATTCCCGATTGTGTGGTCGACCTGTGCAATGGCTAAACGACGTTGTGAGCACGCCTGTTAAGTCTGTCGTAAAAATGTGTGCTTCAATCTCTATACATTTCAAATTTCCTAGTGTGGGCACCTTGCAGTTGTCGTCAGAGTTGAATTACCAATGAGAGTTTGCGGTAATGTTGATATATGTAAGTCTCGCTATTTACGACTTTCTAACAATCGCAAAATTTTGCAAGGTTCCTAAGTCCCATAGAGATAATTTATTTAACCGAACAACTAATTCTAAACATTGTGTCTGTGACATCTGTTGCCCCTCTGTCGCTTGAGTCGCGTAGAACGAGATGACTCTTGACTCTATCTGACGGTGTAACACTTTTACGAACCCTTGGCACATAGCAATGGGTGGCCATGTGGCTTCACACACTGTCTGGAAGACCACTTTTAGTCAAGGCAGTCTGTTCTGTTCATCTCAATAAGTTTCTTTGAGGGTTTATCCACTACCCGTATTCACGCGTAATGTTTGATCAGGTCATACATAACAAAAATGACCACTAGACCGTGGGCAGCGATTTCATTCATTCCTCATCAGTGCAACTCAATACCTTCTCCCTATCACCACCACCTTCTGCACTATGTAGACAACACACTCTCCAAGGCGTGTCGATTACCACTTCGAGACGCATTACCTTACGCCTTCGAACTCAGCTCTGCCATTTAGTCTGCAACCCATACGCGAACGGAAGATCCCGGTCCCGACGGTGGTTGTCTCGTCTCGAGAGCGGTCATACTCTAGAGGGGGAAAGCCGCGAACACCATAGACTAGTCGTGCTGATCGTTGGGCCGCTCTCGGCACTCCCCGTAGGTTACGTGGTGTCAATTAGGCGGGAGACGACGCGCACTAGAACTAAGTCGGTTAATCTCGATATTTCCGATGAACGCGGCGGGAAGCGAGATGTAAATAGCGTGTGTGAAAAAGTAGAGCGATAGCAGGCATTGAGCCAAGATGAGATTTTCTGTTTTCTATTTTTGTGAGATTTAGTGAGTAATTTAGTAAGTGCATCAAAGGAAGCTAATATTCTTGACAGTCAACTCGTCAATTCTTTATCTCTTCTTTACGTGGGACGACATAATTCATATGCTGGCCATCGTGAAATTGAATATAATTCTATAGTGCGAACCTGGTTGCTGTACGCCTCCCCTGAAGTCGATCGGGTATCGTAGTGGCTATCGTTCTTCGCGTGCACATTGATCGTGGACAGCTAAACAGTTGCGAATGTGCAGTAGTCTCGGTGTGAAGATGTGTCCTGTGATGCGCAGAATTTAAGGACCATGAGAAAGTATATTGTTAAAAAAGTGGACAAACCCGACACGAGTCAAAGATTAATCGTCATTCTTTTGGGTAGTCATGAAGTCATGCGTGTTAGTACGATAGTCCGCGTTATACGGTGATGGTGCTGTACGTTACCGGCATGACATGCCGTGTCACTCTAGGACATTGAGTTATATAAAATTACATTTTGAAGATTTGACCTTTATTCTTTGTTTAATCGCTTTTATCTGCTACCTAGCGTATTATCCAGGAGTTTGACCTGAAATCTGGTAGAACATTTTCAGCGGCGGTGTGTGCCAATAATTAGAGTGGAGTCGCGACCCAAGCATAAGAAAATGTGGAGCCAAGATATGACACAACTGTTTGATGTGTTTATAATTATCAGATGTAAGAGGCTATTATAAAAGAACTCGAAAAAAAAAAGATCATAAATTAGCGATAATAATATTGAAGCGATTTTATATGTCTGACTGGTATTTGCAGAAGGTAAAATATTTTTTTTTGCAAATAGTAGCCGTATGTTGTAAATTGGATTACTATTGGAAGTCAAGCACAATATATGTAAGAAAGGTCTTAGCCTCTTACATTTAGATTTACTCCGTGTGTTTAAAAATAACCATTTTTGTAATATGTTGTTCTAGTGACAAATCTACACTCCTGGAATAAAATATACTATTGTAATGTTGTCATACCATCTAGACGATATTCATCGCCATCTTCATAAGTATGTAATCTTGTACACCTATCAGCGTTATTTTGCGGTATTTCTCATGTGTGAAGTAATTTACCACTTTATGTCACAAAACGTTTAATCAACCTTTCTCGCTCTCCCAAGCAACATGGGCCGCAGAGTCTTAGGTCTAGCTTTTCAAACGAAGTGCACGAGTTGTGCTCAGCGTGAGTTAGTGACGCCCAGAAACTGGTGGCTGTGCAGATCGACAAAATCGGTGCATGGGGGAGACCACCCATGCCCATGTGCCGACGAAGCGTGGATAGGGACAGGCCTTTGAACTCTCCATCAAAAACGGCGATATAGCTGACGAGGGTGGCTACTAGTGTATTGACGGGCGTATAGTGATGCGCCGGGTACTGCTGCAGTTTAGGATCATCACATTCCATTCCGAGCTTCGGTTGACTCGTTCTTCATTTATCGTGCTCCGGCTCGTTATCAGCTATAGACGCTCCCGACGTTATCAACGCCATTACCCCAGCAGTTTACTGGTTCAACAGCCTGCTCTCGCAGGCGCGGCTAACGGGTCCGTACTAGCCGCATTCGCCTCCTTGGTATCATTCTACTACGAGTGTTAGAGTGTAAATGTGTTCATAGTGCCAGTGTACTGTCCCTGATGCGGGCCTCTCTTAGTGAATATCAGTAACTTCTGTAGTTCGTCCTAAGTGTGGAACATATATCAGTGCAACACTTTATTTGAACCAAAATGAGTGTTGAATAGTGCCCCTCCGGGGGGGCCTACTTGAAACTCAGGGTTATTGTTCAGTCAATGGAAGCTCGATTAATGAAAGTCCTAACTCTCAGGTGGCAGTATCGAAGCACCAAGAGAAGTTATTACCTTCTTCCACAGTCCCGATGAAAAATGAAGTAAACAACTCACCATATGGAAGAATCGCAACAATATATTACTGTCCATTAACATTTATTCCATACCAACAATTGGGTGAACTCAAAATATCATATGACTCCAAACCCCGACTTCCTCCCGGTAACTCCCGAATCTATCCAGGCCTCTGCTCCTCAAGTCACACAGACGAAGGCATTGAGCCGGATATAGTGTAACTCCAAACATCAACAACAAATCAAAACAGGTTTGACTCGGAGGTTTTTGATAGCAACTCAACATTTCTCACCGTAAAGAAAGATAGCAGAGAGAGAGAGAGAGAGAGAGAGAGAGAGAGAGAGAGAGAGAGAGAGAGAATGGGAAAGTCAAGGATAGAGAATGGGGATACAGAGAGAAATATTGGGGGAGTCAGAGAGAGAATGAGAGAGTGAGTTAGAGAGAGAGAGAGTTATTGGGAGAGTTAGAGAGAGAGATATTGGGATAGTCAGAGAGAGAGAGAGAGAGAGAGAGAGTTATTGGGAGAGTCAGAGAGAGTGATATTGGGAGAATCAGAGATAGATTGGAGGAATCAGAGAGAGAGATTGAGAGAATCAGGGAGAGAGAGAGAGATTGGCGGAATCAGAGAGATAGAGAGAGAATGGGATCAGAAAGAGAGATAGAGAAATCATGGGAGAGAGAATGAGAGATTCACAGTGAGAGAGAGAGAGAGAGAGAGAGAGAGAGGGAGAGAGAGAAACAGACGAAAAGAGAATGCGAGAGACGATGAGGAGTGGAAGAAAGGGACAGGTAGCAAAAGGAGATAACGAAGCAATAATGAAAAGAGAACGGAGAGGGGTCAGAGACCAGGAAGAAAAGGAAGTCCGAGAGCTCGTGACGAGGGAGCGGGCGGGCGGGCGGGGCGAGCCGTGATGACGCGCCCGCGGGCCACCGAAGCGGAGGCATCCGAGCACGTCCGAGTTTGGTGGCTGGCGCGTTCTCCATAATAATAAGAGCGACTTTATTTTCAGCGCGGCCTCTGCATTCAGCGACGCCACCGCGGTGCATAAATATTAATGCCCCTTCGTAATTGCGGGAAGGAAGGATTATTATGCAAGTTCAATGTGCACTGCGTACGTGCGAGGTGCCATGTCGAAGGCGACATGTGTGCGACGGACTCGCGGTGTCGGGACATGACACACGAAACAAAGCTGGGATCGCTGTCAAAGGGAAGGAGTGAAACAAGGGATACGCAATCAGTCGTGGTTTTTGTAAACATTTCAATAAGGGGCTCATTGAATACGCTATCGCTCATACATGCACGGGCCAAATTCTAACGTTGTCATGTAAATAAACCGGATTTCACGTGGCAAATTAGTGAGTTACAAAACACAGACTGTTTTGAACAGAGCGGACTAAAAAAATGCATAATTAAAAGTAAACTCTGCCTCTGAAATTTGCTGGGGTTCAGGACTTTATCTTACGTGAATTAAATTAGCCCGATTGTAACGTCGTCCTCGGCTGTTTTCAACCAAGTTTCTTTCACAATATTTTATCACGTAGACTTATAAACTTTGTTGACCTTCTGCATATCTCTTTCCGTATTACATTATACTAACAGATTCCCTTCTCTAAACATTCCTATCAATATCCTCATTCCGATTGTTGGCGTTCAATGTAAACGAGTTGTGAGCAGCCTGTTAAGTTGTCAGTAAAATGTGTTTCAATTCTAACATTTCAAATTTCTAGAGTGCACTTCAGTTGTAGTAGAGTTGAAATTAATGAAGTTTGCGTATTTTTATGAGTCGCTATTAGACTTCACAAAGCATTGTGCAATTCTAATAATAAATATTTATTTAACGAAAATAATACTACACATTTTTCTGTGACATCTGTTGCCTCTGCAGCGGTCGCTAGAACGAGATGATCTATGACTCTATCCTGACGTTAAATTTTCGAACTTGGCCACATAGCAATGTCCAGTGGGCTTCACCCACTGTCTGGAAGACACTTTTAGTGACCAGCTGTTCTGATCAATAGTTTTTTGAGGTTTATCCATTCAGTATCACGCGAATGTTTGATCAGTACACTAACAAACAAGACACTAACCTTGCGCGATCATTCCTTCCTCATCTGAATCTCATCCTCTTCCTTCACACACCTTCTGCACTATGTAACACATCCAGGATACCACTCGGAGCTTAGCGCTTGAATCAGTTGGGGTGGTGTCTCGTTGAGGGATACTTAGAGGAGGGAAACCGATAATGCGATGTGTCGTTTGGCTTCGGATATTACGTTTCAATAGGGGGGAGACACCGCCACATAGAAAGTCGTTAAATCTCAATTCGTTAACGCGGTCGGAAACTAAATAAACTGGTAAACAATAAAGAATTAGCATTTCATTTACCAAAAATTTTATTTTCTATTTAAGTTTTAATAGTAATTTAGTGAAGTGCTCAAGAAGCATATTCCATCAACATCGTCAATTCTGATATTTTAGGCAGCCATAATCATATGCTGCGCATCGTATGAATATTTCAAAAGTGCAACCTGGTTGGTCGTCCCTGAAGTGATGTATCGTAGTGCATGTTCTCGCGTGCACATGACTCGTGGACAGCTAAACGTGCGTGAGTAGTCTCGAGGGAAGATGGTTCCTTGATGCGAGAATTTAAACTAAAAGTATCTTGTAAAAAGTGGACAAACCCGACACAGTCAAAGATTAGATCGTCATTCTTTTGGGTAGTCACGAAGTCATGCGGTTAGATCGAATCATTTCCTCTGTTTCGGTGTGTATTTACCGGCATGCTGCCGTGTCATATAGACATTGAGTTAAAAATTACAGTTTGAAGATTTGCCTTATCTTTGTTTAATCTTTTACTGCCCTACTATTACAGAGATGACCTGAAATCTGTAGAACATTTTTCAGCGGGCTTTGCCAAATAATAGAAGCATAAAATTGGAACCAAATATGCACAAACTGTTGTGAAAATTTAATGTAAAGAGTATTTAAAAAACGAAAAAAAAGACAACAACTTAGGGTTAATAATATGAAGCGTATTTATATCCGACTGTATTTGAGAGGTAAAATATTTCCTGCCAAATGTACCGTATGTGTAAATTGGAACATATGGAAGTCAAGACACAAATATTAGTAAGCAAGGTCTTAATTTACTTGTTTTACCGTTTAAAAATACATTTTTTGTAATATTTGCTAGCATTACACCGTGTACTATTGTAATGTTGTACCATCTTAGATGATATTCAATCGTATCTTCATAATATTGTATCTTGTACCCCTTCGCGTTATTTTGGGTTACTCACCGTTGAAAATTACCGCTTTATGTCACAAAACGTTTATCAACCCTTCTCGCTCTCCAAGCAACATGGCCGCCAGAGTCTAGTCTAGCTCTTCAAACGAAGTGCACGAGTTGTGGTCACGTGGTTAGTGACGCAAAACTGGTGCTGTGCAGATCGAACAAAATCGGTGCATCGGCGGAGACCACCCATCTCTTTCCACCATAG
>BOPP01000052.1:3464962-3479145 GCA_017312745.1 Gryllus bimaculatus | reverse complement strand
TCTTTGGGCCACTTCGTTCCAATCGACTGAATCTATTCATTTATGGCAGTCGCTGAATTTCTGAGTGTCTCTCCGATGTCACCCTTTCATTTCAGAGCATTCGGGCACAACACGTTTGGTCTCATGTGGTCGCAAAATTTACTGTCTCTTTTTGGGGCCTGTACCTTTAAGTTTCTTGTATGCCGCTGTTTCAATATCTTTCAAAGTCGAAACCAAATGTGATATGTTATTGCATGTGGTCGCAAAATTTACTGTCTCCTTTTGTGGTCTGTACCTTCAAGTGTCCTGTATGCCGCTGTTCAAATATCTTTCAAAGTCGAAACCTAATGTGATATGTTATTACCACGACAATCTCTTTCTAGCGTATTTTTTTTCTGCTTCAAACATCATTTTTATAGTGTCTCAAAGAGCATTAGGGGTAACAAGTGGAGCACTGAAAGGGGTAGGAATTCGATATGTCTTCACAGTTGGCTGCATCGTAGTGAACAGTCTTTGGAAAGATTTCAAAAAAGATTTAAAAGTTCTAAATTTTACATAAAGTAAACATATCATTATAGTAACACCATGAAATAAATTATTGAATACCATTAATTTGATGATTTAATTGTTTGTTTTTGTCTATTTTCAGGGTTTATAGATCAATTGTTTACTGAGGTTGTTAGATTTTCGAAAGTTTAAAAAAAATATGTTAATGATTTTTTCATAATTAAATACTAAAATTACCATCTGACTATTATGAATATTCTTTCCGTATTGAAATTATACAGATATCGCATAGGATTTTTAAATTCTGCAAACTAGTTTACATCCAAAAAAGTTTTACTAATTTCCAATGCGCTGAGAAAATGGAGAAAAAAACAACAACACAAAATTACTGGTGTTTTCATAGTTGTCTCTACAGTTGTGTTACACAGGAAAACGCAGAAAATCCAACAACAATTAAGTAATTTCGACTTCGGAAAATGAAAATATTTGATTTATTTATCAAATTCTCCAAGGTAAGATCAATGGAAGAATCTGCCCACAAATAAATAATTGCTTTTCACATGTTTCTTTACTGAACAGCAACTTCCTGACAGTGAGTATTCTTGGCTTGTAAAGATCTACGTAGCCTACCTGGAATCCGCTTTAGTGTATTGTGTTATTGCAATATTCGTTTCCATTTTGTATCTAGAAATTTGGCAATCTTTCATTTGTGCAGGGTGAAATAAATTTACACACTCAACTATAACATGCAAATTAGTCACAGTCGTGGTCTTAGATACTTTTTCCTACTAGTACATTTCAGAATGAATTTATTACTATTACTGTTTGAAAGACAGTATACAATACGGTTTCATTCTTGCCTAATCATTCAGACTCCTGCCTACTCGAGCATCAGTCCATTCTCTCGTAGCATGCTCCTTGTTCCTATTCCATCCAAGACATCGGATACCAGTCTTGACATAAGCATTGAGTTTAATTATCCCTACATTGCCTGGAATATTCTCAAAAACGGCATATCAAGAAACTTAAATTTCCTTAAAGATTTTACCTTTTTTACCTTGCAAGTGATCTCAATAGTATTAGCTTAATGTTCTACATTATTCATCCATTGGAAATTGAAATTTATTTAAACTGATTTTGCCTATGAACATTGCAGCAAATTCCGAATTGAAAAATTATATTCGAATTATTATATTTGCCCATTACATTCGAATTTCATCGGTTAACTGACAACTTTGTTGATGTCTTCATTTGCCAAGAAAAAACTTACCGTTATTTTTATTACTTCACTTAACAACATTTTCCCAATTTTTTTTATTTTCCTCACTATCTCACTACAATAAGTACATTTCCCCGGTTGAGAGGGGAAAATCCTTCAATTCGGCAACACTGTGGCGTACCTCGCGCCCCGTCACGTCGCCGGCCCCCGCCACTAACGAGACGGCTGGACCCGCGTTGCGAGACGAGGTCTATGCGTTGGCTCCTGTGTCTTGTTTCCCACGTTGTGGGTTACGGTCGGGCCACGGACCTTTTTTTGCCGGCGAGAGAGGAAGTCTCCGTGATGAGGCGAGGAGACTTAGATGAATGGTGACGTCGGACAGTCGCGATAATCTAGACGCGTCGCGGTAACTGCTACTTTGTAATGGCTTTCGTAGCCTGTGTATCTCCTAATTGACCGAACGGTCGAGATTAATGAATTTGTCGCTCGGCGCAAGATTCTGTGGTGTCATTGTCGTTACCTTACATTGTTATGGAGGTGGTTGTCGTAGAGAGAAGAAAGATACGTTGCTCGTTAGGTGGCAGGATGAAGAGAAGCCCTGGGTTTGGGATTACCCATGCTTACAAAATCCTGAAACGATCGTTACATTCCCTAGTCGCCCAATAAGCGCGACATGATACACGAGCTGTTGTAAACATTGGATTGCCAGTGATGTTCAACTCGCGAGTAAATCTTTAAGAGATGCGATTGCAAGTAGTAAATGTCGGTAATCCTTCACTCCCGCGCGCGAATTTAAAGAGTCAGTAAATGTATAAGTAAGAAGAATGGTGGTAGGAGTGAATAGTCGTTACTTCTCTGAGCATGAAAGTAAGAAGAATCCATACGTCTTCTGACGTTTCGTTTTGAAGTATAGTTCATTTTCCACCTAATTTCACAATACTGTATGTCAAAAAAGATGTACTTATCGAAGCTGCTCAAAAGGAGTTATATTTGTTGAATGTATTTACCTGTAAGTTCATTTCTTCAGATAAATTATAACATAATTTATTGCGTTGAAAATAAAACAGAAACTCAGAATAAGTAATACTCGTAAAATATTGTTTTTATTCAATTTACATGTTTATTTGTAAATTCATTATTCACACATTATAGTGAAGTAAGTTTAGTAAAAGTTGTAAAGAGATTTGTTGAGAGGACTTTGGAGATTCGTAAAGAATTGACTTCACAAAATTTCATTGGTTTCAATTTTGAGGATACACGATACTATTTCTGCATACATGCTACTATACATGCTCTTCTATATTAGCTGACGGGTAGATTGTTAATTGTTATTGGGACAATTGTTAATTGTTAAAGAATCTGGGTCCAAATGTAAATAACCTTATTAGATATGATTATCAAAATTCTTGTTATTTCTGACACTGTAATTACAACTGTCATATTTATTTAGATCGATAGAAGAACACTTTCGAGTTCGATACATACATATTTCTAAAATTTCACTTGACATATTTTCATATATTTGAGCTATATTTAAAAAAATGTGTATTTCAGGATGATGCTGAATTATATGTTTTAAGAATAATAGTAATAATAATAGTAATAGTAATAATAGTAACAATAAAAGTAATAGCAACGATAACAATAGCAATAATAGTGATAATAACAGTAATTATAATACTAGTATTAATAATAGAAGAAGAAGAAGAAAATTGAACTGTATATTTCAGCCTTGTTTTTTTTGGGGGGGGGAGCTGTTTTCTCTTAGTCTTAAAGAAATATAAGTAGATAAAACAGGTCGCAGCAAAAATGCTGATGAAAAGAACCAAACAAAATTATTTTCCAAAATGTACCACGCATCCACAAGAACAACAAATAAAGTATAAAACTAGAATGAATTGAAATTGTAATAAAAATTGTCTTCACATGTACTGCTATAAATATTATATGTATTGCCTGGCGCTCCAGCAATCATACTCCGCCCTGTCCTATTATTAATTAACATTACGCGAGGGATCCAGGGTGGCGTCTAGGCGATAGCTTAGGAACTGGAGGAGAAAGGGAGTGGCTATCTCGAGGGTTGTCGATAGGTATGGTCGCGGGCTGTCGAAATAGAGGGAAAATGGCGAGGGAGCGGGGTCCCGCCCAAAGCCCTAGTTATGGATGAAGGTTAGGTTAGTTATGAATAAATAATTTACGGATGATAAGGAGTGGATGGAAAGCCAGGCGGGACGAGGAGTTCCCAGCTGGCTCCTGAGGGGGGGGGGGCGAGTTTAGTCTATCAAAATGGTCGATGTTCCTTACGTGAATTGCAAATATTTGGCCTCTTCCTTAGAGGCGTGCTGTGGAAAGACGTCTAAGTCTACTGTAAGCATGACACACTGAGGATGAAATTCCAGGCAGTACGCGCAATATTAGAATAAGTAAAATAATCTACATACAAATATTTGCACTTTTCAGTCAAAATCGAGACGGTTTAGTTGTTTTTGGATTTTTCTCGAGTTTCTGGATACCTATAGAGACTGTCGACTTTTCCCACATGACCGGAGTTCGCTGAGTTTCTATTCAATACCTCTTCGCATTGAACATGAGTAATATAGGTAAAAAAGGAGAATAGTAGTTTCAGTGGTCATATTGCAACTGATAACAATTTCGCAACTGATATGAAAATGGTGTCAGTTACTTACGAATTAGTTTGTTCACTAGCCAAAATGTAAAGTTCTAAATACATATTTTACATATTTTTGCATATATATGTGTATATACACACGTATTGACCGCGTACTTAATGGCATAACTTGGAAATTTAATGTAGGTACCACCTGAAAATCAGTGATTTTGATAACCTTCTTCGTCATTCCATTTGAATCGGTGATTTGGAAAGGAAAATAAGTCCTTGTTCCATAGTTTTGAGAAAAATAAGAAAAACTTAATAACATCCACAGTTTGCATTTAAGATATTTCTGTTCTAGGCCAAAGCTGTTGAACTAGTCATTATTGATTGCTTGGGCTACATAGTCACTTTAAGTTTGGATTGTTGTGATGTTTTTATACCCTGGACTTATTTCCTTTGTAAACTAATTATGAAATATTTGAAAAAAAAAAATTTTATTTCTTTATTTTTGGACTTGTGAAACAGTATACTATTGTAATAAATCTATAATGCGGTGAATTAACATATTCAGCTAAAAAGACAAAAATAGTAGTAATAAATTAATAATATCAGCCTCTGTCCATAATCAATTTCCACTTCAGTCTGTGGCTGTCAAAACTTTCTGTCATAAATGAAGATATTCATGTGGGATGCATTTTACTGTTGTTTGAACATTGGTTATTTTCTTTCTGTTGATTTGAAGAACTGCTGAGCCATAAACTTTCATGAAAGGCAAATATGGACGTGCCTTCTTTTTTGCCAACATGAATGAGTACTGGATAAACCCATCAATATACTCGCGTGACACTAGGTAACCACAGTGTTTTCTATCATACGTTAGCTGCTTGTTAAGAGTCATATCAGACTCATTCTGAGGAATGCCTGAACGAGTAAGAAACCTGGTTGTTTTCTTAAAATAGTACGATCGCCAGGTTCTGAAGTCTATGATGTCCTCAGTGACTACTGTTGCCATTAAAGCATTAAAGCAAAGTTTAGGCGTGTGAGCATCAGTATTATCCACTCTCACACTAGTATTAATATTATTAATCACTGATCATGCATTGATCCCAGAAATTTGTCATTGTACGAGTATATAAGAGAAACTAGTCATTGACTTTTCCAATCAGTATAATTTTTGGTTGTCAACAGAACCCACATTTCCGTCGGGACAAGTTACATTCTTACAGTAGTACTCTATTAGAAGGAGTGTCATTTCAGGGGAGCTCTTTTTGGTATTTTCATGAATTCAGAACCAACTTGAAGGTCGTTAGAATAGAAAAATAACGAGGAGTAATGTTCAGTTTATGAACTGAAGCAAGTAAGTCTAGAACTCACATTGAGAGCTCACTCACCCAGATTCAAATGTTATTGATTGTATTAACATAATTATCAGAGGGAGATCGGTAGCTTAGAAAATTTTATTTTTCTAAGAATTACTAGAGGTACAAATATAATAGCAATGTGGCCATTAATTGACAAATGGGAGGTGGGCACTCAAATTCATTTCATTAGGCGTATTATCAATTATTGAAATAAAAATTATTTAAATTTCAGAGATTTTTTAGGCGTTTTTATGTTCAAGTGTAAAATTTAGATACGTGAAGTAATTTGAGAGATTCAAAATCTACAAAAACTTTAAACCTCAGCTGTTTATTTTCTATTTTTATCGTGAACTGTAAACAGTGAATTTAGACAATTAGAATATCGGTTAACTGCAAGAGAGTCTCCTTACTTTTTTGAAGCAGCTGTACTTGTTGTTTGAATTTCTAGAGGTATATAAGTATGTCACTTTATTTTCAAGAGTTGGTTAAAATTGCTGAAACCCTTCTGACTTCTTGTTATAGTGGGTTCTGGTTGTTTTTGGTCGTGTGTGACGTACAGAACTTACTGAGGGAGTAAATTTTTGTGACTATATTTCCAAATGTGCAAAATACTCTCTTGTGTAAAATGACATTCAACAGCAGTTAGCAACAGTGGAATGTGATGACCTCATGTGGTAACAACAAAATGAAAGTACTAGTTTGTTTCTTTGTTTTGTTAGTACTTAGTTTGTTTCTTTGTGGTTTATGAGTTTTGAAAGCAAATAAATTGTTGTATGTTTATCGAAGCAGTGTCATGAGCTTTCCAGTATTTTGTAAGTGTATTAGTTCGAGAGAATCGCAGTTATACAATATTCATGCTGAGCAGATTTTTTCTTCTCTTGTGTATCATTCCCGTCTTTCTTGCTTATTTCGTTCCTTCCTTTCTTTACTCACGCCCTTCTTTCTCCTTATCATCTTCATCCGTGCTTTCGTCAAGAAACAGAAAAATATTCATACAACTCATTCATAGTCATTTATAATTTATGAACTTATTATCGAATTATTATCATATTTAGGAAAATGACGTGATTTGGCATTTGCTGTTCATGAATATTTCCTTACTTCTATATCAAATATATATAATATGTTTATTGTAAATTTATATATACCCTTTTCACCGTTGATCCATTTAATAATCCTTTTAATAAAAATGTAATTATGCTTAATTGGAAATCAACTGAAATTACAATTATGTAGTTGTGCCCAGTTACAAGAATACATTGCGAACATGCGTGTGGTGTACACTTTTTAAGTCAGGTCGTAGACAATTTACGAAGTCCTTGTGGAGCGACGGGGCGTTGACTGCAGTTCCCAAAATGCAACAGAGATGAGGTTCCAGCCCAATGCTTCGCGGCGTAGACAGCCCGAAGCGCGGGCTCGAAATACTCGTGAGTAACGCCGGCAAAACTTTTGTGTTGGCAACGAGCGTCGTGGCGGAGGCCGTGGGCGGTCATTGGCGGCGGTGGGGGCGGGGNNNCGGCGAGATATATCGACGCACGCGCCCATCGCTCGCGCTGCGTGCTCCATCGCGTAGCGGGCGTCATCCGGCTGGCGACCAGCAGGATACAGCGCGCCGCGCCCTCGCGCCATGGGCAGTGGGCCGCGTCGCCTGCCTCACGCGCCACAAGAGACCGTTAGTCTCCGAATTAGTGATGGCAAATGACATGACATCGATACATCGCCAGAAGGTTTTCGATGTCGATGAAAACATCGACGTTTAAAATATCGATGTTTTAAATATAATGGTATTTTCAGAATGGATTTTGAGGATGTAATTAAACAGGATGGTATTTTCCCATCCGGTTTCCATTTTTCAAATAATACTTAATTTGACTATCATTTTATTCAATCAGACCATTTTTCATGCCAGTGCACATTAAGGAGTGTGTTATTGAATATGAATTTAAGAGACGTGATTGAGAATATAGTTTAGTATAATGTGATGTGCGCAGGATACACTATAAGTGCATAAGATACACTTCGCGAATTTAAGAGGCACATTTGTCCAATGTTTTGTCCGGTGTGTTATGGTTGTGGGTCGTTTACCATTAAAGGAAAAAAGAGAAATTAATGGAATATTTAGGAGAGTAGTTGTGGAATAAGTTGTTCATTGTACGAGGGATAAACAATGAAAGGAGAAATGTAGTACTCTGGAGAAGGGAGAACACTAATTGCGGTAATGAAGAGCAAAAAGTCGATTTGGGTCAAACCTATTTTCAGCAAAATCGCTTGTAAAAAAGGTTAAAAGTACAAGGTAAAGTAATTGCATGGAAGGTACAGGTAAAATAATTGCATGGAAGAAGAAATATAGGTGTTTATTGTTGATGTGAGAAGGTGATTTCGCTGTAAGAAGATGAAAGATGAACAACAAGCTGGCGGAAAATGAAAAAAATCCCAGTCGAATCTTATTGAATAACAAATTGTCACTTAACCAATCTGCATCAGACGGAGACGGGCCGATACATGCAGGGCTCCGTGTAGGCAGAGACCGTTGAGTTTTTTAGCAGATATTGGTGGGGACCCTTTCTCAAAGCGTTCACAAAGCTTCTTTCGTATATTTCTAGTTCGATGGACGAATGTATGGATGCTGTATAAGTTGAGTGTCATCAAGGCGTCATCTTTAGGCACTCTCATCAAGGCGTTCTCATGGTCCTATTCACTGAATGTATTGATGTGCTTTCATAAATTGTCATTGTTGTCACCAATTTTCTGACTATATCTGGTAGTGCAAGGTCTTGGGTGTCACTTTATCGTATAGTGGTTCACAACCACAACAAACCAAATCCACTTCTTAAGAAAATTGTAATAATATGATGATATAGAAAAGGAAACCTTGTTCTGTTCCCTGCGATAGTGAACCAAGTCCTTAGTTCTCATAGTGCCGCAGATAATTTTCTTTTATTACATTACATCACCGGAATTGATTATCAGTTGAAAATTTTGAGGCTTGATTCCTCAAAGTCATACCAAATGGACTTAGTCTGTTTTTGGTTATGAACCCCTCATATATTAGTGGTTTCTTATCATAGCGATGAATTTTGGGTGAACTCCGAATACACAAAGGCTTTAGGCGTTTTTTGAAGAATGGCCCATTCAAGTCAGTAGGCTGTCAAACTCTTTATCATTCGACAAGGGAATATTAGGTGATAGAATTATCCAAAATATGTTGAAAGAAAGTACGCTTGGTTGAATGGGGAGATATTAGCTTGATTGTTACCTTGTTAAGCTGTAGGCATTTATGGCCGTCGTCACAGCAGATATGGAAATGTAAGAGAGAATTTTAAATATGTATATCACTATAGATTGTTTGTGTCATGGACGTTCTAACAGAAATACTCTGAATTATTAGGATCGCTTGTATTTTCAAGTATTTTTTGAAATAGCTATCAACAAGTTTATTCGTGAGTCAATTTTATTTGTACGGTGTCATTTAAAGAATTTATCACCGTATTTCATTTATTATAATATTTATTATAATTGCTAGTTCGGAATTCTCTACACGAGATTTCCAATAAATATCCCTCGGAATTTTGGATACGGATAGCCATCTGATAACCATTGCAGTGAGAATGGAGTTTCAACTTCAGAATCGTGAATATCATTAGGATAAGCCTTACTTTGCCTTTTGAAGCCAATTCCAAAGATAGTCGATTGCCGTTTTTGTTTATTGTTATTCCCGTTACAATTGGTTCACGTGTGAAAGCACTCAAATTCACTGGAGTGTATCTATAATCCGCATGAATAGGCAGTTTTATTTAGTCTCCTCAGAAAGAGATATTTCTGCCGCTTGGATTCAGCAGTCTTTCAATGTTCAGCAGTCCCCTTCCTCCACCTCTTCTGGGTAGATACAGTGTCTTAGCAGAAGAGGTTGCGTGAAGGCAGTAGAATTACTTAAAAACCTCCTGTTAGCCTGTCTAGTCGAAGGAGGTCTGCGAATGACCACTTGGAAATTCCGAAAGAACATGGCAGTGTAGGTACTGTCCATGAATTGATTGCTATGATTTTTTTTTACTTTTTCACATTTACTACCTCTGTAGTAAAGATATTGTTCTAATCGTAAAGTAAGAGAGTGTGTTGTTATCGTGCGGCGAAAATTAACTATTTTTGGAACGGAAAATTTACACTGTTCGGATCTGGTAACTAAAAAGTGGACAAATATTCTCCCAATATGTAGTAAATTACTTCGTGCAACACGCTCTGTAGTCCGAATCCACGATTTGTGGGCCGTTGATACCAAAAAATGGATTACGGTAGAACGTCTGGCCGGCCGTCTGCCTGTGGTCATCTGAAACACCTGACCCATTCAGACGAATATTGCAAAATTGCAATATAGAATAAAGGGATTTTTTTTGAATTTTTTAAAAAGAATCAGACCTTTTTCTTAAAAATCAGACATTTGTTTGAAAGAACTAGTAGTTTTCGCGTAGTTTCTGTTTAATCTTAGAGTAAAATATTTAAAAGATTTTCCAAAACTGCTTCAAATTGTTTTCTTTATTTTTTCTTCGTATAGAATAAAGGACGCTTAAAATGTTGCAGGTCTAATTTTCGTTGCTTTCTCTGTATTTTTAAAAATACCCGAAATTAGAAATAATCCGTGAAAATATGTAATGCAGTAGCACCTCTAGTTTCCATTTATTTAGTGTTCAGAATTTTCATAACTCTTGATCTAATCAGTCTGAGACTTTTTCATGCTGAATGGTCTATTTGGTAACTCTGGTCATCGTCTAATTTTTTGTATTCGTATCCTGGCGGTAAATGCTCTTTTTGGTTCTTTGTTACGTTTGATCTTGTCTTTTTTAATGTTGGTTGTAATGACACTTGTTTCACCCCAAAATCACATTCAGAACTTCACTGAACACTGAACGTAGAGATTGAGGTAATCAACATTCAACAGATTTAAAAACGTAAGTTGTCATTTGCTTAACATTGTTTTTCATCCAGTTCTCCTGGTATTGAATTTTTTCTACAACCTCTTTTAAAGATATTTCAGTGTAGCATTCCCTATGCCAATTACATTCTGCTGTCATGTGTAACTCTGCATGGGTTATGCAATATTCGGCACGAAAAAGGTGTCTAATCCGCGGAACGGTTCATCTTGGTACTGGTTTGCATTTAATAATATGCGCGCGTAATATCTATAATCATTTCTCGAGTCCATTTTATTCTTTCAGCTCGTTCTCTTCTCCGAACAGTTCTCGCCAAGGTGGAGGATAAGTCCTTAGAGGATGGGCTGCTTAGTAGTGTTGTCTGAACAATGTTATCCGCGTCCCGCTGTTCGTTTCTCATGGTCCCGAAACCCAGGTGCTCATTTTGGACATCCCCGAGTATTTTATTTCCCTGGTGCCCCCCATATCTGGCGAGCGTTCCTCTATCCGCCACCTGGACGAGACGCCCGGTATGGACCAACAACCTTTGGGTTATTATTATTTTTCATTTCACCACCTGGCCACAATTGTAAGCTTTACAATTTCATGGGAATTTCCCATTTCACTATTGCTAACTACTGTAGCGACACCGTAGCTACGTAACAGAAGTAATGATACAAATTCCATGCTGGTGCAATTTGCTTGAACTAACATTATCATTGTTATTATTATTATTATTGTTATTATTAACCAGTCATTCTATCCTGAAGAGAGAGAGAAACGTGTGTAATTATGGGGATCATCTTTTCAACTGTATCCCTTAATTAAACCTTGAATTATGAATTATGAGGAGATAGGATGATGATGAGAGGTAATCGTGGGCTTTTTTATCCATTCTAGCATTCACCGGTATGACCGAGGGAAACCACGAAATCCCCGATCAGGGTGGCTGGCGCAGCGATCGAATCCGGACCTTCTGACAGCGAAGTCAGCGCGCTTCGCTCTGAGCCCCTTCGCTCGGTTATTTTATTTATATTTTATTATTATTATTATTATTATTATTATTTATTTTCATGAAAGAAGACTCCTTTCCTCTCTTTAAAAAATTCCCGAGTCATCTCCAAGAGTCAATGAGAAGAAAATGTAACAGCACCCTAGAGTACATCAGGTTATTGCTTAGGTGACATATTTTGAAACCTGGCCCCCTAATTCTATGAATCACCAATCTGTTCATGCTATACCGGCAGCACTTTGAGAGTTGACACAGCTCGTGGCCGCCAGGTTACATTAGTATATGTACCCAAATGTAGGTTTGACGGTGTATGAGGTATAGCGAAGTTCATCATAACCTTCAAAAACAATTTATTGTCTATACTCGAGGCCGTCACCTTCTCTACAAGGTCACTAACCGTGTGACGCGTTCTCTTCATGGTCTAAAGGATCCGAAAATTCTAAACAGAATGGTGCTAAAGGGCAAGATAGTCCAAATAGTCTTAAAAAACGAAAAGAATGGTCCAAAGGGTTCGAAGAGGCAAAAAAAGAATGGTCCAAAAGGTCTTAAAAGAGGAAATGAATTGTCCCAAGGGTTCAAAAAGCAAAACAGAATGGTCCAAAGGGTTCGAAAAGGTAAAAAGAATTGTCCAAAAGGTGCGGAAAGGCAAGAAGAATTGTCCAAAGTGTCCGAAAAGGTCGCGTGAAGAGTTTGTTTTCCTTGCCGCGCATTCGGGAGCTGCGTTCGCTCGCACACAGGCACGCACGCTCTCGCGTTGGTCCCGGCGCGTCCCGAGTTGCCGCCACCTGTCGCGGGGGAGGGAGAGAGAACGGGGTGAGGAGGGTGGGGACAAGGAAACGGGGTTCGGAGGTCGCGAACGCCTCGAGCGGCGCAGGCCCTTGCTTCGGCGCCGACGCGACGCCGGCGCCCACTGCGCGGAGGGTCGCTGATGCTGCGGGCGGGGCGGGGCGACGGCCTTCTCGCTCACGCACGGCGCTCACGCACGGGGCCTCCGTCGCGGCGTGCGCCAGCCTCCGCCGGCGCGGCGCTCCCGGCGGAGGAAGTGACGTCACATCCGCCGCGGGCCGCACCCGCACTCGCTCGCTCACACACCAACTACACAGCCAACCACCCACCTGCATTCCCACCCACCCACTTGCACACACACACACACACTCATTCACCCACCCGCACTCTCACCATCTACTCTCTCTCTCTCTCGCTCTCTCTCTCTCTCTCTCTCTCTCTCTCTCTCTCTCTCGTTATTGACCATACCATATTGCTATCAAAATTACCTTCTTATGGAATTCGTGGTATCGCCATAGACTGAATTGCCTCGTACCTAAAAACATCGATCGCAAAGAGTAGAAATAAGGAACTGAACAGCACGAAAGTACATAATTCACTTATCTTTCCAATTCTTTACCAATTGAATATGGCGTCCCGCAAGGTTCGATCTTAAGTGATATCCTCTTTCTGTTATACGTAAATGATATGCCCTCGTCTATTAAAAACGGAACAACGGTTCTGTTTGCCGATGACACGAATGTTCTTTGCAAAAACGAAACAATAAATAGTACGTTTTCAGAAGATTCAAATTGTTTTTTTTTTAATAAAAAAATAATAATTAACGAAGAAAAAACAATTTCGATGCATTTTTGCATTTCAAATCAGCAATCGCACGCTCTATTGAAAATGAACAAAATGCAATTAGCTGATGGCATTTTTAGGCTTCTTAAGTGAGGTACTAAATTAAGTTCATTATGATAGGCATTCAGAATTACTTCTAATTCTGTCAGCCTTCATGCATCTCGTTGCGTGTGTTTTGCAAATGTGCAATCCCGCCTGAGATGGTGTAATATTCTGGGGAAGCTCATCATGTAGTACCTAGACTTTTAGATCGCAAAAGAAAATTATTCGAATAATGAAATTAAAATGCAATCCGCTAAATGCTTGCAAGTCTCTTTTCATAGAGTTTAGAATCTTACCATTGCAGTGCCTATTTACTTACGAATCTGTAATATTGGTCAAAACTGACTTTCTTAACGGTGGGAACATATTTTCATGCAATATTCATAGTAACAACACACGTCCAAGAAATTACGTTCAAGTGTCAGTATGAACAGCTCACTACCACAAAATCCACATACAATACATGTACGTTAGTTTACAGCGCAAGTTAGTTAGTTTACATGCCAGATGGCATTAAATAATTGAGGTCGGTTCACAAATTTAACTTAAAAGTACACTCTTTTCTCCTGCATAACTGTTTCTATACAATTAAAGACTATACTGATCATGAAAAATGTTTATTTTAACAAAACAGTGATATATAATGAATTAGTTTTCATATGTGTTGTATATATTTTTTAAAATGATTTAAGGTGCTTGTAACAAATAATGTGAGTACTTCAGTTTCCGGGTCAGTGACCCCCATCTCGATCAAGTTTTTGTCCAGTTTCCCTCATACATTGAGCAAATGCTGAGAGACCCCTTGTTTTGCTTCTGGACGTAATTGTAGCTTCACTATGCGCACGTTTTGTTGAACTCTTCTTTTGCTTGTACTGGTAGGAGTAGAGGTAAGGGCCAGCTAATGTTTTGTTAGCAA
>BOPP01000052.1:3414751-3428675 GCA_017312745.1 Gryllus bimaculatus | reverse complement strand
CCCCTCCCACCCGACGCCCTCGCCTCCCAGGTCGCCCTTTCCCGGCTCTCGCCCCCCACACCTCGACAGCCTTATCCAACCACGGGCTTTCCCCTGAGCCGACCATTTCCATCTGCACAGCACCCACACTTGCACATTCCATAGCGTCTGCCATCCCTTGCCCTAGCATCCCTTGTGCTATTTACTGGCTCTCACCACCCGCCATCCCTGCAGCCCACCCCAACCCCGCCTTTTCCACCCTTTCCTCCCTCCCGGCGCCCACGCCTCCAGACCGCCCTTTCCCGGCTCCAATCGATGTATTTTTTTTGTTTTGTTTTCTTGACAAACATTTGAATAAGCATTATAATTCCAGAAACATGTAAATTGTTTATCATTTACAAAAGAAATGAATACATTTGTTCAGAAAGAAAAATTAACCCACAAATTAAAAAAGCAGTTGCATTATGTAAATTAGGGATTTTTGATTTCTGTGTTGTTTTTTTCTGAACAAATGTATTAAGTTTGTGAAAATAGTAAACAATTTACATGTTTCTGTAGTGAGTCGTGGAGCGATATTTCCTACACTTTCCTTGTCCTATCCTCGCCCCGTACACACTCACTAACATGCACTACAATATCATATATGCCTGGAGACCGTTCGGGCGCTTAGTGCTTCTCCAGGGTGGCGCGGTGCTCCACTAGCGAGAGATACGTGGTTTGTGGGGGGGGGGGGGCAAAGACGGCGAAGGCATGCAACTGGTTACATGCACTACACTTACAAGAGAGCAGCAGCTGTCGCGCTCCGAATCACTAATCAATGACTCAATTAATACAACCATGTATTATCACTCATTAATCACTCAATCAATCCAACCATGTATTATCACTAATCAATCAATCAATCCAACCATATATTATCACTAATCAATCAATACAACCATATCTTATCACTAATCAATCACTCAATCATCCCGCCATTTGGTTGCCAATAACCTGTCAAGGGCATCACTCTAATAGAAAAAAATAACAACAAACGAATCCAGCAAAGAATACAATTCGTAGTGTTATTGACAATGGAAGTGTTGACCAAGGAGACACCTTGTTGGGAAAACCCCGCTAGCCGACGGTAGGTCGGCGCCGGATCTCGCCATACACGGGAAGAACACAGTCTCCTCCCGAGCAAAAACATGCCTACACTTACGGGACTGATTACCCTAGTAGTTGACGCGTGTGGAATCACTAACGATCAATCAGTCAACTGACCGCTGGATGCAGTCGGACGATTTGCTGCCAATACGAATGCTTCTACCGACACGAATCGCCTCCGTCACATTTCCTTCCCCATAGTAAATGCAGTCTATTCCACCGTTCTCAGCGCCGCACTGATCACTATTACACCGCTCTGCGAAACCGACGCTCGTTGACGCCAAGGATCAAGGTGACTCCAGGGCTTTTTCAGGGAATATGGCTTCTTTCCTTGTACTTCAGTTTTGACTTGTCGGTTTATTAATTCGCCGGTCTTCTTGATTTATCTCTTCTTCTTCGACCTCCTTCACAATCTCCTTTCACATTTTCATTTATTTGTCTCGCCTCTTCTCTTAATTGTATGTCATAATAGTGGTCTCTCACCATAGTTTTACTGCATGCGTGCATTCGCTTTCTGAGTCGTTTTTGTTCACTACCCCTTCTCCTCAGTAATTGACTGCTTACGTGTTAGGTTCACATATGCACCGCTTTCTTAGCAAACACATACCTTCGATAAATAAGTGTAAGTAAATGTTCATAGAAGTATGGTTAAGTACTCTCAACCAGGCGATCCAGGACTTGATACGCGAACTTCGCTGAGTCAAATAATTTCAAAGTTATACGGATATTCTAGTTGTATTTCGATAGACTAAAGATAATGGATTTTTAAAATGGTCTTTGATGTTTCTTGTTTTTAATATTTATCAAATGGTGGAATATTTAAGTTCTCTTTCGTATGGGGTATATTGTGATCTAGACAACAAGTGATGTAAATATTACACTTATGTTTTAATGTTTCCACTTCCCTAGTATTCATCTTTTCTCAATATTTAAATAATTAATATTTATAATGTCATCGCGCCATTTTCTTTATAATTCCTCTCTTCGGCCTACGTAACGCCCATTTCTTAATGAAAAGGCGCAGAAAAATGTACTGTAGTCCACCAGCAGCGTGATTGCACGGTTGGGACTGGAGTTAACTTCCACTGTGGGGCTGTTCCGGGGTTCGACTCCTGGCCTCGTTAGGCGTGCAGACACCGCATGCTCTTTAACTTACAAAGCGTTATTGCAGAATAACGAGACCGGAATGTACACAGCGTTTATGAGCTGCTGAGGGACGTTGAAGGCTGTGCCTCAGCCTCGTCATTGTTAGCTGGATGGAGTGCTGGATTTCATCTAGAGGAGATTTATTAGTTTATATTCGCTTTTATAACTTTGCCTTTTCCTGTGTTTCTGCTAACATTGTGGAACTTTTCCTCAACGTTCAACAAAACTTCGTTTAAATTTTTTCGCAATGTAATTAAGTTGCCGTTTACGTTAATCACTTATAAACTTATCACGTCTTATTTACCATAACGTACTTCGTTTTTGTTAATTGTCCTACCAAGAGAGTGCAAATTTCCTTTTCCTGCTAATAATGATAAATATTTGGGGTTAAAAAAAGGTAATTTCATGCCTTAGTGACTACTTCTTTCATCAGGAAACTGTTCATTAAACTCTTCATTTGTCATAAGTGGACATGCCGAGAACTTTCATAGATAATGACGATAAATAATATGAGAGAGAATAACCAAGAAATTAATTCTCTTTGTAATTTTCTTTTTGTTTACAACAGTAAGCATAGATTTGATGACGGAGACCACGATGACGAAGAGTAATATGTTAACATTGAGTGAAGTAATTAAAAATTAGCAGGAACATATTTTGAAAATTCAGCAGAAACTACTCGTTCGTACTAGAATAACACATTTGACATGGAGTGAACGGGCAGTGGTCAAGCTGTGAAAGCTAAATAATCTTGCCTCTCCATTACGAATTTCCTCAACCAACAAAATACGAATACGTTTTGAGAATTTCCGAGAAGCCAGAATTTTCATTCTGTTATTGTACATTTCATATTCCAAGGCTTAACTGTGAAAGTTGAATGCTCTAGCCTCCCTATTATGGGTTTCCTCGAACTCGGTGATAGTAAGTTGCCACGATAACGCCAGTTTTTCTCTCGAAACGTCCGCAAAAATATCGAAGCGGTGCGGGCGGGCGGGCGGTACGTTCGCAAAGCGTGCAATTATGATAAAGAGTGATGGCAGTGAACCAAAGGTGGCCGGGGGGCGGGGCGGATCGAGGGGTTGGGAGGAGGGGGGGCGCGGCGCGAAGTTCAGTGATGCGGAGCGGAGCGGGAGGTTTCAACCGGGGCGTTCTGACAAGGTCAATCGGGGGCCTCCACACGCAATCCGCGCACTACCGCCGGCTGACAAAGCGCGCGCCGGGCGTGACGCCGGCGGCCAAACACGCTCGCCAGCGCACGCACGCGCTTACGTAACGCAGCCGCCCCGGCACCGAGCGCCGCGCCGCCCGCCACCGCCGCCGTGCCGCCATGCCACGCACCCGCTACAACCAGCCGCAACCGTCCACCCGCACGTCACCACAGCCACCATGGCCACCGCACCACCCCACCCCACCCACCCCCCCACCCGTCATCTCCACCCCCTCCCCACCCCACCCCACCCCATCCCACCCCCTCCACCCCATCCCCCCCCATCCCCACCCCCACTGCTGCCGCTACCGCTACCGCTGCCACCGCCGCCACCGCAGCCCCTTGCACCACTTCTTCGGTCCAACTGGTCACTTGCTTGGCGTGTCACCCATCTATAACATTATTTTAGCTACCACGGATATCACAATCACATTTGGACCGTCATAGGTACCATAACGTCCATTGTTATCGCAGTTACCGCCAGTACCACAGCTACCATCACGACCATAACATAGGGGCGAATTCAGAGACAAATTTTGAGAGGGGAAACTAAAAATATTTGGTCTAGTATTTCACATTACAAATGTTGTAAAATGTCGCAGGCTTCATTGATGATTAATGATTATCCGAAAATATTTCTGCGTGAAAGTGTCGTGAAAAGATAAAATTAAAAGCTGCAGGCAAATTTTAGGGGGGAGGGGATTTCCCTCATTTACCTCCCCGTAGATCCGCGCCCATGCTGGCTGTAGTACCATCGGTACTACAGCCAGCATGATTGATTCATGATTCCTGGTGCGACAACAGCTATGACCATTTGTTCCGCAAGTGTAGAACATTTTCCTTCTGGATTAACAGTGATCTCACTTTCTGAATGGCAATATGGCGCCGACCTACTTCATCATTACTACAGCCATCGTTAGTAACACATCCATTATCAGTATCACAACTATCATCAGCCTCCCGCCCATTGCCAATACGAAAGTCATCTTCAGTACGAAAGTCGACATCTCAGTCAACGACAGGACCACAGCCTTCCACAGAAACAGCCAACATAACCATCCTTAAACAGGATCGTAACCTTTAATACAATCACTCCACTATTGCCAATACCACCATCGTCACCAATCGCGATTCATTTCTTGGCTGAGACTATTACTTCAGTCCAGCTGGTCTAGGCAAACATTGTTTTGCTGCCATCGTACATTCCAAACACGTCTTCACCAAAGACAGCTTTCCCTGAGATTTGATCCCCAAGCGCGGTTGTTAGTATCATCACCTCAATAAATTTCGTTATAGGTATCAGTGTATTCACGTTGTCATTTCCATCGCCGACACAATCGAAACCAATCCCCGAGGGTTTCTCAATGTCAATTCTTGAGTACAATAGCGATTTTGCTGCAGTAACCATCATCACTCTTACTAAATATACCGACAATAATGTCATACTACATACATCACAGCCCTATTTTCCCCGCTGACAGTTCCGTTAAACCATAATCACCATTACGTCTACGTTCACATCGCCATCATTCTTT
The DNA here is from genome assembly GCA_017312745.1 of Gryllus bimaculatus. Taxonomy (NCBI): domain Eukaryota; kingdom Metazoa; phylum Arthropoda; class Insecta; order Orthoptera; family Gryllidae; genus Gryllus; species Gryllus bimaculatus. Next base: position 3,423,662 of record BOPP01000052.1, on the reverse strand, counting down.
TCACCAATCATTGCCTGTTGGCCAATCATTCTTAACGATGACATCATCAACCTAACACATTGGCAGATATTTGGAATGCCAGCAATATATCACCAATAAACCAACATCTGACATGTAGCTCTTCAACATCACAATTGGCCAAGTATTGATGAAGTATCTTGAATCTACCCCATATAGCATACCAGTGTTGAAGTTATCATTCACGTGTACCTACTGGCATTATGATTATAACCATCTGTGTAATCATATTCTTTCTAAACTCTTTAAGTAATAACTCTCACTGCTATTCATTGAAAATATAGCAATCAACGTTCGACAGCCTCTTTAAATGACCGTCATTGCAAATTGTCAGTATTGGTACCTGCCATGGTCGTATCAGCAGTGCTTTTTTCAATGTGGACACGGTGTGTTAACCATTAGTAAGTTTGACAATGGAGAAAAGTTCAAGGCGATCCAGCTTGTGTTGGGTTATGAAGGTCGTCCGTTAAGACACATGCGATGATTTACTAATGATTTAATGTAAATAATCGTAATACATGCAAAATTGACTTGTTAGGTTTCAATCTGATTTATTGAAACGATTTTGTTCGACGTAGTTGATCAACTTAAATGTTATAATCAATTATTCACATGATGGCCTTTTGAATTATTTTATACTTTTGAATCCGCCTGGTTTTACATCTTTTCAGCTACATCGATTTTATCTATGCGTGTATTAAATTGCGCACATGACGTGTAACTAAAGCACACATTATATTCCATTTCTAGATTTCATTTATAGTGTTTGGGATTGTTCTCTACTGTTTCATTACTCTATCTCTCTCTCCCTCTCTCCCTCTCTCTCTCTCTCTCTCTCTCTCTCTCTCTCTCTCTCTATATATATATATATATATATATATATATGTGTGTGTGTGTGTGTGTGTGTATATAAAGACTACACCCCTGCCAGCATTTCAGCGAATGTACAAATACAATAAAAGCAATTTCATTTTGAAAGCTATTATTTTCTTTTGCTAAATAAATAACATATCTCTATAAAATCTCATATCCTTCAGTAGGTACCTCTCATCTGACTATAATCCATCCACTCCTCTCACGACTTCCTCTCATCTCGCCGCTTACGTCTAAATCTTTTTTTTTTTTTTTCAATTTCTCTCTCCCTCTCTGTCTTACAGTTTCTGCTTCTCCCGAGCTGCCTCCCGGGGTCCCGCAGGGCCCAGTATATTGGCTGAAGCGCCGCAAGTTTCTTGCACTGCAACCACCGCCGCGATGCGCCGTTCCACCCCGCCGCGCGACTTGCAAACTCCTTGGATCGAATGCGCGCGGCAGTTTCGCGAGTTTGCGATGGGTAATTTCGTACTTACGTACCCAGTGAAGAACGGCGGTGGAGGAGGGGAGAGGAACGTCGCACTTACACCACCAAGCGACATTACTTCGATCCCGCGCCGCGCCCGCCTCGTTATTTGTCTGTCGTTTAACTGCGCGAGTGCGAAGCAGCGTGACGATAGTGTGCAGAAAACGGCGCGTGCGTTGGAACAAATTTAATACCTTCCCGTCGAGCGCATTGACACTCGAGGAATTTTACTGTGGATTTTTACTAACGACATTTTTTTCCCTTTTTTTTAATTTGGAGATTAAACTTTCTTGCCTTACAGAGCCATAACTTGGATATAATTTACGAGCACTATTTATGATCCCGAACAAGTTGCTAATATTCCAATCAACGCAGCAGTTCTTTGAAGTTTTCAAAATGTAATTTTATTTCCTTCGTAAACGTTTATATTTTGCCTAATGAAGTAAAAAACGAAGGTTGCTGCGCGTTTTACGTTGTCCACAAAGCCACACATAATCATGTGTGCAAAGAAACCTGGCTCGTAAAGTGGCTGTGAGCCGCATCGAAAGCAAGGGGCACAGTGTGTTCAGCCACTGACATTGACTCGAAGAGCTACCGGAAAGAGCGAAATGTCGAGGGCGGCCAGCAAACTGAACGTCAGCCATTCACTAATGCACCGCTTCTTGCGATGACGGCCTTCACGCGCGCACCGGAATTACTTGCTGCGTGATGCATTGCAAGAAGCTGATCGTTGAACGTTGACCGAGGGCGTCTGAAACGATAAGCGATTAAATTTTGGCCTCAGTACCATGTCCCTTTACCCTACGATATTTCATTGGTTCTGCAGTATATAATCAATAGATAATATCAGTGGTTTATTTGTTATACTTAGACAACGGATAATGCATTATATTAATTGAGATGATCATTCATTTTGCGTTTCCCTAATGTGCTGGAAATTTTGTTGATGACGAGGATAAGAATACGATAACGATGAATTAACTATTAATAATACTAATTTACAAATTTCAAAAAGGAAGTTTAACGTGATTATTTCAAGTTGAATATTTTGATTTGAATATTTCAAATACAATTTTTAATATTATTGAATTATATTGCAACATTTTGTTAACTGCAATTTTATACATTGTATTGGATGTAAGAAAAGATGCTGAAGAAACAAAATTCTTGTTGTAGCCCAACATTCTTGTTATAGCGACAACACATATATGAAAGACAAGGGACAAATAACCACTCCCAAGGCGAAACTCGAACCCGCGTCCCTTCGGACCGGAGTGTTGACTCGGAACACTCTCTTAGCCCCTCAGCCATTCAGCTGGGTATTACTGAATGTCCTTTCGGTTAATACAGCACTGAATATTTTATTCTCTACACGTGCTAAAGAAAGTAAACCTCGATTCGCGAAACGATTGACAGTAACGAAAATGAAAACCATTGAATTGAAAAATTGAAGAAAAAGTCGACTAAAGACATGCGTATGAGCGAGAACTGAACCCCACACATATGCTGTGATTTTTAAGAAATCATAGAACGAGTGAGGAAGATCTGTCTTCTCTCCAGCAACTTGCAGATCAAACGCAAAAATTTACGATTCTGTGGGCAAAGAATCATCAACTGAACCACATATTAGAGGGGAAAAATGGCAGCTAATTTAAGATTATATATCGTTATTTAAAATATGATTAAGTGAACTATTATTACTGCTACTAATACCAACATTTATTTTTTATTTGTTTTTTTTCTTTCTGCCTGCAATTCTTGAGATCTTCACCATTTTTTTATTTCTAAAAATAACCATTTGTCCTCAGGATATTGGTTTGAGGCCTTAGGAAGTAAATTACTGCCTCTCCGGAGACGTACCTGCTTTTTTTCAACATCCAAAGGGTGAAGAGACAACAAACCAGGGGTAAGGAACAACATTACAGATTTGCTAATACTTAATTAATTTTTTAACTTACTACCGAAAAATCTAAAATAACTTATGATTCAGCATATAAATAAAGCAAAAATTACGTGTTTCAACTTATTAATGTAAAGATTGTTGTAAGCACAGCGGTAGATCAAACTATAGTGAGGTCGTTACATTTGTTTAATTTAGCGAAAAAGCTACAGAATAAAAATCATGAACAATATTGTTGACGTTCATGATTTTCTTTCATCTTCAGAAGACAGTGAACGACATGCTCATATATAAACACTGAAGCTCATATCTCACTTCTCTCCAGCATTTAGTAACCCAGAAAAGGACAGGTGATGAGTACTACTCCCTATCGTGGATAAATACCTTTTCGTAGAGAGATTCTTCGGAGTCACATGCGGTATAATTATGAAACGAATGCAGCAGGATAAAGGTCGAATCTTGTTCAGAAATCTCATCACCAATTCAGCGTAGGAAGATTTGAACAACCGTGATTACCGCCACTTTTGGAACGTGATGGTTCTTTATGCTTATTCATAGTGCTTATTCAGGGCATGTGATGCGATTGCTTGCTCACACTACGGCCGTCGGTGAACAAATACCTCGAGGAGGTATGATTATTCATGGGTGGCTCAGGACACAACGCCCGACCTTCTGCAATGCCGTCTGCGTGCGAGTCGAAGGCTCAGTGGAGCGTGAGTTCGCAAGTGCCCGAGCCTTCTCGAGGCCCCGCCCGCAGCCTTCGGCGCGGCGCGTGCGGCCCGGCAGGCGCGGGAGGTTTTTGGTTTTTAACTCGTTGTGTCTTCTACGCAACCTGATTCTTTAGCCCTTTTGGGGCATTGAGCGTACATTGGAGTAATCCTCCGTGACGTTATGTGTCGTGTGTCTTGTAACTTTGAAGTCGTGCCTTCTTGAGGCCCCACCCGCAGCCTTCGAGGCGGAGCGTGCGGCCCGGCAGACGCGGAAGGATTTAGTTTTTAACTCGTTGTGTCTTCTACGCAACCCTTTTCTGTAGCCCTTTTGGGGCATTGAGCGTACATTGGAGTAATCCTCCGTGACGTTATATGTCGTTTGTCTCGTAACTTCGAAGTCAGACGATGTCTTTTATCCCTTCGGCCAGGGGCCCGGCGCCGTTAGTAACCGGGGTTCTCAAACAGGCACCCATCCGGCAATCCGTGGTGTCTCGATTTGCTTAACTTCCGCGACTTCATGGAGCATGGTTAAGCAATTAACTAACGACTACATAAGTCACTGGGAATACAATTTTGCCACTATGTAGGAATCTAGCAGATTACCCGACATTGCTTGCGTTTTTCTTCATTCCAATCAATAATTTATTAGCCCTGCTCACCCCACCCGCCCTTGATGATGTGTTGGAATTTCGTTTATAATACATGTTTCCTCACTTCTGAAGCCCCTTCCGACTTGAAGTTCTAAATCTCTATCAGGTTATATATCTTCTTGAACATTCTTTGTCACTTGAAGGTAACTTATAAATTATAAAGTTACAGTTTAGTCAATGGGGATTTTTCTTGGCAGTGCATTTTTTAAAAATATTCATGTATAAAGTGTGTGTAATGCAGGGGAAAGGATAGTACAAGAAAGGAAGGGGAAGGAAAGATCGAGCACGATCGGTGGCATTTGCGTGGTAGTGATAGGAAGTTTCCCGTCGTTTCTCGTATTAGAGCTGGTGGCCGCTAGAACTCTCCCTCAGACAGAGGCTGAATTCGGCCTAGCGATCTAGCTAGTGTCGAAAATCCAGACACCATCGCGAGTGGAACCCTAGGACCTCCCGGTCAGAAGCATTGCTGTGGCATCAATTGACGCCCTGAGCCACCTAAGCCGGTCTGACGAAGAGCAATGATGAGTGATGACGCGTAGAGTGTGTGTGCGGGTGGGCGAGCGGCGACGGGGGCGTGGCGCGCCCGGTGATAAGCGCCGCGCCAACGCGCCGACTCGAGACGAGGCGAGGCGGCGGCCACCTGCTCTGTTCCCCGCGCGCGCGCGCGGGCGGGCGGCGGCGGCGGCGGCGGCGGCTGACTGGGTGGCGAGGCCCTGGAGCCAAGGTTGCTGCCGCCGTGACGCCGCACAAATCACTAGCTCGCCGCCCTGGAGAGAGAGCGGCTTCGGCCCGCGTCGCTCCTCTCACGGGACCTCTGGCCCCCAAGACCGCAGGCTCTTCACTACTAGAGACCCGAAAGTGCGGTGTAACACGGCAGGTGGTGGTGATGTTCGTCCTCTACTGGAACGCAAAGTCCGGCCCCGATTTACTCGTGGGCTTGCTGGTTCCTGCCCTGACAGGTTTCTCCTCCGGCTGGGGGCCGCCTTCATCAGGGCAAGCTCTAAGCTCCCGACTGCTCTCCCGACATGAGTGGTAGTGTATTGAATATTGATACAAGTGCGAGTGTAAGGGTGAGGAGGGGTCGAGGATGAGGAAGGAAATATTGCGCGAGTTGCCTGGACCTTTCGTCGGAGTAATACCCCTGCGATTGCCTGGTGATGATCGGGGACTCCCCGGAAAATACCGATCAGAGCAGCTGGGAGCTAGAATTCCCCTCCAGCCAGCGTCTCAATTCAACCAGCTGTCTAGTTAGTATCGAAAACCGCAGCCACCGTCGGATCTCGATGCCTCGCACCGACGCTTCAGGGGCAATTGTGTCACAGAGCTGTCGCAGTCGGGCGGGTCGCGGGCGGGGTTGTAAGTCGCGCGGGGAAGAGTAATTGGAAGAAGGAATATAATGGAAATGCAGGGAATTGAAGTGTTCTTGCCACGACGTTCTCGTTCAGAGCATTTCGAATGGTTGAAACGGACACTTCATGAACGGCGATCTAATCCTCGTTAATGTGACGGAGCAAGAACATAATGTCAGGTCCTATTCATTCTTTTTCCGAAATACAGTGGTCTTCAGTGTTGAATTGATATGTTTAAATATTCTGCATGAAATCTTATTTGTCTGTCTTGCCAATATAATGTTTAGGTATCTTTTGCAAATTTCATGGGAAATTAAATTGTCAAAATTCTACGAATTTGGATTCTCAACACTAAGTATGTTTTAATGAAGACCAGAGTAACAAATTTTACGTGTTTTTCCCGGCTCGAAGGTTTAATGTCTGTTTTTTGCAACACTCAGTAATAAATTGTTCGTTGCAAGCATTCGACACTTACGTATCAATGTAAGGTTTGTTACCATCATTCATTTTTCTAGTTATTTTAACGTCATACTATGCGAACTCTCAAATAGTATTTTAAACCATGATTTTCGTCACTTCATAATGGAAGGGTTTTGGAAGCAGGTAGTTCTATGCCACATTCAGCCTAAAATTGAGTTAGAACGCGAAATGAGTCTGAAACATATTACAAGGAATTTCGGGCAAAATTAGCTGCTATTTGTTGTGAAAATGTAATTCAATTTTCAGACACAAAGCTGGTGCTTATGGGCTTTTAGATGTGATATATCCATTTTTGCCAAAACGCAGAAAAGTAATCGATCTCAAACATTTCGTATAAACGTTTATAATATCTGAATCTCCAAGGTTGGGGTCGCCATGCAATCAAATAGCTTATCCTTGAGTGCCTTTGAGGTGGCCGAATAGCTCTATAGAATCGTGCCGGAGCCTGCAGGAAAACGTTGAAGGTATCACGCCATTAAAGAAGCGAAAGAGGTTTTTTTGAAAAACGGAAAAGGTTACAAGAAAATTGCATTCCTCGTATAATTAATAATTCACATTTCATGTGTTATCACGGAGAGGTTGTGATAAATTAAAAAAAAAGATAAATTACTTTACCGTAATATTCGTATTATTCGAGAAATGCGAATAAACGTTTATCCACTTGAAAGAAAAAAAAATAGTTATGAGAAGAATTTGAGAATATGTACGGGATGAACCACCAGATTTTCTGTTCGTTACACTCGCACAATTTTGAAACCATGGAAATCTCGAAATCAGAGTTGTATACGATGAACGATATAATTATCTTTCAGAAAGAAAAGTAATTTTCTTTACAAATTAGCAATCTTTAAAATCGCCTCCACTTATTTCCACAGTGCAACGCTTATCTAAGGTCACAACCTCGGAATAGAGAGTGTCACGATCGAGGATAGGATGCGCCATCTGTTCAGTTACGAATGAGTGAAGTTGGTTCTGGTAAATTCAAGTGCGCAACTCACAATCGTCAATTCTAGTTGACGCTGAGTATAGTGTGGCATGACCTATCTAGTAGCGCATCATTGCCCAAGTAGCACAGACAAAAATATTTTTGGTAAAATAATATAACAGCAGCAACACGGCCTCTAGGTCGCTGATGACCTAGATGTTGATGCGACCTTAAAGTAAAATAAAATAAAATAAAATAAAAAAGTCACATGCAGGATATGGACGGGACTGGTTTAATGGAAGAAGGGAAGATCTCTTCAACGGATGTTGCAAGCACTATCCACACTCCTGTGCGGACCAAGTTACTTTCGATCTATTGTATTAGAACGCCCTTCACACTTAGGATGATAAATTTAGGCGACTCGATTTAATTTCCAATGGTTTCCTATCACTCAGCCATTCGCTGTCCATCCTCTCTTTTCCGCGTACCAGATAATGATGAAATTCCACGTCGATCGCTTTCCACCATCGATTACTTTTCTCCGGTGCACCGGAGGGTAACATACGAAAGAAGGAGCTAAAGAGCCGGGAAGAGACCCGCCTAAATAAATCGTCTTTCCTCCAGCGTCTATCGCGCCGACAAATCCGCATTTGCAAATCAAACCGGCGGCGGCGCGCGCGGGGCGGCCGGGGCGGACACGTGTCGTGTCCCGCGGCCCAGTGCTCGGCGAGCGGTGGGGGCCGGGCAGGTGGCCGTGATCGCCAAAGTGAGCAGCAGGCGAATGGAACCTCGACCTCGCCCGCGGTCACCGTCCGCGCCCGCGCCGCCGCCGCCGCCGCCGCGACGCCCCGGGCGTCGCCGCCAGCGGAACTGCGCCGATGGAGGCGGAGGCGGCGGCGGCGGCGGCGGCTGCGTTCGCGCACAGTGGGCGGAAACCGTATTCCACGTCACGGAATAAAAGCAGTATAGTAAAATATGTCAAAACTGGAATAGAACGCGATCAAAAAATTATTCCGCTTTAAGGAGGTTTCCGTTTTATGCAGAGGTGTCCATTTTATGATATATATAATTTAATAAATATATATAAATATAATAATATTATATATATAATATATCCGTCCTGAAACTAGTATATTACATGACTTTATTATTATTATTATTATTATTAAAATATAGTAACATGTGACATGGTTGTGGGAGAATTCACCAATAAGTGAATATTAAACATATTTCTAACGATTAAAAGGAAACTTAGTTCAGAACTTGTGAACTGAAATACTAATTCAGACCCCTTTCCACCCATCAATCTCGACAAATGAGGTGTCATTCGACGCGTTTCGGTCTGTTGGAAGGGAACTGGTGATTTGTTTTCGACTACATCTATAATATTATAAGCTATTTCTCAACAAACATGTGTTTTTTAAGGCTGCGTTCTAGCGGTGGATGAGCCAACCAGTTGTCCCAGAGACACGGCGATGAATGACGCAGGTCGCTGGAGATAGTATCACCGGACTCTGCTGTTTACAGTACTATGCAGGTACAG
>BOPP01000052.1:3371766-3382627 GCA_017312745.1 Gryllus bimaculatus | reverse complement strand
TGAGGCTTCTAGCTTTTTCTACATCACATTGAACCATTCAAACAACTTTTAGACCAATCGGAATGGGGCATGCTTTTTTCGGCTTATTTCACATGGAGTTACCCAAATTGGAACAGTTTTTATGAAAAAGTATTTTTTATAAATTACATTAATTTTAAGCAGAAATTAAACGAAAACAACTCATCGTTTTCAAAAAATTGTATATGACCTAGTTGGAAAACCCCTTTTAAAAATAGTTAACTTTTTTAAGACAGTTTTTGTTTAAGGCAAAAATTCCTATCTCAACATCGTAGTTCCGAAATGTAATTTTTTTTGTAATTTTCGAAAATAGAAATGTCGTCGGAAATGAGACCAGCACCATTTGTTTTACCTCGTTTGATACGTGCCAACAGAAATTGTAAGGAAGAAAATTGGTGCCATGTTTGAGAAAATAAATTTTAATAAAATTGAAAATTGCCAATTTCTCACACTAATTTCGTCAAAACTACTCATATTTTCGAAAAATTGATTATGTCGTTTTCAAGATGCCTTTAAAGATCATACTTGATTCAGAAAAGTACCTGGCCGACGACGGCTTTGGGACAAAGTGGTCGCTTAGACGAGTGAATTTAGAAAATCAATCATTTTCACAATGAAATGACCGTTAATTGAGATGACGGCCGAAAGGAGTTCGCCGTTGGAAAAGTTCTCACCTCGATTGCCAAACGATAGATGATTTTAATTAAAAATATTATTTTTAAAAGGGAAGTAAAAATGTCTTTACGCGTATTTCAACAAAACACGACAATTAATGTCAGAGCTTCATATGATTCATTGTCCTAGAAATAGATATGCTTCATGTTTGTTTGGCATTTATTTTTAATCTTTACAGACGTTTGTTTCTCTTATTTCTTTGCGGGACGTTTCATAATAATCTCGATAAGTATGGTACATACTCATTGATCTAATCTCCTTTGCCAATCATTTATGTCGTTCATATTTGATATTACAAGTGGTGAAACTAGACCATCAGAAGATGAAAGATTAAGCATGAAGGTTTGGAATGGAAGAGAATTGCTGAATAAACCTTTTTCTTCTTGGTAGGTTCATAGGTAGATTAACGTCGTTTTTTATTCTGTATTCTTCAGGCACCACCATTGTATCCTATGTTTTTCAATTTTTCATCAATGATGATTACCCATTGAGTTTCATTAATTAATTTGTCTGTCAACGCCTAAAAAAATTGTATGTAAAAGTAGCCATTTATAAAATTAAATTTGAAAAACACTTAAACCAGTAGAAAAAGAATGTGAGATAGACCTTCATTTCCAGTTACCCTCCGCCCAACATTAAAAAAACTCCTTAAACAAAAAATTCGGAATTGGTATAAGGAATTACATTCTTACAAAGAAGAATTTTAATAATAATTTAAAAGATTATTCCATTTCACATTTAAATCACAAAATACTCTTAATATCTTGTTCACATTCTTCCTCACAATAGGTTGCTCAGGAGAAGAAGAAACTTTGTGAAAGAATTAACAAATATAAACGTAATATCAATGAACACTCAATCGAACGTAATTATTTAAGTCCGCGTACATTTTTCACCAAAATAAACAACCTTGTGCATTCCTATTTTAGAAAAAACGCTTTTTTATTTGCCAATTGTAAAGAAAAATAAATGCCTCACGTTTTTTACTCTAATCATATAGTTTCTTATCACACTTAACCGACGAGCTTTAATTTTTTATTACTGTGCATTTTCCTATTTGCGATTTATTAATGTATTTGAAACAAAAAATGAATTAATACGTTTGCTTTCTAATTCTTACAGTATCTGATGACAACGGGATAAGTGACGTAATTTTATAGGAAATAACACGTTAAATTTGTGATATGATTTTATTGTGCATTTTATTATTTTAAATTAAAATGTGAGAAACTGTCTAAAAATTATTTGATCATAGAGAAACTAATTCTAACGAGTAGATCAACACACTTAACTTAACTTAAAATTTGTACAACACCTGCATCGCTACTTACGTCCGTTGCAACACTCAATTCGTTTTCAGTGTGGAGCTCATTTAAGAAATCACATCTAGTGAATGCACATGCACTGTTTTTAACTATAATATGAACTTTTTGTACACGAGTGTCAACATTGTCGAGGGTAAGATGTATCACTCGTATTGTCATATCGTTTACAACACAATTCTAACCTTCCTCCGTGCCTTCCAATGGTTCCCCATCTGGCGCTCCCTTTTTCACCCTTGAGGAACTCCCCATTCCGCAGTCAGCGCACGTGGTGCCGGAGGCTGTTTATTTCGCATTCCATGCGTCTCCGGTTCGATAACCGGATGGAGTCGGTATCCTCTCGTTCTTCGGATCAGTTTTTGGCCCCATGCCCCCCCCCCCGAGCCACGGCTCGTTTGGCCTCATGGTTTTTTACTCGCGACCTCGCTCTGAAGGCGCACACATGCAGCGCAGTGGGTACTCGTGGCCTCAGCGGGGCGTTGACAGCGCAGGGCAAGTTTAGTCCTGCCGAGTGATGAGTCACGGCGTGGACGTATAACGTGATTAAATCTTGGGTCGCTCGTTTCAACCAAGGCCGTTCGTTCTCTGAAACTGAATGCCGGAGGAAAGGTTATCCAGCAATACCATCTCCCTCGAGGAGGCTCATGAGATGCAACAAATGGTTTCTGTCGTTTGAATTTTTTTTTTTTTTTTACTTCTTTCTTTTTCGTTCGCGGTAAGTGGGACATTTAGTCGAATTGTCTTGCGAATGCGAAGTGGCCAGCAAATAATGCGCAATAGACACAATCTAATCAGATACACTAGGCAAATTACAATCTATTCTCATTTGTTGGGAGAATCTTCTATCAACGTTGCGTAATGGCGGAGACGGTCGTGTCGCAATATTAGCTCGCCTTTTGTAAGTCGACCGACGGTCTCTGACGTTGCGTTTTTCTCGGCCATTATCTTTTCAAAGTCGTGAATTCGCTTGCTTTTCAAGCAATTTCTCTGTGGCGCAGCTGCCCCACAATGGCATGTCGTCATTTGCCGATTTTTTCCATGAAATTCTGTTCTAAATATTTTCCAGGTATATTATAAAAATCGAATGTTCAGTTTATGAAACAAATAAATGAATTATTTAGATCGCTGGTGAGGTAGATACCTTTTTATTATGATAAATAAATAAATATGTTGTCTAGTATCAATACTCTTCTTTTTTTTAGGCAGAACTTTGTTTTCGGCCCGGAAGCTGCAAGCTCTGAGGATGATCGCTATGCGATCGAAACGATCATAAGTTGAATGAAAAGTATTGATACCAGACAACATCTTTATTTATTTATCAAAAAAATGAATGTTTATCACTGATATCGATGCGTATGTTGCGTTGCAAAATGGGAAGTAAGGGAGCTTTGTTTAAGAATTACTTTTTGCACCTGGAAACGCCCCCTGCTCATAAACCACACCAGTCATTCCTGTCGGCGTGCTTTCATGGTGGCCCGAGCGGTATTCGCGTCTGCCGAGGCCGGACGCTCGTTGCATGGGCTGCTGAACGCCACAACCTTCACCCGGGACCGCTGGTTTAGATTCCTCCGTTTGTAACAGACTTTTTTTCGTATCGCGGAGATGCATCAATGTCCGTCTGGGACTCCCGGTGCGTTTCCTCAGTGCCCTCTGTCACGAAAACCGCGCGGGAAGCGCCTTTACACACGGGCTGAAGCTGCGCTCGTTAACTCTTGTGTTTGTACTGCAATCTGCACATCCTGCTGATTGCAACAGTATCGCTGAGCTATCTTCATAGTCCGGCATTGGTGCGATGTTATTAACTTCTTAAGAAAAAAAATAATTGAAGGAATGCTCGACGTCAGTCTTAAATTTTTGATCATCATACATTTTACGGACCAGGTGCGTTATTTTCTCACTAACAAGATGGTTTTTGGGAAATTGCGATGCGATTGAGGAATTGCGATAGCTTTGAAGAGCTGATGTTGGTATGAGATAGAATTGTGTTCAGTGAAAGTTCTGTTACGGATTCATTACTTTCATTAATGTAAGAAGGGTACCTATAAATATATTTTCACGTCCTCGTATTCGACGTACATCATAGCACTCTTAAAGTCATATTTCAATTCTACAACTACGGGATCGAAAAATTGTGAAAATGACAAAAAACTCTTTCAGGGGCCAATAGATAGCAGCTGGGCAAGGTTGGTGTAAAAACCCAACCTTATTATCATTATTTAAAATTGTTTAAATAAAAAAGAATCTAAAAAATATTCTGTAAAACTTTCTTGCTCTCATTTTAGCAGGACAACAATGCTACATGAAATTGTTAATCTCTTGAATGATTATACTCGAATTCATCTGCTACTTAAGAAATCAGTTTTCTAAATGTCGTGTATAACGATAGGTTTGAATATCGTTTTAGATGTGTTGCCTTCGGTTTACTTGCTCCTGTTAGTGAGAGCATTAATTCCCTTTTGATAGTTCTTATCCTTGAAATTGCTTTGTATTATATTAGTAATGCTCTCCATTCATCTGAGGCTAGTTGACTTCCGGAAATACTCTCTATTAGATAATCTATATGACACATCGTTGTGTAGGCAGCTATCTCCGTTATCTGTCTGCGTTGGAAAACTATCGTCCGCCTGTATTTCTCGATTTCGTATTTTCATTGAATGTCCATGCGTCACAGTAGGACGTCGTAGGATTCTGCGGCTGGTGACAACTTGGCTGACCGAGAGACGCCGCAACTGGTGCCAACGTTTCAATTGACATCAGACAGCCGAGTAGAAACATTATCGATATGTCACGTTTTCAAGATTTTGCAACTTTTACTTTCTCGCTTTGCTTTGTTCTTACGTAGTAAAGTGAAAATATTATTTGACTTTTCGACGGAAAAACTCGTATTTTGGGTCTTTGTTCACGAAAAAGTGAATAATCGTGTGCCTGGTTATAGTATATTACTTCCTCCTACTACGTTCTGTAGTCAGAAACCACATTTTTTGGTCACTGATACCGAAAATTCAATTCGGTTCAGTTCGGTCCTAATGTCTGTCTGACCAATCGTACTCATGTCTGTAGTCATCGCTAGCGCCTATATCATTCAGACACTTTTCTCCAAAATGTATATTCCCCAATCGATCTTCACAAACTCGAAGACCTGGGAACAGTTTTTTTAAATGTGTAATTTTTGCATAATTTCTGCTTGTCAATCTCCTATTCTTTATCGTTTATAGTTGTTTTGATTAATTCAGGTTTTCTAGTTATATTTATTAACTTCATTTCCGTGTTATTTCTGCTTAAGAAGCATTATTTGGGAGTTTTTTGAATCTCTGAATGGTGGTAGAGCCACATCCTGCAAGAAATGCCTTGGATCCTCGCCAGGGGAACCCTTAGAAAAGGAACTTATTGTTAGCCTAGCAACTTATCTGGAAAACGACATGCGGTTTAGCGAGAACGGTCTCATGCGTCACAGCGTCTGAGAAGGTCTGTTCAGGAAATCTAAAGAGACACCCCAACTGCGTAATCACGACTACTCAGTAACTCATTCACCATGTCTACTAGTCACTATGTCATTATTGTCACTAAGGACGATAATACAATGTCAATAGTTTTTAAGTATTATCACAACAATGCATTTGCAACGTACAGAAAACATAAACTCATCAACATTCGAAATATAAGAAAAAGGTCCCTAACAGATTTTACTTTTTATTATTGTACCGACCAAAGTTTCCTCTGTGAGGACGTTTTTACATCTGTATCAAAACGTAGATGTTTAATGTAAAAGTATATCACTGATATGTATCAATGTTTATTATTTGGACAGGATATTGAATGGACACATTGAGAAACAAATTACGAATGGTAGAATGTAAAATTGTGATTTAGGCATTTCCGTTTTAATTTAGATGAGGAGATGAAGTAAATAGAAATAAAAATCCAACTTCAAAGTATTCATTTTGTAAACACGTTTATTTTTGTTTCTTTTTTGCCCTTTCATCTGTCTTAAACTATTCTATCATTTCTCGAAATTTTTAATAAAAAACATAACGTGTTCACAAATATCTCTTAGATATTCTCGAATCACACAAAACATCCCAAAAGCATATTGGTAGTATAAACAAAACTATTGAATGTCTCAGCCGGCATAATTTAGCTCAGAGTCAGCATTGCCACTCTCCCTGTAGCGTCTGTTACCGGAAAGTCGTCTGGTTCAAATTGTGACAGTGGCTAATTTTCGATTCTGGCTGGACAGTTAAATCGTATTCAGCCGCTGTCTGGAGGAGTATTCTAGCAGCCAGCTCTTCGATCGGTAGTTTTCCGTGGTTTCTCCAATTAGTACCAGATGAATGCTAGAGAAGTATTCAAACAAACGGGACATGGACTGTGCGCGATCATTCCTTCCTCTCCCATAACCAACCCTCACACCTTACTTACACGCATATACTATACTAGCGTAAATAATGGGAGACGAGACGTGAGCTTAGAGCTTGTCCCTCCTGGGGCATTGCCCGCTGGGAGATGTGGGAAGCCCGTTGGGAGATCCCTGAAGATGGAAATCCCTCCGCAAGCTGACGTATAGGTCGGTAACGTATCTCACCATTTATCAGGCGAAGAACACTACTGCCTCCCGGAATAAACATTCACTTCTGTAACGGGACCATGTCGGTAGCAGTTGCCGTTAAACAACAACCAACCAACCAACCAATCAATCAATCAATCAATCAATTGAATGTGTCAACAATGGAGTTCACATTCACATATTTATTGTATTCTCAGCTTCAAGAGGGAATTTAAGATGTCTCTTTCTGCTTGATACATTTATTGAAGGTTATTTGAGCAACATATTATTCAATGAAAGATATTATTGTGTGATTATCGTTTGTGAGTGTTCATGTCACTGTTCGTTTATCATGAGGGTCGAAAAGAGTTTGCCTATTCGCACGGATTGAGAGTACGTGTTCTTCATTGTTGACGTGACGAGCTCTGAATTATCACTCTCCCTTTGAACCGTATTTTTGAAAACAGATAAACTGGTTTATTTGGTGATCAACCTTTTTCTAGTGAATAAAAGAGTAAACGATTGCTCTAAATTTCAATGGATGGATTTCGGAGAGTTTTGCTAATCAGATAAGAAAATATTTTTAAATTTGATCACGATTTTTTAATACATATTACCCACTTAAAATGTTCAAAAACCTGTTTCTTAACCAGGAAATCGAAATGTTGTCTTATAGAAAGTTACCGTTGTCTTATAGAAAGTCCGAAAGGTCTATGATGGTTCTGAAATCTGGATTCTAACTTACTCCCTTTTTTATTTATTATTTTAAAATAATTGTCGAAGTAATTCAGTCTTACTCTCTGCCCTGCACTCTCCGTGCCTTCATCGTACTAATAAAAATTGTTAGGGACATGGAGCGACAAGCACCACCTGGTGATGGATACAAGTAATTTTAATGTGGTCACACTCTTGAGAAATCTGCTGTGTCAGAATAACGAAGGGATATCTCGTGAAATGAACTAAGATTTTTGGTACATCCCACTATTCTTTATATGTAATTATGGTCATCTATTCTTTATATTCTCATATAGTCTTTATATGTATTTAGTAGTCTGTAAATATTTTTCTTAGTCTCAATTTACTTAATTCGAAAATGTTTTCAAGCCTATAAATTTTATGTCTTTGCTCTGCGCTAATGTCATGGTTACGGAAGTCAGATAGACGGTGACATGTACCCTTTGCTTATATTAGAAATCAAGCCTAATTCAAAATATTCATTTATAAGGTTTTCAATAAACACGGATTAAGATGGAGCCAACATTCTATTGTCTTGAGTTATTAGAGGACAAGAATGTGTGATTTCGTCGAATAGCTTTTCCTGAATATTCAATTATCACCATCCTGATACTTCATTGCAAAGGTATGGAACAAATTTAACATAAAAAAATCTCTAAACCAATTTAACTTTATTTTACCGTTCTACAAAATAATAAAAACTACAAGGAAATTTCAAAAAATGTTAAGAAACGATATTTGAGATGTTGAAAATTACACCCGATGCGCATTATATGTGAATAATCTTCACCTGACATCTCACATGTACATTGAACTGTCACGCGATGCCTTTTATCGAAAACTGTCCACGCACTATATACCAAAAGCAATATCAAAATAAATATAAGTGGTTGCTATATGGTCCTCCGAGATTTTCTCGTACTGCAATGAAGAACTACCGTACACCCACTAATGAGCAAACGATACTGGACCAGAACATTCAGTCGCAACCTAGCGTCGGGCTCTCTCGAAATAAACGGTGAGATAAGAGCACGTAACCTCACCGCCTCTTCCCTGGCTCTGCCGCCTCCACCCTAGGAGGCTAGCGTGAGGTCCCCTAAAGAGACGCCTCCCGCCCCGCCCCTTGCCCCTTCCGCCCCCCACCCCCTTCCTCCCGCCCCACGCCCCCTTCCCCTTCCACCCGCCCCCTTCCACCACGCCCCCGCCCCCTTCCCTCTGTGCCCCGCCCACTTCCCCTCGCCACGCCCCCGCCCTTTCGCCCCCCGTACCCCTCCCTCTCATTAGCGCTTCCCCAACCATTTCACGCCTCCCACGAACGAACGCCCGACTCAGCCGCTCGCTTGGCGGGGCGTTCTCAGCTGCGCCGGCCGCCAGTTTCGGGCCCACCTCGTCACCTGGCGCCCCATGCCAACCTGCTCCCAGAAACGTTGCGTCAGGACCGAATTTAGGCGGTCTGTGGTTGCGCCTTCGGACAGATTGCGACGCGTGTTTGTGTGTGTGTGTTTTTTTTTATTTTTTTTACCGGCTGGCTTTCGCTTTCTCGCACCTGTTGAGTGAAACATCTTTCTCTTCCTCTGTTCCAAACTGCTCAGCGAATGTACCGTATTCTTTCTCTTAAAAACAACTGAAACCTGTGATCATAGTGACATGGCAATTACAGGGATGAAGTACGTCTTTTTGGTGACTGTTGTGATTAATGACACACACCTGTATTGTGTACAATAAGACTAAAAATTAGTTGACCATGGGTAGATTGGTATTATGGAACTATGTTAAATCGTAATTACAGAAAGTACACCATCCATACACTTTTGGAATTTTGTATAAAAATATTCAAAAACATGGTCGATTCTCTATAAAAGTATTAATTTAATCTTAAATTGTGTAAATAAAGATATCAATTTGTGTCACAAGGCCATTACCTGAAACGTTCAGAGAATTTCCTCTATTCCCTTTGTTTTGAACATCAAACAAAATTACAAATCCATGCCGTGGGCGGACCCAGCACCTCAAAAGACACTCCACGGCTCTATGCCTAGGTCACGCAAGGATATAAAATTCAGTTCCAGCTGTATGATTAATTTGCGTACCCGCATCTCCGCAAGCCGCCCAAACGGTCGAAATTCCTGCGGCCGCCCGAGGGCAGCGGGTTCAGCGCCCGACTGCGCCGCCTCCGCCCGAAACAGCGCAGAACAGCGCAGCGCTGCGTGGGGTTGGGGACCGGTCGCCACGCGCTGGCCCACCGTGCGAGCGGTCACGCACCGCACCGCAACGGAAGGCACCGCCGCCACCGCCACCGCCCCTGCCCCTCCACATCTGCCTTCGCAGCCTGCTCCACAATCTCTCCCTTCGGCTTTCCCTCTCCCTGAAACTCTCCTCTTAACTCTACCTTTATCTCTCCCTCCAATTCTCTTTAAAACTACCCCTCCTATTTTTCCTAAAATTCACCTTCCTTCTCTCTCTCTCTCTCTCTCTCTCTCTCTCTCTCTCTCTCTCTTCAGCTCTTCCTCCAATTCTTTCTAAAGCTCTCTCTCCAATTCGCCCTAAACTCTCCCTCCATCTCTCTTCAACTCTTCCTCCAATTCTTTCTAAAACTCTCCCTCCAATTCGCTAAACTTTCCCTCCATCTCTCTTCAACTCTTCCTCCAATTCTTTCTAAAACTCTCCCTCCTATTCGCCCTAAACTTTCCCTCCAATTCTCCCTAAAACTCTCTCTCTCTCTCTCTCATATTTCCTGAAATTCTCCCCCTCTCTTCTCTCTCTCTCTTCCTCTCTCTCCAATTGTTCCTCTCTCTCTCCAATTCTCCCCTCAACTCTCTCCAATTCTCCTTTAAACTCTCCCTCCAAATGTGTTTCGCTCTCCCAGCAATTCACTCTAAACACACCCCACCAATTTGTCCTTAACTCACCTTCCAATTCTCCCTAAAACTCCCTGCAACCAGTCCATGAATTCTCCCTAACACTCTCCAATTCTCTCTATAACTCTCGCTCCAATTTTCCGTAAATTTCCTCCATTCTCTCTCTTCAACTCTCCGTCCATACCTCCTCCTTCCCCATTCGTTCTGCATGGCGCCCTGCCTGGTCTGCCCTCATCTGCCCGCGCGCCACACCACCCGCGTATAAAGCGCAATGGTAAAATTCCGCGCGTCTCGCCGCCGCCGTAAAGCGCCCGCTGTAATGAACGCGCGCGCAAAACCCCCTACGCTTTCCCGCCCTCGCCCTCCCCCCTTCCTCTCCTCCCAGGCGAACGCCATCGTTCGGAGCTGCCGAACATCGCTGGCCGCCGCACCACGCCCTCCTGCGGCGGCTGCTACTTCTGTTGCTGATGCTATGCTGTTGCCGTTCCTGCTACTCTTGCTCCTGCTGTTGCTGTTCCTGTTATTGCCGTTGCTGTTGCTATTGCTGTTGCTGTTGCTGTTGCTGTTGCTATTGCTGTTCTTGCTATTGCCGTTCCTGCTGCTCCTGCTGTTGCGGTTGCTATTGCTGTTCTTGCTATTGCTGTTCTTGCTATTGCCGTTCTTGCTATTGCTGTTCCTGCTATTGCTGTTCCTGCTATTGCTGTTCCTGC
>BOPP01000052.1:3333833-3371741 GCA_017312745.1 Gryllus bimaculatus | reverse complement strand
TCTTATAGAAAGTTACCGTTGGCTTATAGAAAGTTCCGAAGGTCTATGATGGTTCTGAAATCTGGATTCAACTTACCTCCCTTTTTTATTTATTATTTTAAAATAATTGTCCAAAGTAATTCAGTCTTACTCCTCTGCCCTGCACTCTCCGTGCCTTCATCGTACTAATAAAAATTGTTTAGGGACATGGAGCGACAAGCACCACCTTGGTGCATGGATACAAGAATTTTAATGTGGTCACACTCTTGAGAAAATCTGCCCTGTGTCAGAATAACGAAGGGATATCTCGTGAAATGGAACTAGATTTTTGGACATCCCATTATCTTATAATGTAATTATGTCATCTATTCTTTATATTCTCATATAGTCTTTATATGTAATTTAGTAGTCTGTAAATATTTTCTTAGTCTCAATTTACTTAATTCGAAAATGTTTTCAAGCCTATAAAATTTTATGTCTTTGCTTGCGCTAATGTCATGTTACGGAAGTCAGATAGACGCTGACATGTTACCCTTTGCTTATATTAGAAATCAAGCCCTAATTCAAAATATTCATTTATAAGGTTTTCCAATAAACACGGATTAAGATGGAGCCAACAATTCTATTGTCTGCAAGTTTATTAGAGACAAGAAGTGTGATTTCGTCGAAATAGCTTTTCCTGATATTCAATTATCCACCATCCTGATACTTCATTGCAAAGGTATGGAACAAAATTTACATTAAAAAATCTCTAAACCAATTTAACTTTATTTTACCGTTCTACAAAATAATAAAAACTACAAGGAAATTTCAAAAAATGTTAAGAAACGAAATTTGAGATGTTGAAAATTCTCCCGATGCGCATTATAGTGGAATAATCTTCACCTGACATCTCACATGTACATTGAACCTGTCACGCGATGCCTTTTATCGAAAAACTGGCCACGCACTATATACCAAAAGCAATATCAAAATAAATATAAGTGGTTGCTAATATGGTCCTCCGAGATTTTCTCGTACTGCAATGAAGAAACTACCGTACACCCACTAATGAGCAAACGATACTGGACCAGAACAATTCAGTCGCAAACCGTAGCGTCGGCTCTCTCGAAATAAACGGTGAGATAAGAGCACGTAACCTCACCGCCTCTTCCCTGGCTCTGCCGCCTCCACCCTAGGAGGCTAGCGTGAGGTCCCTAAAAGACGCCTCCGCCCCGCCCCTTGCCCCGTTCCCGCCCCCCACCCCCTTCCTCCCGCCCCCCGCCCCCTTCCCTTCCACCCGCCCCCTTCCACCCACCGCCCCCCCCCTTCCTCTGTGCCCCGCCCACTTCCCCTCGCCACGCCCCCGCCCTTTCGCCCCCCGTACCCCCCCTCTCATTAGCGCTTCCCCAACCATTTCACGCCTCCCACGAACGAACGCCCGACTCAGCCGCTCGCTTGCGGGGCGTTCTCAGCTGCGCCGGCCGCCAGTTTCGGGCCCACCCGTCACCTGGCGCCCCATGCCAAACCTGCTCCAGAAACGTTGCGTCAGGACCGAATTTAGGCGGTCTGTGGGTTGCGCCTTCGGACAGATTGCGACGCGTGTTTGTGTCGTGTGCTGTGTTTTTTTTAGTTTTTTACCGGCTGGCTTTCGCTTCTCGCACCTGTTGAGTGAAACATCTTTCTCTTCCTCTGTTCCCAAACTGCCAGCGAATGTACCCGTATTCTTTCTCTTAAAACAACTGAACCTGTTGATCATAGTGACATGGCAATTACAGGAATGAAGTACGTCTTTTTTGGGTGACTGTTGTGATTAATGACACACACCTGTATTGTGTACAATAAGACTAAAAATTAGTTGTAACCATGGGTAGATTGGTATTATGGAACTATGTTAAATCGTAATTACAGAAAGTACACCATCCATACACTATTGGAATTTTGTATAAAAATATTCAAACATGGTCGATTCTCTATAAACGTATTATTTAATCTTAAATTGTGGAATATAAAGATATCAATTTGTGTACCAAGGCCATTACCTGAAACGTTCGAGAATTCCTCTATTCCCTTTGTTTTGAACATCAAACAAAATTACAAATCCATGCCGTGGGCGGACCCAGCATCTCAAGAGCACTCCACGGCTCTATGCCTAGGTCACGCAAGGATATAAAATTCAGTTCCAGCAGTATGATAATTTGCGTACCCGCATCCCGCCAAGCCGCCCAACGGTCGAAATTCCTGCGGCCGGCCCGAGGCAGCGGGTTCAGCGCCCGACTGCGCCGCCTCCGCCCGAAACAGCAGAACAGCGCAAAGCGCTGCGTGGGGTTGGCGGACGGTCGCCACCGCGCTGCCCACCGTGCGAGTGCGGTCACGCAACCGCACCGCAACCAAGGCACCGCCGCCACCGCCACCGCTCTGCCACCGCCTGCCCCTCCACATCTGCCTTCGCAGCCTGCTACAAACGTCTCCCACACTCTCCCTTCGGCTTTCCTCTCCCTGAAACTCTCCTCTTAACTCTACCTTTATCTCTCCCTCCAATTCTCTTTAAAACTACCCTTCTATTTCCCTAAAATTCACCTTCCTCTCTCTCTCTCTCTTCAGCTCTTCCTCCAATTCTTTCTAAAGCTCTCCATCCAATTCGCCCTAAACTCTCCCTCCATCTCTCTTCAACTCTTCCTCCAATTCTTTCTAAAACTCTCCCTCCTATCCTCCCTAACCTCTCCTCCATCTCTCTTCAACTCTTCCTCCAATTCTTTCTAAAACTCTCCCTCCTATTCGCCCTAAACTTTCCCTCCAATTCTCCCTAAAACTCTCTCATTTTTTCCTGAAATTCCCCCCTCTCTTCTTCTCTCTCCTCTCTTCCTCTCTCTCTCCATTCTTCCTCTCTCTCTCCAATTCTTCCTCTCTCTCTTCAATTCTTTCCTCTCTCTCTCAAATCTTCCTCTCTCTCTCCAATCTTCCTAAAATCTCTCCAATTCTCCTTTAAACTCTCCCTCCAAATCTGTTCGCTCTCCCAGCAATTCACCCTAAAAACACCCCACCAATTGCCCTTAACTCACCCTCCAATTCTCCCTAAAACTCCCTGCAACCAGTCATGAATCTCCCTAACACTCTCCAATTCTCTCTATAACTCTCGCTCCAATTTTCCGTAAATTTCCTCCATCTCTCTCTTCAACTCTCCGTCCATACCTCCTCCTTCCCCATTCGTTCTGCATGGCGCCCTGCCTGGTCTGCCCTCATCTGCCCGCGCGCCACACCACCCGCGTATAAAGCGCAATGGTAAAATTCCGCGCGTCTCGCCGCCGCCGTAAAGCGCCCGCTGTAATGAACGCGCGCGCAAAACCCTACCTTTCCCGCCCTCGCCCTCCCCCCTTCCTCTCCTCCCAGGCGAACGCATCGTTCGGAGCTCCGAACATCGCTGGCACCGCCCTCCTGCGGCGGCTGCTACTTCTGTTGCTGATGCTATGCTCTTGCCGTTCCTGCTACTCCTGCTCCTGCTATGCTGTTGCTGTTCCTGTTATTGCCGTTGCTATTGCTGTTCTTCCTATTGCCGTTCCTGCTGCTCCTGCTCCTGCTATTGCTGTGTTGCTGTTCTTGCTATTGCCTGTTCTTGCTATTGCTTGTTCTTGCTATTGCTGTTCTTGCTATTGCTGTTCTTGCTATTGCTGTTCTGCTATTGCTGTTTCTATTGCTGTTTCTATTGCTGTTTCTATTGCTGTTTCTATTGCTGTTGCTATTGCTATTGCTGTTGCTATTGCTGTTCTTGCTGTTGCTATTGCTGTTCTTGCTGTTGCTGTTCCTGCTATTGCTGTTTGTGTTATTGCTGTTCCTGCTGCTGGTGCTGCTTCTGCTCCTGCTGTTCCTGCTGCTGATATTACTTCTGCTGCCGCGCGGCGGGGTTGGGCTTCCCGCCTTTGCGTCTGTGTGCCTTCGTGTGCTGCATAACTGCTTCTGTATGATTAGAGACTATATTGACGTTGGTGTTGTTATTATTCTCAATATTATTTTTAATAATATTAATGTTATAGCTGTTCTCCGAATTGTTGTTGTTATTATTATTAGTTTCATTTCAATTCCGCGCATCGAACTTCAAACACCCTTTTCTCCCACGCGACCTCGCTGTCGCTCCGTGCAGGTAGCGCTCGTGTCCTGCCAACTTCGCCCCGCTACGCGTCCCGCCCTGCCCCATGCGCGGTCCTCGCTGTGCGAGTGATGCCAGCCAGCTCGCCCACTCTCCACCGCATTGGCTCTCCGACCAGTGTTGCTCATGATTGTCAATTTCCCGTCTTTCTGAAGCCATCGCCTCCTTTTATAAGAATAGGTTGAAAGAATGGATATTGATAGTCTTGTAAGTGATCGCACTAGCGAATATTGTAATGAGTGTTTTTGCCCAGCTGTATCCGATGACACAAATTCACAAATGTATATTTTACTGAACATTACAATACACTTTCGTAGTACACGAACGTCACACCTTCCCAATTTAGAAAATTTTTAGTGTTGCCAATGCGAATTTCGTTTTCCACGTGTCATTCCATTTGTAAAAGCAAAAAAAAAAAAGAAAGAAAGTATATTAAAACATACGACATTCGTATTTCCTCTATGACGCAGACTTAATATTGTGTGAACTATGTATTACATGACATAGTTTTTTAAAGAGTTTTAGTTATAATACATAGATTTAACTGTAGTTCTACTATGATTCTATTCCAAAATAAACGAATACTTTGGTTTTATTGACACGAATGTAAACACGTTAACGAACTCCTGAGGAAACATTGTATGTTGCGAAGTTATGAACTTTATCCTCTTTTTTCCCAGAATAATGTCTCAATATGCACGAGTTCGCGACATCGTGTTTGCATGTGAACTTTTAGAACTCAGCTTCGGGAAGTAGAGGAGAAAAGAGGGCGGACATTCGTGAGCAGATTTCGGAGGCGGTGAGCTTTCCGAGAAGTATTAAAGGGATGATACATTTTTCATGATACTTCTTGGAAAAGTACTGGAAGAAGCATGGAGTTTCAAATTTTAGCGAGTCTGTGCATTGAGGACAAAGGGACAAGTTCGAAATTTCACGCCAGATGGGATTTTGAATGTGGCCTGGACGTGACTATTCATAAAACATGTAGAATAATATTATCAACCTATCTTAATAATATTGTATGAAATCTTGAAACTGCCACGTGAATTCGTCAAGACATGTCTTGATAGTAGACTGGGTACAGAACTAGGTGTATGCGATTATAGTGTACGTATTTCGTTTGACTATGATGAGCAATATCAGTATAAAGCGTAATTATCCCACATCGCGTCGTTAAAATCATTAGAGGAAAAATACAAAAACTACTACAGAAAAGAATAATGATCACAAAGCTGAATCAGCTTCCGTCATATCGTTATTGACTTCCCATTGTTACGTTGGGCAAAATCAAACTACCTTAGAATGTATATGAGATGTTTATGTTAATAGACTGTAATACAATCTGAGTAAATTAACACGAATAAACAAAATTGCTTACGAAGTTTTATTTTCTGTTTCAAATTTGAAAACTCAAAGAACAAAAGGTAGCATTCTCTGTTTCTTGAATCCACTTGCTTCAAGAGATCACCAGAACCTTTGCCTCACACTTGTTGGAGTATGAGCTCTCTAAGCACGAGCTTTAACTCTCTAGTATGCACTTACGAAATGAGCCACGAGAACATTGTTTAAAAGTTCCATCGTTTATCTGCATCAGTGATTGATTATAATTATTAAAATTTACCGATGTGGAATACAGAATCATTAGCAATTGCACGTGACGTGCCATATGTGTTTGCAGGCTCGTGAACGTATTGTAGGATAACTCATTCCAGATCAAATCCTAGTCCATATTTACAATTATATCGATTGTTAGAAAAGAATTATAAGGGAGTACTTTGTTATTTCACTAAGAACCATTGTAATCGTAATTAACCGACATCATGAAGAGTGAAATGTGGTCCAACTGCATTCTTGCCCGAACGCGCCAGCCCACCCCAGCGAAATGTCGCGGAGGGCGAGCGAAAGCTGGCTAGCAGCGGTCGGCCACGCAACACTGACTGCTGCGCTGTAACACGCGTGGCGCCCGCGCGCACCTGCCGCCGCCCGCCGCCGCCGCCGCCGCCGCCGCCCCGCCGACGCACGACACCTCTCTCCGCCTCGCGCGCTCCGCTCCCCTCCACTCTGTGCCACTCCGCTCCACTGTATTCCATACCCTTCCACTCTATCCATTCCGCTTCACTCTATTCCACTTCTCTCCATTCTAACCATTCCGCTCCACCTTATGCATCTCCGTCCACTCTATTTCACCCTGCTTCACTCTATTCCTCTCTAACCATTCCACTCCACGCTATCCATTCCGCTCGACTCCATTCCACTCCTCTCCACCCTATCCATTCCGCTCTTCTCTATCCATTTCGCACCACTCTATTCCACTCCTCTCCACTCTATCCATTCCTCTTTACTCTATGCGTTCCCTTCCATTCTATTCCACTCCGCTCCACTTTGTCCATTCCGTTTCACTCTATTCCATTCCGCTACGCTCTTTTGCATTCCGCTTCACTCTGTCCATTCCACACTACCGTATGCAGCTCCTCTCTACCCATTCTGCTACCCTCTATCCACTCCTCTCCACTCAATCCATTCCGCTCCACTCAATCCATTCTGCTCCACTCTAGGTATTCCCCTCCACTCCACTCTTTTCCATCCCGTTACACTCTATTCCACTCTGAACCCTATGTGTGTGTGTGTGTGTTTGTGTGTGTGTGTATGTGTGTACACGTGTACGCTATGACGTTTTTGGTCCCTCCTGAAAAATCTCCAATTTGGACTAGTTTGGTTCTGGTACAAAAGCCTTCATTTCCATTGGGGCTGGTTTAGGGTTCTATTTTAGTACGATTGTATGGGTCGTAGCCGCAACCACGAGCCGCCTCTGCTTCGAGCCAGTTTCGTAGAACTGCGCCTTGGTCGTGGCGTCGATATTCCTCGACGCGACTCCGGCCGCGCGGTGCGACCGCCCGGATGCAACGACCGACAGACAGATGGACGGCGAGCGCTGCGCCGGTAGCTGGCGTCACCGTAGAAGGACATTGTGTAGGCGGGTGCGTAGATTATAATTACGGAGATCATGCGAGGACCGTGAAGGATGGTGGCCTTGGTTGTAAATAAGGAGCAGGTCCGGCGCTGCTCTACTAACGACCGAGGGGTTCTCGGGCGGAGTGTGCGCGGCAGGTTGGCTCCGCCCGGGGGTAGGGGGGAGGGCAGGGCGAGTGGAGGGGCTAGGCTGATATGCTACTGCCGGCCTGCCAGACTGCCTGCTGGGACACCGAACATTGTAGGCCATTGCTGACCATTGGCGTGTCTACAGGGAAGAAAGGTCATTAGTTACCATTAGTAGATAATTCATCACGATTTTCGGATCTTTATGTTAAGGATTTGATGTCACTGGGCCGGATTATACGACTAGACGGTTCAGGATCCTCAGGTAGGAATCCTGGTGAACGCGGGACCTACTAATGAGGTGCTCGAGGGAAGGATTGATTATGTGGCTTGATCTGGGGCTTACATCGAGAAATTTTTGAGGGATTTCGTATTTAATTTCCTCGCGTGGCCTACGCCGTGCAAATGCCCGAAATGAAGGTGGCCCAACCTTATTAGTCTCTTTCATGATTAATTGATGATTCAAGGCGCGTCAAATGCTGTGATCATTATTCCTCTAATTGTGATAAATGTCATATCGTGGGAGGTTGTTCTTCTCTAGAACGCGACATCCAACACTGACCTACACGTCCACATGCGAAGAGATTGGTGGGTCACCCTCCAGGTATTCTATAAACAAGTCACTGCACACGCCAAGACAAGCTCTAAGCTCTCGGCAGTCAGTTTTTTTCATGTTTCTTTTATTTTAGATTAATTACAAATCATTGTGCTTGTTGCGGTTTTCTGATCTATCAGATACTTCATCTGTTTTTAGCATGTTTTCAGATTTATTCATATAACCGTGTCTGTGCAGAATGGATCCGTATTGCGAATGAAAGTTTTAAAAAATGGAAGAATTACGTCAGGAACGAAATCTGGTTATTTGAAAAGGTTGAAATTGAAATTGAATTTGCCTTATTTTACGTGGCGAGACCATCAGGCCCGCTCTTCTGTCTGACCACGCAATTTCGCTACGCTCCTTCATCAACTAGCAGAGAAAGGAGGTATTCTTGGGCAAGAAAAAGTTGGAAGTTTTATGCTGCTCATTTCAGCTATTCTTTCGAAGGAAATGTTTTATTAAGTCGAATTAATTTGTACATTTGTGATGAAACTACATTATTGAATTTTTGCACAAATGTTCTTGTTCCTCAACCAAACATTTCAAATAACTGGACGTTAAACATTTCCTCCCGTTTCAAGCAGATTCCTAGCGTTTTTTAGCGTGTATTTTTACGTTTTTTGACTCGAAATACGAAGTTTTATAACGGACAAAATCTGACATGTGAAACATTATCAAACTTGAATGAAGCCTCTGAGCTAAATTCAAATCGCCTGTTTCTCACCCAAGAAATACCTCCTTTCTCCGCTTGTTGGCGAAAGGAGCGTAGCGAAATTTGCATTGTCAGACGGAAGAGCGGGTCTCATGGCCTGAGTCTCGCCACGTAAAATAAGGCATCAGTTCAGTTCAGTTCAATTCAGTTCAATTCAATTGAAATCAATTGGAGAGCCCTTCATTTTATATTACGAACTTTGAAAAGAAGGCCAATGGAAATGTCAATACGCTGGCATACACTGCCGTTGTGCGACCAATTTTAAAATATGGGGGCGTGTGCTGTGATTCCTTCCGTCTTTTCCCACGAACTAGAAAAAAATCAGCCGCTAATTGCCCTGGTAACAGACTCGCTCTCAACTCATCAATACCACTTTCGAATCGCAGAGAGGTGGCTAAGCATATCCCTTTACATGAACCGTGTATAGCTTTCCCTGTGTGGAAGGAAATTCGGAGGAGGCTGCTCACAATGACGTGTATAATCAGAGGGATCATAATTTCAAAATTCGACCACGAATTCAACGATCCGATAAGGGGAAATTCTTCTTTATAAATTGTACAATTAACGACAGGAACAATTTACCTCCGGAAGGAAATTTAAAAAAGGACTCAAAGGACTGACCCACAACAGTCGGAAGGACGTGGCCGTGATGGTGCAGATACATTTAGGGGGAAATATGAATGTAAAATATAGAGGTATTGTCATATTAGCTTCTTGTCGAGTTTTCGTGTGTGTGTGTATGTGTATGCGGAGGTGGGTAAAACGTGTTTGGATGTATGTGGCGAATGTCAGTTTAATTGTTTTTATTGAAAGTATGTTTAAAGCGAAACGATTGCGTTAGTTTGCGGAACCTGCATGAATCCGGTCGTATGTGTGCGAGAGCGGACGCAATGTCGTGCGGTACGTTAGTGAGTATATTGGTGACTACATGGTGGGACGAAGTCCGAAGGCACTAGTTGTTGACGTAAGTGGGTAGATGCAAAGCATTGGTATAACGAATGTGTGTATGTGGGCGTGTGGTGTGTGTGGGAATGTGGGTACACACGGGTACATTCATATAAGTAAGCAGATCTAAGAGCGGGGCCTTTGCGCAAATTTACAGCAGGTTGTTAGTGGTGGATAGTGCTTCTCACGTACGCACGTCTGCAAATGATATGCTGTGCTCCTGTAGGTATGATTGCATGTTTTCACGGTGAATATATTAAAATGAATTTGAGGACTTATTTGTGTTGCGTTGTTTGTTTTATTTTATTTTGTTCATATGTTCGTATCTTTTAATGTTTGAACGAATGTTCGTTCACGTGTATTGTGTGACGTTTTAGAAATTCAAACCCTAAGTAGGTAAAATAACTCTCTCTCTCTCTTTTTCTCTCTCTCTTTTTCTCTCTCTTTTTCTCTCTCTCTTTCTCTCTCTCTTTCCCTCTCTTTCTCTCTCTTTCTCTTTTTCTCTCTCTTTTTTTCTCTCTTTTTTCTCTCTTTCTTTTTTTCTCTCTCTCTTTTCTCTCTCTTTCTCTCTCTTTTTCTCTCTCTTTTTCTCTCTCTCTTTCTCTCTCTCTTTCTCTCTCTCTTTCTCTCTCCTTTTTACGTACCTGTGACTCAATTTAAGACATTAAAAATCAAAGTTCAGATTCCTAATAGCGCACGACATTCGTACACAAGGGGCGTCAGAAACTCCCACTCCGTTTTTCCGTTGCGCCAGGCACTTGTGCTTCGCAGGTAATTAACTTTCTGCTCACAGTCTGGCGTTGAAATGACGTTAAGTGCGAGCTCAGCTCACTTTAAGCTGTAACATTGGCGTCAATTAGAGATCGCAGTAAGTGCGAATCGACGTAAGACGGAGTCGGCGCAAAAAGGAAAAGAAACTTCCGGTACAGCGCTGGAGTTTCTCCTCGGGCACCGTCGTTACCCACTGCGGAGGTAGTGTTTCTCTCTGAAATGTGCCGATTGCTCTTACCGAGTTATTCGAAGAGTGCGCCGCAAAATTTATTCTTACGAAACCAGTATGTTACCGTCAGAACAGATAGGCTATTACTATTGTCTAATAGGCAATTTGTACTGATAATTTAGAATGCTTACGACTCTCGACATTTGACTACACGAATCGCCCATTACCTGTACCTTGACCGGGCAAATGTTTCTTGCAAGGCTTTCTTTTGAGACGATTCTTCCCAAGGACACGTTGTATTTCTTACTGTGTCATTTTTCCAACAAGGCGATTTCATTTTCTGGGTTACGATTGCTTGTACAGTAGAGCTAACATTGTTTCTTGTCTGAATCATAGTTCTTTTGGAGGAGCAAGTTTATGCAACAAAATAATTTAAATACATGGCGATACAGAAAATGAAAACATTGCTAAATCGTTTGTTAAACTGAGCATATCATGAGATCTTCGTGTTTATGACCAGTACCGTTTACCGGTAATTGGATGGAGAAAATTAAAAGCAGTTCTATTTACTTATATGCTAATACAGGATAATTGCTTGGAAATTTCCATTTGCTTGGAAATTTTCATTGTTAATAAGTTCGATGCAATGTCATGCACCATTGCCGATGATAATTTGAACGAAATCTTGTTTCTAATTGTGATGTTCGCTAAAGCAAATTAAAATCCCGTGAGAATATGTATCCCCACCCCCTGCTCCGAACTAACGTTTTTATCCCCTTATAGTTCGTTATCGAGATACCTACATATCCGTCGTTATGAATGAATGTTGAGATATTTAAAGAGAAAAGTGTTTGCATTTTCTTACAGATACTCATTCGCAAAAATAAATTAAAACATTCAGCTACCTCCACGCTATCACCTAATTTGCGAGGCAATTACTCAGCAACTCGGAGTAAACCAGGCGATGCGGATTCGAGTCACGGACGGAGTGACAATTCTTTGAACATATTTAATTATTGAAACAATAATAGTTAACTCATATTTCCAATAAAATACGTACATTTTTCCGGTGATCCAAGCACATTTCGTTCTCCTAGGCTACTTTTAATACATTCATCGAGACATTTTTGATGTGTATTTTGAATTTTACTCTAGTTTGGAAATATGTTACAAAGACTGGTTTCAAAATTAAGAACACCCTTTAAAGTCGAAAGATTTTTGTGCCATCAGTACCGTTTGCGGCGAGCGTAATGGTCTTACGGCCCGAGATACCAGGGATTGAATGGTGAACACAGGTGGTCACAGCTATACGTTGATTTGATGTGTTAAATACTTATCGTTGAGTTTGTGACACCATCCGGAAATACTTCGACTGTTCTTATAAATAGTTTATGTTGTTTTCTTTACTTATTCCAGGCGAATACGCGAGTATTGTCCTACACAAGGGTCAAGGGATCGCGTGTGATTATCATCTTCCCATCATCGCCATCATCTCATCATCTCCCCCATCCAGCCTCAGACGTCATGAGGGAATATGTCCTGTCGTAATCTGCTCCGTCATAACCAGAATTCGCCAGCAGAAACTTTACGGACCCTCAACTGCGAGAGACTAGGATAGAGACGTATACAGTGTGCCTGAGAAGAGGCCTGAGATATAGGCGACCGTTCTTGAGAGACTGTCCGATAACAGCCTATTTTCACGAAAACTCGGGAAATTATTGTAAACAAAACCAGCTACGTACCTACCAAAAGCCTTGCGACATAAAACCAGTGGGAATACGCGGCATGCCGAAACGTTTCTTTCATTTAAAGTAAAAATCACGAAATTTGATTGAGCAGAAAGTTCAAACTTCTTTCCAAAGAGAACCCCTAATTTTTATATAACATTATATAACCCTACATTTTCAGGTTTTCAATATGTTATGAGTTTTTATGACAATAGGAATTTTAAAAAAATATAAATTCAATTTTTTTCTATAATTGCAAAACATGTAAAGAAAAATGGTCGGCCATTTTCCTGCAAATTTTGGAAATGTCACAGGAGCTTCTCCAAAATTACCGTCAAAAATTAAAACATCTTAACGATCTCTGAAATGCCAGCAGATGTCTGACTGCTATATGAGGTATTTATCAAGTTTCAGGTCAAAAGCATCTATTCTGTGTGAGTTATGTCTGCCACATGCTACTTTCATCCATCCATACAGACATCCCGATTTTCAGGTAGATAAAAATATTTCCGGGGTTTGCGAAATGTGGTGTATAAAGGCTTCACACAATCAGTCTGAAATATTCTTTGTATCAAACGTTCTCTTGTAGTGTTCTTCGCCGAACATAATTCTGTGTACTTCACTCCCGTGCATTGGGGTTATTGAACTTACTAAATTGGTATGAATTTCTCCGTGACGGATTGTACCTCCCAAAACAATTAATATATTTCTTCTCAACAACGCACGTTTCTGCTTTAAACTACCGAAGTAAATCACACTCTACACCTTGAATATTTCCACCATATGTGAGGAACGTATCGTAATTTCGTACAAACGACGAACAGCTAGCACCTTGTCTGCCGAGTATTATACTTAAAGGCCGCATTCAAGCGACCCGTCGCGCCGCGCTGCGCCGTCGCGCCGGCTCAGAAATGCCCTGGCTGTTGGAAAGAAACAGCGCGCGCCTTGTGCTGGCTCAAGGAACATCAGCCTGTGTTATCAGAATCGCCCTCACCGCTCCGCGCCGCGCCGCCACCGTCGACGGCATCGTGCTGTTGGTACGCGAGATTGGTACTTCTCGCACACGCAGACGCTCACACCGTTCCCACGGGTGTAGGTTCCTCACACTCACGGAATGGGTGGGGAGGAAGGAATAAAACAAACATGGAAAATGAAAGGGAGGAAAAAAAGGGAGGGGGAAATGTGTTCCGAGTATTGACTTCGAAAATATGATCGTGTTGTAGTATTGCTGGGATTAATTTAAATATTCGTTTAGCTAAAGAAACAAGCTGCGTGATTTTGCCAACTCCATATTTGTGTAATGCTTTACTGTATCGTGTATATATTATTTCAACGTACGTTTGAGGATGACTGAATTTTGCACTGAAATATTTCTCTCGTCGTTAGCACTCTTTCTCTCTCTATCTTTCTCTTTTTGGCACGCGCTCTGTCTCTGTCTGCCCCTCTCTCTCCGATCTTTTTCTCTCACTTTCTCTATTTCTCTGTCATTCACTCTGTTTGTCTGTCTGTCTGTCTGTCTCTCTCTCTCTCTCTCTCTCTCTCTCTCTCTCTCTCTCTCTCTATCTATCTATCTATCTATCTATCTATCTCTGTCTTCACATAATTTTATTGGATATACCTAGCACATTTTTAAGGTCGATTAAAAATCGTTCGTGGGAAAGTACTGCATTTCTAATTTTAGTGTCTGTTATTCACAATTAAAAATATCAAAGAACACGCTAATTCCATTATCTCCATGCCGAGTTTTGAGTCTCTGAGTATATGAATGCATTCCGTTGTTACTTTTCCTTCTTTATTCTCTCAAGTTCTCACTGTTAAAGTTTCTTATTAATAGTGGAATAGTTGAGGACAGTAGAATAAGCAAAGCACGAAAACTGAAAGCAAAAGCGGAGGGAAACGGCAGCGGTTGGAAAAGCGAAATTGCGAAATTGAATCTACCTAAGAAAAAAGTCCGAATATTCGTTTCTGAAAATGTTATCGTGATGTTCCTGAGAAGAAAGAAAGTGTTAAGAAGAATAAAATTACTTGGACAGGGTATAATATTTCTCTATTATTAAGGATTACATTAGAGGTGTTACTATGCATTATTGCTTTTTTGTGTTCGCAAGCATTAAATAATTTCTGATGGATTTTCTCAAAAACTGGTGATTCAAATGACTTGCGATGAAGTTTCTGAAAACTAAATTGGCCAGGGACCACATCTATGATTTACCCTCATCACTTACATACACACCCTCACTCATTCTCACATGCATTACCCTATCACACCAGTCGGAAGTCCAATCTGTAGATTAGAGCGTATTCCGGCAGGAGATATGCCACGATGGTGGGTTATACCTGTATGGAGAAAACCCGGGAAGCTCTCGTGTATGTCGGTAACGGATGTCTTCAAACAACGGGGGGGGGGACACCACAACTTCCCGTCATGAAACGTGCACTACACTTACGAGACTAATGATCACAGCAGCTGTCGCGCCCCTAAACGTGAAATACTCAATGTCTGCAGCACAACTAGTTAAACGGCGATTTTCTACAATTGAGCATCCGGTACTATTTCCAACAAATATCTCAGTTTACAGATCAGTGCAATCTCTCTCGACGACCCTATCTGCAACACTTCTACCTCTTTGCCCTTGAATGCCCTCTGTCTTCTCATTTCTCTGATATTCAAGTGCTCTCGCCCGCCACGAAATGTATTGACACCATTGTGTCGTTTTGCTTTGCTGTCGCGTCCGGGTGTATTGTATCCCCGGCTGGTAATGGAGGGAGGTCACCTTCACCTGCTCACCTCCGCTGTATCTCCATCTCTTGATGGTTCACGTTAACCCCAACACCTTCACTGTCACAGCAACCTCCGTCTTCACCACTATACATCCGCTTGTACTCGCTCCAACCCCTCTCCTTTTTGCACTCACTCACGTAGGTGCACGCACACACTCAGGCACTCACGCACGCGCACACACTCTCTCTCTCTTACACACACACACACACTCATGTACGTGCACGCACGCACACACACACACAGCGTTTATTTCTACTTTTCATTGTTTTACTTCAAAACAAATCACACCTGTCTATATTCTTTCTCAACTTCTTATGGCTCGTTGACGTATTTCGTATTCTAGTCTGACCAAGTACTCGTAGTCTAACACGTCCGGTCTTTCTAGGTCATAGGTCATGCTGCACGTGCAGATCTCGGCTCTTTAGGAGTGGGAACAGAAAGAGTCCGAAGGCGAATCGAGCGACCGACTACAACCTGTCGTATTTCGCCTTCCACCTCGAAAAGATTCAAGGAAACGCCCGATTTGATAGGCGGTCTCTTGATGTGGCATCCAGGCAGTGACGTCATCTTACCAGGCCCCATATTAACCACGGTGCCGCCACTCTAGCCCCACCCACCCCGCTGTAAGGGGATACCCGCAATTTCCATACACACGCGAAGGACACCCGAAAAAGAACCGCGACAGAAAAACAGCAAGATGCAAGAGAAACGATTGTCACCCTTAAAGTAAGCAGTTCTACTGATAGAAATTGTTAGAAACTTTTCTCGTCATAAAATAAATGATAAATTTGGGAATCGCCCGATGGGATCACGCGGTCAGTTCTGCCCCTACCGCTTACTAGCTAATCTCCTTTCACTTTTCATTAACCGCGAAGGTAAAACCCGACTGCATCTCGTTTCTTTCATCTGTTATTTCGGTCGGAGTAAAAATGTTTTAGTTACTATTCATAAGTAGAGCGAATAGATGTTCTTTCCTATCCGTACTCCAGAGAAAACCTCGAACACTGGTGAACACGGCAGAATCTTCGGAATTTGTGAAATCAGTGAGGAAAGAAGACGCTCATGATAAGAGGTTTCAAGTTTTGTTTCCAAAAATTTTTGAGCAGTGGTTTTCAACGTTGGCTGTGCTCTAAAAGGACTTGCAAATATTTTTTTAAAAAAGAAATGGATCATTTATAATGGATCAATAATATATTAAGCAGACAACGGTATACGAGGAAATCAATCATTATACTGAGGAAAACAGAACGGGATGCAATCGGGCTATGCCTTTTTGGAGAAGTGAGGTAAATAGCGTAGGGAAAAGTTCGCCGAGGGATGCGCTCGGTATACCCACGAAAATATATTTTAAATAATACGTAGTGAACAGTAACACTTTTGATGGTTTGAATGAAATACCTGTAATTTTAACGTTTGCCCTATTTACAAGGTACAAGTACAATATTTGCAATTGAAGTCTTTACTGTCTTTGAAATATATTCTACAATATATTTTTTTTTTACTTTTCTCCAATTTAGATTTCACTCTTGGTCCTCTCTCCTAACTCAAGTGCAGAGAAATTTTAATCGGAGAATAATTTCACAGCCTGGTAGATGCCAGTTCAGTTACATCACTGTTCCTGTTAAACACTATACCTACAATGATGAAAGATGAATTATCAAGAATTGCAACGCTGAAAGAATTAGATTGATAGAAAAGACGTTTTCATGACAGACGGAAAAGTATTGCTTTTGTTACCATTTTTGTAAGAAAGTACATTGGAACTTACAACGTAAAATACACAGCAAATCATGTAAAAAATGCCACACGAAAACTCCATTTCCTTTAAATTAAAATCTTTCTCCAGCAAATGCAACCAAAACATGAACACAAGAAATAATTCAACACTTACTTGTACCTTGCGTAGATTGAAGCGAGCATTCCATTTTCAATTCTTGAAGATCCAATGTTTAACCAGTTCTTTACAAAATATACAAATCATTAGTCAACATTTTAAAATTGAAATATAAATCAAAATTACCTATTTGTGAAATGTTACGAAATCCATATTATTAATTTTCCATGCGTGCAGGTTTTGAAAGAAAGGTATTGAGCCCCTGGTCATGTGACAAGTATCTGTGGATTAGTTACATAACCCGAAATATCGGGGAAATCCAAAACAGGTTTAACAGTTTAGATTATGCCAGAAAATTGCAAATATATATTTGTGTTATTTCGCTTGCTCATACATTAGACTTGCTGATTGAATTGTGATACTCATTGCTTTGCTGCCTACGATGCAGCCGATGTCATCCGGCGGCAAGGTTTAAAGAAGAGGCCGACCCCGTTAAATATTTGCGATTCAAGTGTTGCGTTATGTAACAGCGAATTTCTTGATATTTTTGTTGTGTAAAGAATGAGTGCACCTACGTTTCGTTAAAATATTTAATTTACTGTAGTGTTATACAAGTATCCTCATGGCTAGCTCTTGGTCAGCTTTCCCGCTTTTTCACTACACGGCTCACGGTTCGTTTCCCGGTGAGGCAAGATTATAGCGTGCGTTTTCCTTGCAATGTCCCAGTGTATATTGTGTTACGATGAGAAAATTCACTTCTCAGGTTGACAAGTCCGGAATACGGCGTGGGGATGTCTTCGTGCTAACCACACGTACCCCCTTAACGCATGACCGCGAGTCAGGGACGTCGCCGGTAGGCCTGAGCCCGTTCACGGGCTGTCGCGACAAGTACATACATACATTATACAAGTAGTTTTTTGTTGTTGCTCGTTAGCAGCATGCATGCTAGTTGTTGGAAAGCCATTTATTTGGTTTTATTCACTTTTTGTTACCACTTTTTGAAAGCCATTTATTTGGTTTTATTCATCAGAATTTTTCCTACTACCATCTGTAATACAAGTAATATAACCACTGTTCCGGCACAATTCGGTCTTGCTCCTTGTTGTTATTAGCAGGGTTCTCTGTTTATTCAGGAATCCCATTTCCACTTCCATTTCCAGCTCCGTATCCCCCGCGTCAACTCTCGGTGGGAACATCACCCCGTCGCGCCCCGCCGCGCCGCGGACGCCATAAGAACCCGGGTCGCTGCCACCTCGGGCGCCGTCGCCCCGTCCGCGGCGGGCGGGCGGCCGGCGCCGCAGCTGCGGGCCGTCTTCCTACCTGCGCCTTCAGGCCTGCCGCCGCCAGGCCGCGCCCGCCCCCTGACAAAAACCCTAACGGAATCGCGCGCCGGCTGACACGAAGCCGCGGGCGCGCACGGAGAAATGAAGATCCCGACGGCGCCTTTGCCCTTCCCTGCCCTGCCCTTTTCTCTTGCCCTTCCCCTGCCTTGCCTGTGCTAAGCCCCGCCCGCCGCCCTCTGAAAGGCGGCTAATGAACGACGCGTACCAAACTGCCTCGGGGTGACGCACCCCTTCTCCCCCGCTGGGTCCGCGGAAAAACATAGCTGGAGGTGGTGGGCTCTGGCGATGGGATGTATAGTGGTGGGCGCGGTGGCTTTAATGAGCCGCGGTGGAAGGCGGCGGGGGTGCTGGTGATGGTAATGGCAGTGTTGGCGGTAGTAGTTCGTGTAGTGAATGATTATAATGGTGGTGGTGTGATTTGTTTATGTGGAAGGGGGTGGGCGGTGGTGCTGTGATGGTAATGAATTGTTGGCGGTCGACAGTGCATGGTAGTGATGATTATGGTTGGGTAGGGTGCTGCATAGAAATGGGCAGTGTTGGCCGTGGTAATCAGTGAAAGTGAATGATTGTGTGTGGTGGGTGGTGGCGGTGGTGTGGTGGTGGTGGTGTGGCGATATAATGCAAGTATTTCGAGGTGATAGACATAGTATTGTGGTGATTATGGTTGAGGGTGGCGTGATGCAAGCGATGCTGAGATACTGGCTGGCAAACAGTAGCGTGGTAAGTGGTTTTTGGCGGTGGTAACGGAGGTAGTGATGGAGTCAAATAGTAATGATTATTAGTCGTTCCAGTAGTAGAGGTAAAGTGTAGTGTTGCTGATGCTCTTGGTAATAGTAGAAGTAATGATGGTGCTGGTGATGGTGACGGTGACGGTCACGACGTCAATGTTGATGGTGACGGTCACGACGTCAATGATGATGGTGACAGTGACGATAGTGGAGAGATGGCGATAGTCATGGAGGCAGGGCGGTGGAAGTGACTAGGCAGAAGCGATGGCATGAGCGGCGGGCTCAGAGGTAGTGTGGGTGTTGGAGGTAGGAACGACGTCGGAGGGGAAAATGGAGCCCGGATACGGATTCCGAGAGGCTGCACTGTTCCCTTGTAAACAAGGTGGTTATCTTACGTCCCTTCGCCTTCCTTATCCAAATGTTATTAAATTACGAGATTTGAAACTTCTTGTTTTCTCTCGTTATTTAGGAGAAGCACAAGACTGATAGCGTGAGAATGTATGAGTCAATGTTATGTTCTCTACAGTTCCATACAAGCCGTAGACATCGTTACGTTTATAATGCTGCGAGGTAGCTGAATTTATGACGTTCTAGTCTGGCAGAGTCTCTAGCTTGTATGGATTGAATGTCCGACAACGGCAGTAAGGTGAGTTGGGCCGTTATGTAAAAGTTGTCATAATTAACTTTGGTTATAAAGTTTAGAAATAGAAAATATTTTGCCGTGAGGTGCAGTGTTTTTCTTTTTGAAGCAATGATTTAATTTTTTTTAAATAATTGTCGTTATTAAGGAATGTTTTTCTAAACTGTCGGTTCGTCTATTAAGCATATCCTGTAAATGTGTGTGTGTGTGTGTGAATAACGAATTTTGAACTATTTATTTAAACAAAAATAAATAAATTTTATATTTTTCATTGTAGTGTTTTAATTTAATCAAATTGCCAGGTATCACCTTCTTCCAATTCGGCGAAAAGAACGTTATACATGATGATCTTTCGCTTAATTGGTGATTTATCTTCCAATTGTTTGACAACTTTTGACACGATTGAAACTTTTTTCAGAAAAAGGGATTGATATTAAAAAAAGAAAATAATAGATGTTGATACTTTATCCATTCGCTGAAAATCTAATTCACGTCTTGAAGTCACTTGTTTTGGCTCACATTTCTTTGGAATCAGCGTAAGCGCATTGTATGCCGCGATTAATGTGCTCATGATAACTCGACTCTCCTAGTAGTGATGTGCTTGAGCAGTGCTGATAACGTTGACAAGACCGCAACTTGTGAATTTTTACAGGTCGAGCGCGACGTGTTTTCTGGTGCCTAACAGAGAAAATCTTAACTATACAGAAAATAAACTTTCCTCGCCAAAATTGAAGACACGATTTTCAGATTGTAGAGTCAGTGTTAGGATGATATACGTTAGTGATGATTAATCGCTGTTTTAATGCCAGGCAGTACTAGTTTTGTGCTTTGTATTTTTGTTTATAGAAGATAATGTAGTAGTATTATAAAATAACGTAAACCTTAAAATGCATTGACATTTACGAAAAATATCACTATATTAGTACTTTTTTGCACTGATTTTGATGTACATTGGAATCCTTGAAGTTCATTCTAATTTGAGTTAGCAATTCTCTTTGAGATCATTATCCAGTGTTCCAGCGTTCAGTACACTACATCAGTATTTCCCGTGATCATACCAACGTCCTCTTCATTGACTGCTTGATTAGTGATTCTGGAAGCGTCATCTGATAAGGTCGTTTGTCCTGTTGGGGTAGTGCATGTTTTATCGCGGTAGATATTGATAATGTTCCCTGCTGGCGAATGGCGAGAACTGGCGCCTATCTACCCGTAGCCTTCGGGGTTTCCCTATTTAGGTATCTTCGACGAGCATGTCAGCGCTCCAGCCAGGACATGCTGTAAGCCCCTGACTGGTCTACGGGAATATGTGATAGTGTAGTGTATCTAAGTGTATGGGTGTAAATAAGGGACAAGGATAGGACAAGGAAGGAGAAGGAAAGATCGCACGCGGTCCGTGGCTCATTTGTTAAGGAAGTGCTCTGGCATTCGCTTGGTATTGATAGGCGAAACGACGGAAATCACAGCAACCGGCCGCTAGAATTCTCCTCAGCGTGCTAAATTCAACCAAGCTGTATAGCTAGTGTCGAAAATCTTGCCACCGCCGAGGCTCAAACCCTAGGGCCTCCCGGTCAAAGGCATTGTAGCTTACATCAACTGAAGCCCTGAGCCATCTAAGCCAGTAGGGTACCCTCGACAGACGAACAAGCAATTGCCGCCTGATGGCAGCACCGTCCGCAAAGCCGATGGGGAGCTGCTAGCTCGCCCCCCTCCCCCCTTCGTCGTGCTTCGGAGGCTGCGAGGGGCCCAGACTAATCACTCGCTTGGTCAACATTTCGAGCGCCGGCGCGAGTACCGAGAGCAAACAAATGGCGCGGAGGTAACTGGTTTCAGTGTTTTCATTACTCGATGCAAGCCGCACGCACTCAAAGGGCTCGGAAGGGAGGGAGGGAGGGGCTCTACTCAGTGGCTCAAGTAACCTTTGAACGCCCCGCATACGAACAAATACTACTGTTCAGATGTTTCATTTATTTATCCTTCGAGCGAAGGCGCGGGCGGGATAAATGCCGCCTTTGAAAATAAAATGGCGCTGCCCCTTGATGTTTGAATTCAGTATGTCGGGAAGGTAGGCATTCTCTAGTTATCTATTGAGACACAAGAGAGCGGTAACGTATTCTGAGAGACTCACATTTACACCGCCACGCGATCGCGCCTGTTCCAGTTTTTCTTTCATGAATGTGATGAATATGTGAGCACATTTTTCATATATTTTTGTAAAAAAAAAACATCATAATAATCCTCCTATGCTTATTTTTGCGTAAATAAAATAAATTGGTTCTTCATTACGTGTAATTTGTCAGTGATTTCAGTTAATTTTAGAAATCTATATTCCCACTACTTACTATTCTCGTTGCATTATAACAAGTTTAGCAAGCGACACATTCTCTCTCCCTCTCCACCATTTTCATCTTATTTATTCGATTTTTATCTTCCTATTTCATTAGATTTCAATTTAGATTTTTATTATGTCATTATATTGTATCGATTGTCGTCAGCGTTTTGTAAAGCCAAAGAAGAAGACTGATTTCGCTCATAATCTCCTTCAGAAATTTCTGTTCTTCAAAATCTACTACAATGCCCAGTTTATGTTATTTAATAAATTCCCAATGACTGACGATCAAGAAAAGCTGTAATATTGAGAAAAGGAAAGGATGTTCGTCGGCGGCAAAAATACCGCCTGCGATCGAGCTTGTGACACATGTAATCTTTGGAACTTATGTTGTACCCGACTTCTATGGGTTTTTTTTCGTCTCATCTTGCACGGAGTAGGTAATGCTTAAAATCTATTATTTCCGTTAAGAATACAATGCGATTTCTCTGTAGAGTCTATATGTTTATGAGAAATCATCCTTCTCGTTTTGATAAAACAATTATATTTATTTATTCATTCGGCTTATTTATTTATGACTATTATCCTAAGTTCAATGTGAAGTAGCTAATAATATTTACATAAGTATTTTCGATGTCTCAGTTGGACATTCCGGCTGAAGACTAAGTTCATTTACTATAAATGCACTATCTAACCATGCATGGGCTTGCGTCGGCAATCAAATGCTTT
Organism: Gryllus bimaculatus; assembly: GCA_017312745.1. NCBI lineage: Eukaryota > Metazoa > Arthropoda > Insecta > Orthoptera > Gryllidae > Gryllus > Gryllus bimaculatus. The sequence continues at coordinate 3,349,239 of BOPP01000052.1, read as the reverse complement.
CGTTACTATGTGCTCGCATCGGCGACCAAATACTTTCTTTTACTATGTGCTCGTGTTGGCTAGCAAATCTTAATCAATTGTCAACTTTTTCGATTGTTTTTCAATATTGCTACCTAATATTCTCTTTGTAAATAATAGTCACTACTGTTTTATTTTCGTTCTCGGATTCTAACACTTCGAGTGAGTCACTATATACCATATTTTGTTTAAATTAATCGTCTAATCGAGAAATTTGGGTATGTCTTAATATTTATTCTAGATGGAATAAAAATGTTGAATGGAAATAGTGCACCCATAATAAATATTATCTTAATGTTTACAGTTAAGAAAATATATTTCTTGTCAAGATTTTCTAGTATATTATATTACAGTAGCAGTAATAGCGTTGAAAATTGAAGGAATATTTTGCCTGTATTTTGACTGTAAAATAAAGCTTTCCTTACTAACCTACTCGAATTCTTAAGGAAAAGGAATTTCTGTCGTGGATCACAGGTTTGCGTCGTTGTTGCTTTTGTAAGATATGTTCTCTTATTGTTGTTATGCTCTCAGAATTATATATTATCTCATTTGAAAATCCAAGAGACGAATTAGAGATCGCTTGCGCACTATGTCTATAGGCCGAAATTGTGCGTTACGGAAGAGAGTATTGGCATTTTCCCTGTTAACCTCTTCCAGTTGTCCCGGCCAGGCAAGATTATAATGTGTGTTTTCCTTGCAATGTCCCGGTACATGTTGTGCGACGATCAGAAGATTCATTTCTCACTTCTCTTGAGAAGACCGGAATACGTGCTAACTACACGTGCACCCTTCCCATGGCCGCGAGCAGGGACTTCGCCGGTAGCCTTAGGCCGTTCACGGGCTGTCGCGCCAGTACATACATACATAATCTTCATGTTACAATTCTTTTTTTTAAAATTTCTGTTTGTTTCATTCAATAAGTCTTCATTTGATAAGACGTTGAAATCAGCGAAAAAAATTAAAGCAATTCACTTAGTATATGATACATCTCAAGCTTCCTGTGGACGGTTTGATGGCTAAGTGAAAAGGAACGAGTGAGTAATTGTAACAAATTCAAAATATATTTTCTCGATTTGATTGGAGAAGAATCGAACTGAACAGAATAACGAAGTAAAAAACTAGGCTTCTCATTTTCGTGATCGGTGCTTGCGTTCTCTCAACCGCACAGCAGACCTAAAAAAGTGAGGAGAAAGGGCTGGAGCCCAGAAGTCACGTTTCCACCAAATTGAGGTCTCTGGTCTGTCTGTGTGCACTTCTTGTTGACAGGCGGAGACGGAACAAACAGGGGAAGTGGTGTGACTCAACTTCGTCTTGGTGATAAGACCTCGTGTCTGCTTCTCGTCCCCAATTCACTCACTAGTTTATCGTCGATCCACATGCTGCCCAATGGTTAGTGCCCCCGTGCCTTAATTTGTGTATCGCACTTGTCATGCTGCAAGAGGCATATTAAGAAGAATTCAGAACAAATAGCAATATTAGACAGAGCGCGACATATTTTGCTTCATATCGCATTATCATGTGCTTTGAGGATATCATATTTTTTCTTGGCTCCTTGTGTACCCCTTCTGTATTTGCACAAAGAGTTAGAATAACAATTTGCGTTTCGTTCTACTTCATTGTAATTAATTATATTTAATATGTAAATTCAAGTTCATTAATATCATGTTCATTAATATGTACATCCTGTTATTAATTGATCTTATTGGCACTAGACATATACCAGACATTATTTATATTTGAAAGCTGTTTACGATTTATTGTTCGAAAGTAAAATACCGTTCAGTAACATTTTATAATAATATTAATAATGTGAGGATTTTTTTGATTTCTTTAAAGCAAGTACATTTATATTGAATCAATAGTTTTATTCACGTGCCTGTCTGAATTAAGTCCAAAAAGCAATCCTGCTATTATACTGTGTCCAAGGTATTGATTTTATAAAGAGAATTACTTGGTTAATGGAAATGAAAGAAGAAACTTAATAAAGTAATTTCTAAAACTATGAGGTTTGAATATGAAATTACGATATTATAATAATATAACACGTAAATACACAACACATACATTTGGGTACGGAATATCAAAACTGAATATTGCATTAACTCTATGAAAGACATGTCTTTTGAAGTTGCAATCGCGTTTTGATGTAACAATTAGACAGAAATAAACTTAACTACATTTTGACAGTCAGATCCACAAAGTGCCTATTGACCGGATGACGCGCGAAACGCGTGTTAACTTTCAAATTTCGACAACTCAAAAATCGCACCCAGTCAGGGCGTAAAACGCATTAAGTCCAAAAAGCAATCCTGCTATTATACATAGTGTCCAAATAATTAATTTTATTGAGAGAAATATTTGATTATTGAAAATGAAGAAAGAAACTTAATAAAGTAATTTCTAGACATTGTTGAAGTTTTGATGTAACAATTAGACAGAAATAAACTTAACTACATTTTGACAGTCAGATCCACAAAGTGCTAATTGACGCATGTTAACTTTCAAATTTCGCCAACTCAAAAATCGTACCCACTGAGCTCGTACCGCGCGTCGGTAATCGCCGTCAGAGGCCCCGCCGCGCCGCGCCGCCGCGTTGCCCTATGAATCATCCAGCGCGGCGCTCTCGCGGCTTCCGGTGGACCATCAGGCACCGCCTGCACGTCCGTCGAAAACCCGGGGCACGCGGCCGACGCCGCTGACCGCGCCGCTTAGTATTCCGTATTGCCGGCGAGCGAGTGCTCAAGTGGGTGATGGAAGAGCCTTTTCTCTGTTATTCATGTGACTCATCCCGAGTGTGACCGGCTCTCGTGACGGGACTCGTATGCCAGTGCCCTCGGGAGGTCTCCGCTCTCCCTCGTATCGGTTCGAGGAGCTTAAATATATACCTACTAGGACAGTGAGTGAATCATAACAGATATTTTGGTAAAATGCGAAAGAAACAGATATCTTCGTTACATCTTGGAATACGCAGGTAAATCGGGCTTCTATTCGGATAAGGAGATATTGAAGTAAAAAAAAAAAAAACCAAAGAAAAAACAACAACAACAAACAAACTTGGGGAAGAAGAAGTCATCATCAGCGTGAACACAGCAGGTTAAAAACTGTTTGAAACAAAGGTTTAGAACCATTTATATCTAATGTACGTCATATTCGTATTATACTTGTATAACGCTGATAGTCAATAATATTTAATCGTATTTACGGTATTATTTCGAATAAGAGATAAATGTTGTGAATGAGGGTTATTGATAATAAATAAAGAGAAGTGCCTTGTTGTGACATGTCACCAAGAGTTACATTAGGAAATTACGTAAAGGCACAAGACCACCGGGATGTTCGAGGAGTGCGCACGTGCTCCTCTCAGTGAAGACCCTAGAGGAGCTGAAAGGGTGGTAGATACCCGCAAAGGCTCTGCTCAGATATTAGTTTGTGTATCTCTTCAGATAAGACAGGATGAAGCTTAATAATAATAATAATAATAATAATAATAATAATAATAATAATAATACCGATCAGATGGCAGAGATCGCTAAGGCAGCAGTGCTATAAGTCTCGGGCCAGACGATCGCGGGTTCGAGTTCCGCCTCGGGCACGGATGTGTTTTGTGTCCCCGTATGTGTCTGTTTCATCATTCATCTTCATAATTTCATCCCATCCTCCATGGCTAACTACCCTAGGGTATAAAAATTTAATCAGCTTTGAAATGCTGATACCCCCATATCGAAAAGTAACGTGTTCCTACCCCGATTATCAAGACTGACTCCCGGTGGGATGCACGTACCACGTGGCCTAATGATGGCCGATTCGCGAAACGAACAAAAATGTCTTCATTAATGGCGAGGCTTAGGCCATAGGGCCTGCTCTTCCGCCTAACCACTGAATCTACATTAGTACAGGCTAGATTTAAAAGCTTGTACAAGAATCTAAAAAAATGGAAAGTAAGTAAAACTTTCTGTTTATTTTGTTAATATATTTTTGTAGCTGGTGGAGTGAAATGTAAAAATATCCTGTACTCTACTGCAGGTTTATTAACAATAGCCTAAGTTATGGAGTTTTGTAAGGGCTAATCGGTAGCAGCTGGTTGGAGGGTAGGGCAAAACCGAAAAGTTATTCCATACTAAAAGAAAATTAAACAACCGTTTATTATGCATTTTGTGTTACCAGAATACGTGACTATTTGCACTCAATAAACTGCAGGCTGTAAATGTCATTAATGAGAATACGTATGACCTCATTTTATTTATCTCATAATTCAGTCTTGCTCTTCCCTCTGTTAGCTACGTAGCAAACGGAGAGCTATTATTGTCGGAAATGTAAGAAATGATTTTGAACTAGAGTATTTTTTCCTTTAAAACATTAATATTTTATTTCGTCACGGAATATTTACGGTTTTTAAACTGATACTCTGGATTACGAGAATCAGTTTCATGAGAATATTATATTTTTATATTTAATAGTTTTTATCGTATCAGAAAATAGTTTCTTGTACGATGATGATAATAATAAGGATGAGTCAATTAATGACTAAAGGTTCCAGTTCATAATTATTTTATTCATCCCTTCACGCATGTACTTCTCTTCGATAAGAAGTAAAACCATGAACCGTCGGGTAGGAAAATGTCCAGAGAGCAATGCTCTTTCTTCGCCATTGTCCCTGGCGTTCGCAAATCGCCCAGCGGATCATTAATGTTGAGATTTTCCGTTCAGGAAGGAAGCCCACATCTGCATTAACCTGCCCTGCTGAGGTTCGGATTAGAGCAGGGGCTTCAGGCTACAGCCATGAACAGCTAATGCCTCAACCAGCGGAGGGGCGCGGAATGCCTGATACACGAGAAAATCAAGAATGACCCGGTCTTGGTGACCTGTATAATTTATTATTGATACTGGCAGAGAATTGTGAGAAAACAAGAAGGTATAAAGTTGGAAGAGTAGTCACTATGATGTTTTTGGAAGTTATCTCGCATAGAAAAAATATTAAAATCGTGCAAAAATAGCTATTTCTATTTGTAAACACTTGATCTGAAAATATGCTTGGATATTCTAAAAGTATTGTATTTATATTAGTTTTCGTATTGGGTAATATTCATTTATAATATATTTTACCTATGGTATTAAAATGTGGAATTAATTTGATTTTCTGGGATTTTGGGCAACTATATTTCCAACATTTAATTAGTGGTTTCTACTATTTTTGATAATCAGAAATGTCTATTGGTGAATGTAAATTGAAAAACCTTCCCTTCATTTCCAAATATTATATATTTTCGTTAACTTGTTGCATCGCACAATGTTTTATAATTACATTACGTAGTCATCAGGAATTTGTAATTAATGAAATCAATTCATTTAAATAACCGTACAATATAATACTCGTTAATGCGTAAATTGGTGACAGGTAGAAAATCAGAGCTCACCATTCTGCTGTGGAAATCGTTTTTGGTTGATTGACATAGATATTGACATGACAGCACACATAGTTGCATACTCCATCTGTAGGTCAGGGTCTAGCATGACTCCTTGCAACGGAGTAAAGAGTCTTTGTAGCATGACAACGTGCGACTGGCACAGAAGTTATGGAAAGAAAAGAAGAAATCCAGGGGAAAGAGAAATCCAGGGAAAAGGGCGAAGTTATTTTCAAAAAAAAAAACACTAATTATTCTATTCAAAATAATTTTGTCTTTCATCATCAAGTAGCAAGAAACAAGATTTTTTCTAAATCATTCAACCTCTCAATATGGTTGACCACTACGGCGCAAAATTCCAACGCTCACTTTCACATTACTTAAGGTGGACAGTTGTGATTTTCGGTTGGGAAGGAAAGAGTTGTCTACCAGTCAATTCGATTTCAATCAAAATTACACTTACGGTTGTAATATGTGAATTTTGGTGGTATGAACGGATAACTGAGGCTTCCAGTTGTGTTTTGCGATTTATATTTCGAAGGAATGTAAAATGTTCGCAAAGATCGCTATTTATATACCATTACGTATGAGTGAAATATGGTATAGTGTGTGTCTAGTTTATATAGTAAACATGTAGTGAAAGCTACTTTCTCTCCTCCAGGGAAGCCAATAATTTAGATTTCCGCCAAAATATCAGATCTTCGAACGCCTCAATAATTGCGTAAGATGAATTGACAAACACATAAGCTTATTCTCAAGTCGAGACTATAAACAAGGCCTCTTTGAGTCGTCATTTTTAGAGCACTCACCTTTCGCAACCTTTTTGTTTTTATTCCCCTTCACAGTATCACCTGAGGAGGCGGGAATATATTTGCTGTATTGGGGTTACAGTACACTACTGCCTTGCGGCTTAACAGTTGAGAGGGAAGACTATTCTTAATAATTAGCAGAAACTAACTTAATTTTAGCTGAAATCTAATTTATGTAATTTTGTGGCACTTTAACATATCTAACTTTAACAAAATCTTACAATGCTATTTAATATTTTGTGTAAGTTTCTTCTGGGAACTGCACTGCTTATTTATTTATTTTTCATTCACACATCATTCATTGTTGCTTCATTATATACATAACCATTCGTTCATCCCATTCACTCACAAACACTCTTCCGCAAACCTCGACCTCTTTTATGTTCTTTTTCTTCTTTTAAAACCGAGCGCGCCAGCGCCCGTATTCCAGAGCGCCTGAGCTCCGTGTCTGGCCTCTCCCGGCCCTGCCCTACTTTGCGGTCTCCGCGGGAGAAATCGGGCTGCGGGGCACCAGGTGGTGGGTGAGCTGACCCTCCCGCTCCGCCCTCGCTCGCCCGATCACGTGACCGGAAGCGCGCCCGGCCCGCAACTGCGTCCGTGACCGCGCCCGTGGGAGCGCAGGGCTTCTCGTAGCGACCCTGCCCCCTCCCTCCCCCGGGAATGGCTTTCGAAGGTGCGACGCGGGCCGTCTTAATGTGCGCTAATGACTTGTCAGATTTTTTCGCCCTGATGGGCTTTAAAATTGATGGTAAATAATTAGTGGTGCAACGTAGGTTCATGAGGCTCTCCATCTCCGGAAGCCGCTAAGACACAACTACGTGTACAGTTTTTACTGCTTTTCTATAATAACCAAAGTCAATCAATATTCGATTGAATAAGTAAGATATATAATATAAGTTAAGATAAATTAAGAAAAACAATTTTTTTTAAAAAACAACTTAAAAAACTTAATGTTAGCTGTGCACTGACGTATTCGTGAACTCCCTCCCGTGAAAAAATCGCGGTTGGATGTCTGTAAATAATCAACAATAGAATAGCGATTATCCGAAGTAATTGGAGTAAGTGGTGAAGAAACCCTATCTTCCTTACGAAGACTCTGAGATTATGCGGAGTTGGTTTGGAAACGATTGATAAATAACGAAGTAAACTATACATTTGCAATGTAATGTTAGACAGCTTTAGATGTTAACATGTCTACGCTTACGTACATCAATTAAATGCACATTCAATAAAAAATCCTTCGTTAAACATCGACAATGTTTGATGAACTAATCCAATGATTAACAAACTCAGCAAGCAGTCAATATTCGTAGAATCAGTGACAGCATCACCTAGAGCACTCCGGGCTGGCTACTATTGAAGCTAGTAATTTACTTATTGATTTATAGGCAAAAGCCCCTTTGATCTCGAAAGAGCAAGGACTAGCGCCTCAGTGGCTTTGCTTCTCTGTACATAGAGATGTTAAGCGATTTTGTGTTGTAAGATCATTGGTAATTAAATGTTCACCAATTTACGTACACATTTCTTAATTCAATTTCTCAATGTATAATTTTGATCTTTTTTCTGATGCCTACCTTTCCTGATTTCTCGGGACTCAGATAGTCGCCAATATTGAGGTTTTCAAAACTGCGAGTTGTAGCATGTATGCGGCAAACGTCGGCAAATCGTCGGGGAAATGGAAAATTATTATAGAAAATTGTAAACGTAAAGTTGGAAGACATAATAGAAACTCCTCTGTAATGGTCGCATTGATTTCATTGTCAATCCCTTTTGCCAAGATTACACCAACAGTCGCTACGTACCAAAAATAATGACATTATCACACCTTGTTGTAAGCATTATTTCTACTTTCATTCTTTAGTTGTACCTTCCACTCTTTGCCATTTGTGCCATCCATAGCCACTTTCGCTTTTTCTTTTTCTCTCCCTCTTTTTTCTCCCATGTGTGTGTGTGTGTGTGTATTTCTTCTTCAATGTGTCCCTGTCAGCTGAAACAGGTAATCATAAGTGACCAGCTTTACTGCAGATTTCTGGTTTTCTTCTAATTCAACCGATGCGCTTCCTTGTTCTGTGCACCTACCTCCGTTTCGTCTTATTATCTCGACTTCCTTTAGCTCGCATTTGTTTTCTTTATGCTCCTCATGGATGAATACTAGATAAAGATCGCAACCAAAACGCACGAACAGAAATACCGTCATTGAAAGAACTCGGACGGCGCAATTCAGTTATTTCCTGGTATATCTATTTGCGTCGTCTTCAGAATTCACGTAGAAAACTTACTGACCGTGGATGATGAGTGACTTTGGCTTTTATACTTCTAGTTTGGGTTCTTGAAGTTTCTGTACAGAAACTATGAGAATCTGCATGAAAACTGTATCGTGAATACCGGCCTTCGCACCCATTATATGACTTGGTAAGTCGTCCCCTCCCGTTCCTCTCAAACGTCGTCGCCACCCTCCTTCCGGCTGCCTTTCATCACCATGTAGTGGCTAGAAAGCGACAGGGGTGCCTCCACTTCCAGGAACAGACTTTCCTGAGGATCGATGGAACACGCACGGAGCTCCTTGAATGATTCCTGGAATACTGTCAGACCAGTCCGAGTGGAAAATATTGCCCCCCCATCCAATTAAAACGTCTCGGTAATTAGCGTATCCATTTGATAAACTAGCGCGTGATTGGATTGAGGTAGGTCGTTGAACCTGGCACGACGAGGTTTACAATGTCGTACGCAATATAATGGCCACAAAACAATTGTCGAGCCTGTCTTCGTGTTAAATTGCATGTTCAATATGTAGTCTCTTTTGTTCTTCGATCCCAGAAAGTACTAAGTTTAAAAATATAAATTATTACTTTAATTACTACTTATGTCAATCATTAAACAGGGCATGGTGTAACTGTAAGTGGAAGAACTTTAGCTTAAAGCTTGAATGGAAACAGAAAATAACTAACTTAACATTGAATTTGCAATTTTGGTTTTCTAGAGCTTTATGATAAAATCATCATCATGAAGGTCGCGGTGTGATTCGAAGTGGTTCGAAAAGCGAACGTCACAGTCAGATGGAAGAAACTACTAAATCATTCGGAGGGTCGATCCTACAACCTTTGGCTCTTAGTACTTGCATCGGTAGGGTGACTCAGTGCATCAACTGATGCCACCGCAGTGCCTCTGATCGAGAGGTCCTGGGTTCGAGACCCGACGGTGACGGGATTTTCGAAACTAGCTTGTCTGCTAGGTCGAATTCAGTCGCTGTCTGGAGGAGAATTCTAGCGGACGGCTGCTATTATCAGAACTTTTCCGTGGTTTCTTCGATCAATACCAGGAGAATGCCGTAGCAGTACCGTAACAAACGGGCCACGGAACCACGCGCAATCTTTCCTTCCACTTCTTTGTCTATCCTCATCCCTTAAGTACACACAAACTCATGAGTACTACTACTCATAGTACTACACTACAATGAGTACTACACTACAACTCATGAGTATACACTACAACTCATGACGGGAGACCGGTCGGGAGCTTAGATCTTGTCCCAACTGGGGCGATGCCCCGCTTGAGGGAGATACATTCTCGGGGAAACCCCGCTAGCCAAGGTATGTCGGCGCTGGTTCTCGCCATTCTGAAGAAGATGATTAAAGCCACTCCAAAAGGAAAAAATGTGCACTACACCTACGGGAAGAAGGACCTTAGCTGTCAATCAATCAATAAATTACATTCATACTTGCATCGAGTTCCAAGCCAATAATACGAAAAATAATTCTTTTCTGAATTTCATAATTTTATGTTCATGCCTATGTAACAGAAGCGTGCAATATTACGAACGCAATTAAAAAGAAACGTTCCCAGTATTTGACCGTTAGGTCGGAGGCGGTGGCGGAAACTTCCTGCGGAAGCTGCGCTGCTTGATTAGCCAACAGGCGATCGCCAATGGGCAGCCCGCACTGGAGCCGAGATCCTCCGGATCGTCTTACCGAAGGCTTCCTGTGGCCTGTTCCGCCGTCCACATTCTTAAGGAAAGCCACTCGGCTTCCTGCTCTCGCTTTTCGGCCCGCCCGCCCGCCCGCCTATCCGCCTATCGCTACCCGTTTACCCGCCCACCCGCCTATCCGCCTGCCGCCTACCGCCCACCCACCCGCCACCCGCCCCACCCCACGCACGCCGCCCGACCCCCACCCGCCCACCCGCCACCGCCCACCCGCCCGCCGCCCTCCCGCCCACCCGCCCACCCGCCCGCCCTCCGCCCACCGCCCACCGCCACCCGCCACCCGCCCACCCGCCCACGCCCGCCCTCCCGCCCACCCGCCCGCCCGCCCGCCTAACGGCCCTCCCACCCTCCTCCCACCCTCGCCGCCGACGGCCCCCCCACGCCCGCCACGCACCGCCCGCCGCTTGAGGCCTTACGCGCCTCAGTTCACACCCACACGTCGTTGGAGCTGAGTTTTGAAAGGCTGCCGTTGCCCTTATCGCGTTTCGGAACAATAGTAATGACTAGCCCAAAGTGAATCATGTTTCGTCGTGAAATGGTTTCGTGTAATAGTCATATTGTAATAAATAGTTTTGTATAATACGAAATATACACACAAGCTCGGAATTATGGATCTCTTGATCCTCCGTCGAATATATTAAGATACTAGAAGGTTAATAAGTATTTGCCCTCAATGTTTGCAAAATTGATTCAAAAACAGTACAAAATTTACAGATACCAATTTTCTACATAGGCACCATGTTTTTTTTTTGAACAGATGGTCCATCGTAGTACCGGCTTTTTGATGCCTTCAGAAAAAAAAAAGGATTTTCAAATAAGCAGTAAGCTATATATGTGCTGCTTCTTTAACTATATGTCGGAGGCGAATCTTCGGCTTCTTAAAGCATCTTTAAGTGGTCTAAACATATTGAAATTAGATGTGGCAAGATTGGATCAGTAGGCGATGGTCTTGCAGAAAGTCTTTCTCGGTGAAAATCCATCTCGGTGTTCTTGTTTTCAGAATCTGACTAACGTTCATGTGGTGTGCCACTTCCTCAATGGTCATTTACTCCTTGGTTATTGAGAATCAGGATACGGACTTGCTTAATAATGGGATAATAAGAGAAAGAGGCTGGACATCTTGTTCTTTTCTCCTCCCGCGAGCTTGTTTCACTGCTTTTCAATGGTTCAATCCTCTGGTAAACTCTTCGCCAAGGAAAAACAATGCACCCACATTATGCTGAATGTCTTCTAAAGATTTCAACTTCCGGTGCACGGTCAGATGACAACAAACGTACTACGAAAGCCTGTTCGTTTTGTGCAAACAAAGGGTGATACAGCTATGTTCACGTCGCAACAACTCAAGCGAACATTGGGTGATAACGTTGAAGCTTACCATAAGCGAAGTGAACGATGTCATCTTAATGCTGTTAAGTACACAAAGCTGTACAGTCAACCTACAGACGGTTAGAACGAAAGCAGATTATCATTGTCGTATCCTGAAATGTATACTATGAATGTCGTGAATAACTTCATATTTTGCAAGAGACTGGCAGTTATAATCAATAAAACAGTTATTATCAATTGACGCGTTCAGTGAGAGAAAGGGCTAACCCACAAAATTCAAAATATTTATTTATGAACGTATTTGATTCGGAGCTCATTGTATTTGTTAATGAATCAGTGTTTAATTATGTGAGTTAGCTCCCTCTTTCACTGGATGCCTTAGTTATTTCTTCCTTTATGTCATAAAACTAATGCCAAATTTAAAAATAATGAATAAAATAGTTCAAGCTTTTATTATACTACACATACCATAGTGTTGAAATATTATTACGTTTTTATGTCCCTTTCATCGCAAACATGGGAATTTAACTAGGCCCAGTCAAGGGGGACACCGTTAACTAGCTGGCAAAGTGGGACTATCGACCCAAAATTCCAAACACATACAAACATGTCCTTTTAATGGTATGAAATATAATTTTCTAAGCAGTTTTTAAGGGGAAGTCAAGTATTTATATCCATATTTATTATTCTGGATGTTTAAAATATAGTTTGTATTGTATTAAATTATTTGCATTAAACATTTTGTGATATTTCTATGGTCCATTGTGTTTTGTAGCTCGAGGTGTATCTGATATCCTCTTCACCTCTCATGTCCCCTCGTTCCCCCCTCCCTCTCCCCCGCCTGCTCTCTCCTTCTCTCCTTGTAAACAACGGCGCATTTGTCATAAAACTGTTAGCGTTCATCTCAACCCTCGTCGTATGAATCGTTCTCTCTCGCCCAGTGTGTTCTTGAACTGCAGCAGGCAAACCAACGTCCTGTTTAAAGCTCGTTTCTCAGAAATATGATGTTGTGCGAAGGCAGGGGCGCGCACCGCAGCGCTGTCACGCACACGCGGTGAAGAAACGTCCCGGAGCCTTTGAATGCTGCGCGGGTTTGGATACAACGTGACTCCGTCGGCTGTTGAGTTACTGTTACCGGCTGCAGAGACTAAAGTGCTAGTGACCAATTCAGACTTTTCTCCAGAATTAAGGTTTTTTTTTCTTTGCCCCCTCCACAGTAACCCTGTGGAGAAGTGGAATTGATTTCCTTTAGATTATTAACAATAAGCTGCTGCCTTGCGGCTTAAGCAGCTGGAGGAGGGCCTTTTTCTTACAGCTAAGTCTTACATACTAGTCCTAAAGTTACGTCCTGACGTCCTATACTTGCACTTTGGCATTACTATTTTACACTAAGATCGGTTTTGTGAATACTATAGTTCTACAGAGTTTGTTAATTTATGGTCAAGATATTATTTCTTCTTTTTCACTACATTCACACATCATTCATACTTGTTTCATTATATACATAACCATAACCAGAATTAAGGTTGCTCGTATTTCGTGTAGGTTAATGTTCCATTTTGTTAAATAAACTAGACCAAGTGTGTGTTTGAGATTTATCAGTATTTGTGAACGAATGGCCGTAATCAATAAACCATCAATTCTTAACTAAAATAAAGCGTAGTAATAACGCTTTATTTGAGCGAAGAATGAATGGTTTATGGATTTCGGACAATTTGTTTATTAAATATTGTATTCTCGTGAACTGCTGATTGGCAATTCATTTAATGGATACTCGTAGGACAAATTGATACACACAAATTGCATAGGAAACGGATATTTTTTATATTTTTTTACCCTTACTTCGTTTTTACTTTTCTCTAGATCGTGCCACAAAAGAACCATTCTTGTCTCAAGGAACCATCACCGCTTCCTGACGGCCTAGCATGAATTGTTCCATTTTTACTCTTTGCTTGCGCATGCAATCTAGCAACTTAAAAATAGTGCGTCGATTTCAACGTTCTTACAGATCTTACCTACGCACGGAATGTTATTAATGAGAATTATCGCGATATACTAAACTTGAACTTCTATACTTTTCTTAGAGGGCTACTATTAGAGCGGACGAGAATAGTTACAACTGACTCCACATAATACAATTGCACAAGTTTTCTCTTAATAAGAGTGGAATGAAGTAAAAAGGCCTTTCGTCTTTACGAACATTCACGAGAATAATCAGATGAACATTAATGTGACTTATTCACGTGCATAGTTAGAGGTATTAAATTGCGGTAGCAATCTAATCGTGCCACGAGCTATACGTGTTAGTCATTCACCGTCATGTTGCGTGTTTTCTTAAAATACCCCAAACATGTTTTGCTTCTCACTAAATGCTGTAGGACATTGGTTTATGCAACTTTATTTCGTAGAGAAGAATTTTGTTACCTGCAGCACACTTAGGTGTGTAAATCGAAATCTCGCAGAACACTCATAAAACACATCATTCTTAAAAGAGGGAAAGATAAACAAGTAGTACTACAGAATGAGACAGACTTTCTCGTACTAGTTTGTTTCCTTATCTCTTTAGTTTAGGCTCTCATTTCGGTTTTGTCTTACCCGCTTCTCAGTTCCCATATGTTGGTGCGAAAAGACATATATACACGTTTTCTCAAACTTTTTAGAGGACCCCAATAGTAGAATTGAAATACGACTTTGTTGTAGAGGGGTAAAATCTGTTCCTAAAAAATAGTTTTCATTGCAAAATTTGGACCCATTTTTTAAGTCAATGTCGTTAAACGTTTCTGAAAATGCGCAAATTTAGCTTGCTCTCCCCAGAAACTTTTGAGTTTTCGAAAGACTTCATAGAAAATTATTTGAAACATTTATTGCGCTCATAAATGTTGTAATGAATAAGAAATACCCATTATGTAATTAGAAACGTTGTGAAATTTTGTATCCCGAAATGAGAATTGTGTGCCTGAATGGATGTAAGTATGTGTAACGCGAAATCAGTTTCAGATTCATAGGATGAAATTGGGAGTTTTTGTGCTGAAACCTGGGAAAAAAACTCACAATAAGACGTAGTAGTGCCGGATATCGAAATTCTTTAGTTTTAGAAGTTCTGTATATGGAGCCCGTAAGACATTTTTAAAAAAAATCTGGAAAATGGCTTCATTGATTTGATTTTAAATTTGCTGGAGTAAAGGAAGTGCATTCGTAAAATTGGTAGATTTTTACAATTTTTATTAAATCCTATGAAATTTTGAAAATTGCAAAATTTAAGTTTGTTTTCGAACCTGTCCTGTACCTCTAATATTAATCCCAGCAATGCCTTTCTCAATTCAATTCATCCCTCAATATTAAAGACTTTAAATGATGTCACGTACTTTTTTTAAAACATATGAGTATTAATTGAATAATAACTATTGGCGGAAAGAGGGGGAACAATTTCGGTATGCCGTGTATTCTCCCTAGATTTAGCGTAAAGAAATGGGATCTTCATTTTTGCCTTTTTTCTCGCATCTCACCGGATAAAAAATCCAGTTTTAGAGATTCCATTAACAATTTTTAACGCAGATATTGACATGTCGCCATAAACCTGCGAAACCTTGTGTAGCAGGTTTTGCGAAATATAACGAAACTGCGCGTGTATTGAATACGTGCTCGCGTATTCTTGCCAAAATTTCAGGCGGCGCCATTTCCATCACCCACGAAGCTCGGAGAAAACTTGCTAAGCGGAATAACAGACACCCCCTTCCCTCGGTTTTAAGTCCCGTCACGTAAAACGGAGGCAAGATGCAAATGCAATGTAAATAAGGCGATTTCCAAGTCATTAACACCGTGACACTGAAAGCCAGTCGTGCGGTTTCCTGGTCGCAGTCGATCTGGGC
>BOPP01000052.1:3258974-3290807 GCA_017312745.1 Gryllus bimaculatus | reverse complement strand
TGCCCCCGCGCCGCCCCCCGCGACCGTCCCGCCCGCCGCAACACGCTCCCGCAACCGCCCCCGCACCGGCCCCCACGCCCGCCCCGCACCGCCCCGCACCGCCCCCACGTCGACCGCCCCAATCCCCCTCACCGCCCGCCCCGCCCCCCCGCCCGCCCGCCCCCGCCCCGCCCCGCCCCCCGCCCCCGCCCCCGCCCCCGCCCCCCCTCCCCGCCCCCCGCCCGCCGGCCCCGCGCCCTCCCCCCCCGCCTCGCCCACCCCCCCCCCCGTCCCCGCCCCGCCCGCCCGCCCCCCGCCCCCGCCCCGCCCCTCCCCCCTCCCCCCGCCCCGCCCCCCCCGCCCGCTCCCCTTCCGCGCCCCCCGCCCCCGCCCCGCCCCGCCACCCCCGGCCCCCGCCCCCCGCACCGCCCGCCCCCCCCGCCCGCCGCCCGCCCCGCCGCCCCCGCCCCCCGCCCGCCCGCCCCGCCTCACGCGGGCCCGGCCGTCCCGGGCAGGCGCAGGCCCGAAACTCGCGGTTCACGTGTATAAACGGTTACCATCTCTTGCTGTTATACCCAAGTGTGTTCCCCCTTGGTTCAAACCCGATTGCGTTCCAAACCAGCTTGGAGATTAATTTGAGAAGCTTGAGATTTAAGAGCGAAAAACAATTCATCGCACTCATTTCCTTTCATGGAAAAAAACCGGCTGTCCCGTGTTGTAGATTTACTCCACGTAAAAGGTCAAGTTTAAAAGAAACCTCAGAGCTAAATCCAAATCTGTTGGTCACCTGTTTTGTCGCCTCAGCGGTTCCTTCTTTCTCCGCTAGATGGTAAAGGAGCGCAACGAAATTTGCGTGCTCAGACAGAAGAGCAGACCTCATGGCCTTTCGGAGTTTCGGCACGTACAAAGGCATCATCGAATTGCATTGAGTTTGAAAGTTCTGTTCGAATGGATGTACCGGGCAGTTGAAGAGCGAATTTCGCAAGACGTGTCTATAAGAAAGATGAATGTGTTGATTAACAGTAATACTATAACGCATGAACATTTCGTAGCATTGGGCGGCAAGTGGGGCCTCATTCCAAAATGCTCAACAGTTCAGCCGAATGTTTGGGATGGATAATTTACTTGTGTACAAAGATTTGGGGGCAACATGATAACTAAGAAATTGCACAAAAATAATATTAACATTTAAGAAATAGTGTGTGGTATTTCGTAGTTTATACGAAACCATGATTTTTTTCTGGGTGTACACAGACCTGATAAATGATTATATATTTACATTGAAACGTCGGTTCACTTGACGATTTAATTATTTGCGAAACTGACCAATCTCTGTGGTTGCGAATCATTAATTTAAATATTTTAATATACCAAATAATAGAATTGTATGTTCAGTAAAGTATTTTAAATCGTTTATAAGAGAGGCATTATTGTGGATTAACAAGAATGATAGAAGCATGTGTTGTTTATAGAACAGTGTTTATGAATGGTTGCAAAGCATGTTAAGAATAAGTCTTGCATTTTGTATGGGTTTTTAATATGTTGATGTTGGTAAATCAGCGTAGGCAACAAATGTGAAACCGGCATCTTCCGAAGAGGATACTCAAGCCGGGCATTCAAGGAAATTTTACCCATCGTCATGGCTCTGTATACACAAATGATGTAACGGTCTCAAACGGGCAATGGTGAATCTATTTGCGATAGAGGGTTTCTTTTGTACGAAGGTATCAAAGTTCCACTCGTGTTCTTAAGAGTGTGCGCTAATGGCTACAGTGTCTTTTCCTTGTAGGCAGGGGGCCAGCAAAAAAATCCTCGTATGATAAGCGCAAAGCTAAAACTTTTTGAGAAGTTATCCAGTGTTATGAGGAATAGGGAAACGCAAGTACGGTGGCCTGAGGGTGTCGGCATTGCGCTGCACAATTGTTTGAATGTGTCGAAAAGCACTAGGCCCTTTGGGAATAAGTACACAACTATTTCTTGTATATTGTTTGTTATTTTTTTCACGAGCGGAGATGGTGTTTTTCTCATTCTCGATGGTAAGATTCAGCGTTGATCTACACGTCTGATTGCAGTCTCCCTTATCCAGGATTTTCCCGCCAGCAGGGCACCGCCACAACCGAGACAGCTCTGAGCCCCCAACTGATCTCCCCCTGACATGAGTGGTTGTGTAGTGATTGTGTGTGTAAGTAACGGGCCAGGACAGGAGAGAGAAGAGGAAGGAAATATTACTCGCGCTCTTTGGTATATTTATTAGGGGACTACTCCGGCATTCGCCTGATGTTGATCGGAGAAACCACGGAAAACCACCGATCAGAGCAGCCGGCCGCTGGAATGTTCCTCGAGTCTGCAGCTGAATTGGACCCAGCTATCTAGCTGGTGACGAAATTTCCTGCCACCGACGGGGCTCGAACCCTAGGATCTCCCAGTGAATGGCATTGCAGTGATATCAATTGCTGCCCTGAGCCACGTCTGCGGGTCGTACTCATTAAAGTATGAATCGTCCGTTGGCATCGCCTTGATTAAAAAATAATTCTCAACTTGAAAAATGTGGTCCTTCCCTCTGCTCTCAGCTCAATTTGCGTATACTTAAAGTTCCAATCTCTAGTTTAAACTGTCCAAGCTTGAAGATGGTAACTACGGACGGACTTGATTCCTAGTGCTTGCGCACTGAAAGAGTGTAAGTCGTTAAATATATCATTAAGTATGTGAAAATATGAACAGTTCGCACTTAGGGTGGGCAACCTCTTAGAGAATAAGATTTACTTTCCGATCAAGAAGCAACAATCTGCTCATGTTCTAAAGCATCGTCCTTTTAGAAAGCAGAATACGTTTCTTATTTGAAAATATTACCGTATTATTCGCACTCTAAAAAAATAATAAATTAAAAAATAAAATCTAAATATTTCTTAGTTTATAAGCGCTTACAATGGTAAATCAGCCCTTTGTTTTTAGGAAAGAGAAACATTATTTTATTTACTTTAGCACATTCGTTACTCGAGTGCGTATTTTTTTTAACAAAACGTAGGAAAAATTAAAGTGGCAGGGGAAAATGGTATTAATGGAAAGGAAATCGTCTACTTTGTGTGTTTGTTTTGTGAATTGAAAATATAAAAAATATTTCAGTTGCATTGTCATTTAGTTTTTTGAAATATTTCACTATTCATAAGATTGTTCAATATTTTTCAAATCTATGAGTAAATAAAAAACTTGTTCCCAGTACATTTCAATTGTGAGATCACATTCTCGAAGCTGATGCTTGATGTACGTGAGTACTTTGCAACTACGGCATTTTCGATTTGCAATAAGTACATTCACTTGCCCTGCAGTGAAATGGCGAAATACGCAAGGAGAACATCTTGGTGGCGAGGTTATTCCTTCAGTTAGCAGAGATGAAGTCACTGCATTAGTAGTTGGCAGGTTTTCTTAATCCTTTCCGATCGAAGATATCATTGTGCTGCGGAACGCTTGTCAATAATAGCATTGCTCAATTGTTCTGTGAGCTCAGATAAAAATGTGCAATTGTATGTAAAGTACCTGTCAATGGAATATTCTTTGCAAAAATTTTTATTTTTATGTTATTTTATTTTTTAAGTTTTTACAGAATTACTCATTGTAGGTTCTTTCATATTGTCTTCTAATATAAGTTATAGTAACGGACAAGTGGTACAATTAATCATCAATAACTGTTTAAACTACTACTACCGACAATAATTTCTTGCGTGAAAATGGTAATGTTGGCCATTGTTTAAACAAATCTGTAGTAAAAGTTAAACCAGTACGTTCTGAGTTTCCTCCAACAGTCAACAATCTCCTTAACTCTTAGGTCATGTCCTCTTTCGAACTCATATAATCGATTAGAAGAGCAGATAAGAATCGTAATGATGCAATTTAGGAGAGAATGGAGAGAATTTTAGCAATCGGCATATAGCAATTTTCCTGAGGTGTAAGCAGAGGTGTGTTTGTGTGTTGTGCGCGTGTGTGTTCGCCATGTGTGGCGACGCTGGCGGCCAGAGGAGAGCGAAGGGTCGTGAGTGAGAGTCCAGAGTGTGTAGGTGTGGCTTGAGGTCGGCGTCACGAGCGGCTCTGTTAAACGATTCCTGCTCTTTGAGACTCCACCTTCTATTGACAGCTGCCCACGCCTCGTGTATGCCCTTTGCATCTCATTCTCTTCTTATTTATTCATCCTTCTTCTCGGTTGCGGTGATATACTTGATGCAACGTAGACAAAACTGATGTGAGTGAATTAAGGCCCTGGAGACTTCAATGCGTGGTTGCAAGAGAAACCTCCAATGAAGCAGTTGGTAGTAGTGACTGAATAGGAATTTCTGTGGATTGCAATTTTTCCTAGTGCCATTTGTAACAAATAAACAAATCTAATCAAAAATGGTTACACCAAAATCAGGCTTGAAGTCGTGAGGACATAAGAGTTATTTTGTTACGCAAATCGAAAGTGATATTCTGGCAAGCTAGAACCATGAGTGTTATTGTAAATTTAATAAAATTCAAATCCACATTTCAATTAGAACTACTCAAATAACCCCAAATTATTTTCGATAATGATTTTCAATGATATATTCAGATAATGATTAACACGAGAAGTTCATAATTTCGCAAGTTTCTTTCTAGATGAAATGATATGTAGATGTGAGAAGCAGTTTATGAAAGAACCAGATCACCTGTTGAATTGCTTTAATTCTTACTTTATAAATAAGTTTAATTTAGCTTCGTGTTCCTAAAAAATGATAACTTTAGAAATAAAGTAGGGTCCGTTGTGGAGTAGCATATCCACGTGGAACTTTACAATAATTGCGGCTTGAATTTCAAATGACGTATGTTTTGAAGGAAATATCGTAAAATCATGCCGAATCTTCTGTAGCTATTTTGAAATCGCTATTCCGATAATTATATTATTTCTGTAAAATCCACTTAAAAAAGTACAATTGTGTGATTGGTCTGTCTAAATTTCCCAAAACAATCGTTGCCTTGTTTCAAATTGTGATAACAAATTGTATTTTTTGGATGTAGTATAAAAACGTACAAATGTAATAGAAATTTATCATTATTTTTTCTTTAATTTGACCTTTTAAATTGCAGCTGACTATGGAACTCTCATGTTGGAGTATTAGAGACGTTTATCACTATTTTTGTTTATTAATATTAATATATTATATACTATAATATATACTATATTAATAGTATATATTATAGTATATAATATATACTATTAATATTTTATGGATATATATTTTTCTTTCTTTTTTGCATTATATTACTGTTCAACAACTTAATTTTTGTTTAACAAACAAGTTAAAATATATTATTGCGAATTTTTAATAAAACGAATTTAAATCAGAGAAAGTTAAATGTTGTGACTTGCAAATTTATTATTATAAATGGAATCTTACCAGCGTAACAATAATTGTGAAATGATAACAAATCATTCTCGATAACAACAGAAATTGTTGTGTACATAATGTTCTTCATTCGTGGAGATTTGTGTACTAATTAAAATAATTCCTTAATATACAATTATATTAGATACGATTATTTTGGTATTTAATTACATTGTTGTTATTTAGGAAACTCAGACGAATTCATTGTAACTATTACGGTGAATAACCGTCCAAACATCAAGATAAATCACAAAGAAAACTGCTTTGGATATCTTAATTAGGGAGATCTGGCTCGGCAGAATACCTTATTGTGAATGCAGAAACGGTTAACATAAAAAACTGGAAATTTTCGCGAACTGTTGCATTATACCTGTTTAGAGATCTCATGAAAATTTTTTGATACACACATTTTTAGATTTATATTTTCTTTACATTTTGTCAAAAAAAAAAACAGGAAATAACTGGATGTGACGAATGGGGGATAAGATCTGTGCACGTTTTCTTGAATTTCAGAATACATTTCCCATCATTTTTACTATAAATAGTTGAAATATGAGTAAAAGTTAAAGAAAAATAAATAAATAAAAATAAAATTCAAAAAATCGCGAGATTAGCAACATTTGAAATTTTTAGTCTTTGTTCTTTGATTACTTTTTTATTATTTGCATGTGTGTTGAAATTCATTCATTACCGGTACCACCATTTCGACTCTCACCATGTCTGTGGCTCTATTATGCCATCTCCTTGATTCCCAAAGACGCTTTTCGGAGCGTGATGAGATTAGTATCGGCACCAGTTGGGATGCACTCGGCGGACGAAGCATTGCATAATCATCTCTGATGCTGTGCTGCGTCTGAGGAAGGAGTAGATATGAATCTTACTGCTTTCAGAAGCGCGAAAGTTTCCGACTACACGGAGGAAGGTGTGGATAATAGGCAAACTGAGCAACAACGCTCCAGAAAGTCGACCTTTACACTACTCACACAGATTATCTCAGATATTCTGAGAAAATTATGGGATTGAACTTGAGACAGCCGGAGATACATTGGAATTTTGAGTGCAAAGACCCCTGAGTGTTCCAGTTCTTATCATATGACACACGGAAAAGGGAAATTGAAATACCCTGCTTCGCTGGCCCCATTTTTTTCAGGTACATATTGAAATCACCATATAAGATATCGATCACTCTGAAATCACCCAGTTTTTCGAAAGATTTTCTTATTTTTAGAATATATGTATATTTGCCTATATGTATATATATGTGTGTATATATATATATATATATATATATATATATATATATATATATATATATATACCTTGGTCATCGGGCGAATGCTGGAATGGTTCCCAAATCTCATGAACACCTCCCACCTCTCAATTGCTCACCAAACATCTCCAATCATCATTCTAGTCCTTTTATCCCCTCATCATCACCCTATAGTAAAAATAGTACTGATATTAGGAACAACAATAACATCATATTCCCCCTAATTGATATTAAAGGCAAACAACCTTGTCTTAAGTAAGGGATGCAGCTGAAGGTTGATCCAGGGATGCAGCTGAAGGAAATATGTGTTGGCCTCTGCAAAATGCACTACTTAAATTGAACCTACCTAAAACTAATTTACACACTGCTACCGTACTTTCAAACTGCCAAAACTGTGGTTCCCTTTCTAAAATTTGAAGGCGAGAACACACAATACGTAAGAGCCTAAAAATGACAAGTCAGTTTTTTCTGCGAGCAAACAATAGTCTAATTTTTTGGACATTTTCTTTTCTTACTCAGCGTTTTGCGCACCGAGCACTTCCTCGTCTGCCCAATCCTGAATGCAGCGCGTTGAAACCGTTCAAGGCCACGCGGCCGCGCGGCGCTGGACGCCCATAAATCCGTCTCAATCGCACATCGGAGACACGGCAAGGGCAGCAGTCCTCGGCGGGCGCGTATCTGAGTAGGGCCCCGGAGGTCCGCAAAGGTCATCGATTGGCGCTGGGTGAAAAAGCGACGGCCTTCGGCTCAAAAGCGCACGATTAATGAGGCGCGGGCCGAGGGCAGCCTGTGGACTTCCCGGAGAAGTAAAGGTGTATCGCGCGCCGCCGGCCGCTGCGCTGGTTGGAGAGTTGGCAGGTTTGGACGGACGCGTGGACGATTGTTCGCCCTTTGGATGGGAAGGGCCAATAGGAGGGCGGGCGAGCGGTGGATGTGAATGCAAGCGGGCGAGCAAGCAAGTAAGGAAGCAAGCAAGCAAGCGAGAGAGGAAGTAAGCAAACGATCCAGAGAGCGAGCGAGGGTACGAGCAAAAGAGCAAGCAAGCAAGTTGGCAAGTAAGCCGGCGAGCAGGCGAGCAAGCGGGCGAGCAAGCGGGCGAGCAAGCGGGCGAGCAAGCGGGAGAGCAAGCGGGAGAGCAAGCGGGAGAGCAAGCGGGAGAGCAAGCGGGCGAGCAAGCGGAGACGAGCACGTGGTAAGAGCAAAATAATCTGATAAACGTCGGTAAATCAGACATGAGAGAAAACTTCACCACGTCGTGTGACCGTGAAACTCACAGCAAAACTATAGATTATGTTCCCAATAGAGTAAGAACAAGGACACCCTTAGTGTACAGCTATTACCTGGGAAGCATAAGCATGATAAATTAAGATGAAAAAGGACTTCATGACGCAGTTTGAAATACCGTGGCAACGGCTACGAACAGGGATTCTAAACGGGCAAAGAAGGAGAAAAAGAGAGGGGAACGAGAAAGAATAATTAACAGCAAAAGAAGAATTATGTTACTCGGTGTGTTTCGCTTCTCCCAAATATTGTTGACAGCCTAGTGTTCAAATACCGGCCCAGCAACCTATTTTATCTGCTATTAAACTGCAATTAGTGCATCACTTATACTACCATGAAATTAAGTCAGTCAATTGTTCTTTCAGCGTTTCCATCACTTACACAAACGCGACTCTACCCGAAAGACTCGCCCATCAATTCCCTTCTTCTCCCCTCTTCTATCTGCTTTCCACTCCTCTGCCTCCGGATGGGTTCATGACATCGTGATACAAGTGACCTATGGCCACGGATTTCGTGGTGCTGTCAATCAACGTTGCAACGTTAATAGACTGCTTGATCGATTACAAAAAGATCAAATTAGAGTTACGGGAAGTTTCAAAATAATGCAGGAAAATCTAGGAAAATCGAAACAACGTTACCCAATGGGTAGTTACTGGAGCAGTCCCCTAACTAACGTGCCACGAACCGCACGCGATTTTTCCTTTCTCATCTTTGTCCCCTCTTTTTCCCCTACACACACTCTTAACACTAACTTGTAGTGCACCACCGCACATGTTGGGAAGCCATTCAAAAGCTTAGAATTAGTTCCAGCTGTTTCGGTCGAACGGCGGAGATACGTATAGGGGGAAAACCCCATAAGCGTAAGAGCAATGCCGTGTCTCACTTTTCAGTGCGTGAGAAAAATAGCCATCCCCCGGGATTGAAGATGCACTACCCTAACGGAACATGACCGCAGCACTTAACGCGCAAGGAAACATAAAATAATGAACCAAGCAAAGGGATAAAAATGCATTTGATTGCCAATTATCGTACAATATATTTGTGAGATTAACGAGAAATTAAGTATGGCTGCAAACGTAAAATTTCGCTTTGATATTACAAGAACTGAATACTGTTAATACTTCCTCCTTCTTCCCCACCTAGTAGACAAAGAAACAGATAAACGAACCATCTTGCCTCCGAGTCTGTCTCCGTCATCACCATCACTTCCCAACCCTGTCTCTCCTACGCTTAAATATTCTCCCCCATTATTCATTCACCCACACTCCGCCTTCACCTACATCTCCGCCTCGCACCCCCTTCCGTTTGGTGTTCATGTAGATTCTTGACCATTATGGACATCTTCAACAATAATCACTGCCGTCCCCTCCTTCTCCTCCTCCTCCTACATATCTACCCTCTTTCCAACTTAATCGCCGTATCACTACTACTTCCTTCTCCAGCACCACAACGTCACAATCCCATTCATCTCCATTTCCGCCTCTACCTGCCCCTGCCGCTACCCTCCAAATCTTTCTCCTCTGTTGCCTTCACCCATTCCATTTCCACCCTTATCTTCTGCGCGTCAAACGTCAGTCTCCTCACTGTTCATCTCCATTTTCAATATTTAAACCACCGCCGTCGCCTCCATCTTTGTCTCCTCCACCTCCACCTCCGCTTCCATTTTCGACTCCTTCTCCACCTCCGCCTCCACCTATACCTCCGCCTCCATTTTCGCCTCCATCTCCGCCTCCACCACTTCCGCCTCCACCTCCTTCACTTCCGCCTCCACCTCCCACACCATTTCCGTCTCCACCTTCAACTCTCCCTTCGCCTCCGCCTCCACCACCTCCTCCTCCTCCGCCTCCGCCTTCGCCTCCACTTCCACCTCCCCCACCACCTCCGCCACCGCCTCCTCCTCCGCCTTCGCATCTCCCTCCATCTCCGTTTCCATCACCGTGTCCATCTCCGCCTCCCATATCCGCCACCGCTTCCACCTCCGCCTCCACCTCCATCTGCACCTCCGCCTAAACAACCACTACCGCCTCCGCCGTCGCCTCAGCCTTCGCCTTCGTCTTCGCCTCCGTCTCCGCCTCCATCTCTGCCTCCGCTCCTGCCTCCGCCCCTGCCTCCGTCTCTGCCAATATCTCCACCTCCGCCTTCACCCATGCCTCCTCGCGAGCACAGCGTTTTTAGAACCCAATTAAATGGAAATGTCGATGCGAGGGTTTTGGTTCTGGAAAATTCGACGGTTTTGTAGCTTGGCTCCACGCCAGCCGCCCAAGTCCTCATCGTTCCCTCATTTCTCCTCCCAGTCGTTCGTATTAATACCCGATCCATTGCCAATGAATTATTTTCGGGCTGCAGATGCGATTGTGATTTCCGCTTGTCGGAAAGTTAGATATACTCGTGTACGCATTACAACGAAGAACAGTATAGTTGAATCAGTGATAAACTTCCCCAAATGATTAATGTAATGGAACAAAAATTAAGAAATTTAATAAGTTGAAATTGTTATTTTTAGAAATTAATTCAGAATTTTTATTCAATTAAATTCAGCGTTGTTCTTTGCTTTATATTTAGTAGTAACTTAGTAATTTTTTTAATGAACGTTGTTTTGTGAGGGCTGAGCTATTGCAGCGAATATCTAAGGACATGTGCATGACACATTGATTTAAAATAAAAACAAATAAAGTCATATTTATTTTAAAAATGTAAAGCTTCTTATACTACAATGTTTTGATGCTAATGTAGATCTCAGTCGAAATTCTCACACGCGAGTATGTTGTTGAATTCAAATTATTGGATTGATATTCCGCGTTTCATCTCTTCATCCATAACTATTTTATTTAAAACTGAAAAGAATCCATCACTATTGGTAACGACGCAAATATAACATTTCCGGTGGCATTTTCGTATTTAGCGTTCATATAAGTAAATGAATTGATGATGAATAAATTCCCTCTGAGTTCAAGTTTTTCTTTCTTTTTATAAGATAAAATTATTTAACTTAAAATTATTTAATTAATTAACTTCACACATTTTTCTTCAACATCTAAAAGGTGGTGTTATTTAATTCCTAAAAGTTACTTTTAAGTCGGATCGTCCGGCTAAGCTATTAAAGTGACTTCGTTTCAGGGACCACGTTTTACATTTACGCGAACACGGTGGTACTATAAGAGCTGGCTTTCCTTGCATTACGCTTTTGTTTCTTCTGGTGACATCGTCGAATAAAAATTAAACTTTTTCACCTGTATTCTTCCGATATTATGTGCTTTTCTCTTTTTCCATGAACAGTTTTACATTCCTTGTGGTTGCGTGCTTACGGGAACCACCCTGTGTGTTGAATCTAACGTAGTGTTGTGCATAGGATGTATTTGAGTGGCATCTGTATTCAGAACAACGAAGTCAGTTATGTTTTGAAGTTTATTGTTTGTGTTGGTAGGTTGTAGACTAAGACAAAACTTATTAGTTGTACAATAGTGCTGAAAGAAACCGCATCACCTAAAGATAATAGGCATTCTGCATTTTCCCAATCCAATCTACTCTAAAAAAATTGGTAATCATGACTTTTATGAGGATTATATGATTTTTCTGATTCCAATACCTTCGTAGCTCGCTTGATGTTTGCAAAGAAACTGGTGTATTTTCAGGATTATTTTACAACTGTGAGAAAGGTGATAGGGTTGTTTGGAGCATTATTGTATGTGTCGGTAATTGTTTGCGAGCAGGAATAACGTTTTCACATTGCCCACATACTTTAACTAATAACAAACCACCCTCACCAATAAGTTTACAAATAGATACAAACATTCTCTAATCTTCATACAATTTAATAAACTAATTCATGAACATTACGTTCTCACCGACCCCCATTTGACGTTCTTTCGGGCTACTGTCCGCCCGGACAACGTCGAATGTTTTGGTAGTACTCAAAATAAAAATAGGTTCGCAAATATATTTGTAACGTCTCTGTATCTTTCTATCAATACCAACGAAAACGTGGAACTGTGTGAGAAGTGAGAGAACGTTTGTTACTAGTCTCGGTGGACAATGTTTCAAGAAAGTGAGAAGGCAGGGCAAAAACGGGCATGACATATGAATGTACTGTGCCGGAATATCGGTCGGGAGCTTGGAGATTGTCCCGGTTGGGGCGCTGATAGCCGGTGGTGAGAGATACCTGGTTGGGGACAAACCCCGCTACCCGGCATTAGGTCGGCGCAGGATCACGCCTAACTGTGGAAGGAGAACACCGCCAACTTCCGAGCGCGACATGCACTACATTTACGGGACTAATAGTAGTTGACGCGGCCGGAATTGCGATCGATCAATAAATCAATCAATTATGAACGTACTGTAAAATAATCTATATTCAATTGAATTTTATTTGCAGTACTTTCGAAAAACAACTATCGTTCATTCCCGACTTGATTCGAAATATAGGTGGATTCGACGTAGCTTGTCACTTTCAACACACTAATTTGATTAAAAACTCATTCATAACCATTGACCAAGCCTAATTAACTTCACGTTAATCTGTTCCGTACGGAATAACGGTTTTTAAGACCCAGGAGTAAGAAAATTACGTATTCGATAGCTTCTCTTTTTTCTCCAAAGCCGAGCAAAGCACGTCTCAGCCTCGGCCTGTCCACCGGTACGCAGGGAAGCCATCAAGGGAGCGCGTGAACCTTGGGTTTCCGCCGCCGACCGCAGGCGCTTCCAGCCCAATTAAATGGAAATGGCCGCGGCGCGGCGGTGACTCGGCGCCTCGCTTCGCCGCCCGGCCAAGGCGGCGAGAGTGGCGGAGGCGGAGGCGGAGGAAGCGGCGGCGGCGGTGGAGGCGGAGGCGGAGGCGGCGGCGATGCGGCGGAGGGCGCGAGGTGGCGGCGGAGGCGCCGGCGGAGGCGGAGGCGAGGCGGAAGGCGGGGCGGAGGCGCGCGGACAGGCGGAGGCGAGGCGAGGCGGAGCGGAGCGGAGCGAGGGGCGAGCGAGCGAGGCGAGGCGGAGGTCCGGAGGCGGAGCGGCGGAGCAGGAGGCTGTAAGCGGAGCGGAGGCGGAAGCGGAGGCGGCGGCCGTGGCGGTGGCAGTGGCTGGTTGGCGGGACACTGGCAGATACAACTTGTGTTGAAGGAGACGAAGGTGAGAAAAGGACGAGAGTGAAGGAAGAATCGAGAGGTGAAGGAAGAATTAGGAAAGAATAAGATTGAAGGAAAGTCTGTGGAGGAGAATAATTTGAAATTTGAGCGTACATAACTGAGGAGAGACTGTCAAGGAGGAAAGAAGAAAAAAAGAAGTTTTGAAAAGGAAACAAGAATTGGGTCTGGAGTAATAGTTAAGAGAATGTAAAGAAGAAGGGTAGAGTGTGGATTCAAATCGATGAAGAGGATAATTATTCACACCAGTGAAGGGTTGAGATGAAAGGAAAAAATAAAGTTTTGAGATTGCAACAGATGAAGAAGATTGTCCTGCAGGCGTGCAAGGCAAGGAATGAAGGACTTCGACGAAGAAAGTGAAGTTCTGAAGTACAGAGGCGCATGCATCGCAACTGGACGGGGCAGGCTAAGCAGGATAAGCCATATCATGGAGGAGACGATGGCGGTTGAGGTTAACGCTGGTACCGGAGGGCGGGTGGGCCGAGCGGGGCGGGGCGGGGAGGGGTGACGCGGGGCTGTTGATTGCGATCGGTTGGTGGGGGTGGGGAGCGCCGGCGATGGCAGGAGCAACCAGCACGCGGTCACGACTCTTGCCCTCCGCCGCCAGAGCTCACGCCTCCCTCTGGTTTAGCGCGCGAAGGAGGAGGCGCCTGCCAACACGACGCACAGTGGCTGATTTCCTTCATCTAGCGGTATTAAAATATTTTCAAGAGAACGGTAAAGCCGACGCTGTTAAAAATGGTCAGAATTATTCCTTGTGCCATTTTCCATTACATTGTAATGTACGGACGAAATATAATAATAAATTCATTGCCCTCTAGTCTGGTTAAGGATTGCCATGTTATCCAAGTTGGAACTACTTAAGAGATACTGTATACAATTGCCTACTCCTACTAAAGGTACATGAGACACTAACTCAAAATGAAATATTCTGTTTCTAATTCATACATAACAGTGCAAATAAAAAAATATAAAAAGTAATCACAAATAAATGTTACGATAGTAGACATTAATCACTCTATGAATCTGCTATTCTTCACGTTACACATCACCCTTCACGTGACACATCACCTCCAGGAACATATACACCTTCAAAACTTCAGTTATTCAGTTTCCTTAGTTGATAGTCGCCGGATGCTTATTACAGAGTCAGTAGAAATCAATAGGAAATTAAGCAGATCTTCATTGCCACGTACTCGAGATGATTTTCGAGTATATGATTCTCGACGTGACTTGAAGACTTTGGGTCGGGCTTTCTGCGTGATTTCAGACAATTGTCCTAGTGGGAAAATCATTTCATTAATTACATCAGCGCCATGAATTAATATTTTGTGCGCGGTTGCAGGCGTCCTGACGCCCGCGCCCGCACCCCGCCCCGTCGCCACTCTCTGGTCGGCTTACGTCGCTCAGGGCATCAACTGACGTGAATTCTGTGCTTCTGTCACTGTACGGCGAGGGCCTAGGGTTCCACACACCACGGTGGCAGGAGTTTCCACACTAGCTACGTACCTACGTAGGGTTCCGCTCCCCGACCAACTGCTCTCTTATGTACATTTCCATGACTTCTGCGATTAACACGAGGAGAATGCTGGAGCAGTACCATAACAAACGGGCCACGGACCGCGCGCCGTCTTTCCTTTCCCCTTAGACATACGATTACATACACTAATACCCATACCGCACATGCTGGGAGATCATTCGGGATCATAGAGCTTAACCCGACTGAGGCGGTGCCCAGGTGGGGGAGATACCTGTTTTGGGGACCCCCCTGCAACGGGACGTGTAGGTCGGAATCGGATCTCGACATCCAGCTAGGGAAGAACACTGCCACCTCGCACGATAAATACATGCACTACACTTTCTGTACGAATGACTTTTACACTTGACGCGCCCGGAATCACTCAGCCAATCAATGAATCATTCGCAATGCTTTATTTGGGAGCCATCGGAATCAACCCAATCGCAATCAGTCATACTCATAATGCGTTTTTTAAGGTCTGAGTTGATACTTGGCTGTCCGGAATGAGCCGTGACACGGTCGGTCGATCTGACGTTTCGTCCATCATGTTTTGTGGCCTCCCTCTGAGCTATACTGCTGCTGAACTATACTGCCTTTTTTTTAAGAAATGCTATCCAATTTACTAATTTCGAATATAAGCATTAGATGACGGAAAAGTTATCAGTCTCCGGCCTAGTAAGAAGTGTCAGTGGTTTCGTTAATAACCTGAAACTCGGAATAAAACTAAACACACCGAAACAGTTTCGATTTTGACTGAAACATACAAATATTTGGTTGATATTCTACTTGTTCTCAATCTGCGCGTACCGACGTACTTCTTGTTGTCAGTACGTCAACGCCTACTCCCCAGCCGACGTCATGCGACAAGCAAGGAAAAAAAGATGTTAAATATTTACGTGTGCCGTTTAAGAACAGCCAAGTGTTACTGCTGCAGAAACTCATTTCCAACAAACTCGACAGCCGCCACAGTCATACCTTTTGCTCTGCCGAGATAATGAGAGGAATTTAGAGGCGGAGCTCGACGAAGAAATTAATGATGAAGAGGAAATGTGAAGAGGAAGGGGAGGCTAAGCAAACCAACCCGCCGACGAAGACCGTTTCTGTCGACCGGAATTGAACCCCGGTTCCAGCGCGCAAACTGGCCCTACTCAATGAGTCGTTCACTTTGAATCAGTCTTGGGGTCGCGGACTCCACTAGGTTTCTGAGAACTCATTCAGTGATGTCTCTTCACTGACGAAAATTATAGACGCATCGATTGTCTATACCGTAAACCTCATCTATATAACAATCATAAATATACATCAACTCATAACTATAAAAACCCTGGGTTTTATTTACGCTGAACATTCTTACCAATAACATTTAGTAATGTATCTACTATACCCCAATCAGAACTGTGTACAAAAAGAATTATCACTTAAGATATCCGATTTTTCTTTTCACTTCATCTGGCCAATTATAAGTTGTGATACGTGAGTCATCGGGATTGTAAAACACTTAACGCATGACAAAACTAACGAAACATTTAAGAATGTTTTTTTTAAACACAGCATAGCCAATATTTGATGTATTCTGAAACTATGTCAGGCGTAATTTCATATGTAGAATAGTCTTATTAAATAGTAATTAATAATTACTCTCCGCACATTCGAAATTTCCAGAAGAATTATCATTGGATCTGTGGTAGAACCTATGATAAATCTCTACCATAATATTGCTGATGGGTAAAAGATGCTTTTACATCCAACAAGTATTTATAAATGCTGTGGAAAATGTCGAACGATAAAAATAGTCAAAAGAGGGTCTACATAAATTTATTTTGGGAATTGACGCATGGATTCCCAAGACCAGACCAGAGAACACCTACGTACAAATTTGAGACATTATTTGTCAAGTACTGTGCATGCATTTCGCTTTCTCTAGTGGACTGGTCTGTTGAATAATCTACAGTTTTTTTTCATACCGCCTATAAATTTCCGAGCATAGGTTAACAGTTGGGTGAAGAGACTGCTAAAATATTAATAATTGAAATAGAGTTGTTTCTCACAACAATCGCAAACAATTCTCTCTGTGCTATTTGATAGCCCTACCAGTTTAGATCATATTTCTGAACTTCACATTACCATTCGCAAATTATTTTACACCAGTCTAAGGCCACGTAATTGTTTCCTTCTTCGCTACACGTTCTTGACGTCATCAGTCTTTCCGGCTGGTAGCCTGTGGAACGTGTTTGCGTGGTCTCGTTAACCATACGAATCCCTTCATCTTGCACAAGATCTCGGGCTGTTAACATCGTGCTGCTGGCGGTGCCGGTGCGGCTTCCAACGCGACGCGACGCGGCGCGGCGGGGCAGAAGCGCGGCCGCCTTGGGCGTAGAGCGGCGGAGGCGGCGGTGACAGGGACAGAGTGCGCGGGGCGCTTTGCTTGGTCGCGGCGCATTCCGCCGCCGAAGACGCGCCGCCGCTCCTGCTCTCTTCCACAGAACACACGAACACACACAGACACAGAAACACCCAGACACACACACACACACACACACACATACTCACAAACACACAGAGACAAAAAACACACTCACACTCTCACTCCCACACTCACTCTTTCACACTCACACTCCCACTCTCACACACACTCCCTCTTCCACACTTACTCTTCCACACTCACTCTCACACTCACTCCCACGCGCACACACACACACACGCCAAACACACACAAACACACACCACACGTACTCTAACAAAAACACGTACGCGCCAGACACATACACACACACACACACACAGACACAAAAACACATTCACACAGACACACACAGAGCCACATACACGCTCACTCATACAAGCACTCTCTCTCACTCTCTCTCTCTCTCACACTCTCACTCTCTCAAACACACCACCATCACACACATCACACCATCACACACACCATCACCATTATCACACACACTATCACCACACCATCATATACACCATCACCGCCATAACCACCACCATCACACACACCATCACCACCACACCACACACACGCGCGCGCGCGCGCACACACACACACACACACACACACCGCACATCGCACACACGCATCACTCACACATCATACATACACAGCCGATCGCCCCCGCCAACGTCGTTGCCAATCGTTGGCACTGCAGGGACGCTGGTTGGGAGATCCAACTGCGGCAGATTTTGGACACTGGCTAAATGAGGCTCTCCTACCGCTCTGAACGGTGTTTTCCATGATTTCCTGAATACGCGTCAGACTAATGACACGCACACCTCCAAGCATTACAATACCACACACGAGAGGACCGTAGAGCTGGTCCCGGCTGGTGCAGTGCTCAGTTGGGGAGGTACCTGGATGAAGAACCCCGCAAGCCTGCATCTAGCTCGGTACCGGATCTCATTATCCAGCGACGTGAAACAGCCACGTATTCTGGGATAAAACAGACACTACACTTACAGTACTAATGACCATAGCAGTTGATACACACGGAAAGGAAATAATGAATAAGAAAATCCATTGCTGCCTTTGTGGAAATCTGTGCTATTTCGAACGTTCCGTATTCCTGCTCCACCTGTGATGTTTTCAACTCATGTAAAGTCGCACTAGATTGAGATTCTCCACTTGTTTCCTTATTTTAAGATTTCGAAACACAAAAAAGGTTTTTTAGAGACTGACGTGAATACACGTTTTGAGAGACTGCGTGAGCTCATGTAACGTTCTTCCATTTCCTTAGAAGTTACACATCGCGTACACTTTGTACCTCACATTAGATACGAACGCTTTGTGCTATCGTTACCCAATTTCAACATATCCGATCTACTCTCGATCAGGTGCAATGTCACATCTCTTTCAATCCTGGAACGGCAATCTGTGCATTGGCAACCACCATAAACGTGCGTTGATCCAGAAAATCTTTCAATGTATCAAGTATTGCGAATCAATACTCTCGTATTTGTTAAATAATATATTTTTTTCATAATTAAGCGGGAGGAAAAGTATATTCGTAATTACAATACTCCCTTGGATGTGCTGCGCATCATATGTGCAAAATGCTTTGAACGAATTAAGAGAAAGTGAGTGGCCTCCCGTGGCCCCGTGGCCCCGCTCCGCCCAGCAGACGTCCCGTGGCCCCGCCTTGCACCCGGCCCTGCCGGGCGGCCGGGGACGCCGAGCCGCGCGGCGGTGGCGGCGGCAGGGCATACATTAGCGGCCGTCGATGGAATCGGATCATTCGGGTAAAAAAGCTGCATATCTTAGGCAAATGCCGCCGCGGGCCCGGGCCGTCGTTGGGGCGGGCTCGTGAAAAAGCGGCCGCCCGCCCCGCCTTCCATCGCCAGCCCCCGCGCGGCCCGCGGCCGCTGCAGAAGGCATTGTTCGGCGATGGAGGTCGCCCGCGCGCCGCCTGCCCCCCTACTGCTGTGTCGCCGACGCCGGCGAGCGGCCTCTCTGCGGTTTTCGGGTCGATCAAGGTCTCCGAAGGCCCTAGGCTAGCTGGATATTCAAGCGGCCACGTGGACTTCTTTTGGATTTTTATGGGACGATTGCCGCCGGAGTACCGAAGTTACACTTTGTTTTGTGTTGGTTAATCGTTATTCGCGGCTATTTATATAAATATAGTGTCATGATCGTTGACAGTGCAGTCCTGTTGTCGAAATTATCGCTCCTTTCTTTTCGGTCTATTCTTCTTTTTTATTTATTTATTTAATGTCAAAAAACACTGAAAACTATGTGTAGCGTGTGGGGAGAAGTAACTAAGGGAGTATTGGAGAAATCAATAGTTTTTTCGGTCTAACTTTTTTCGTTATATGTAACTGTCGTCTTCTTGGATCGTTCCATTTACCTCTTTATTCATTCGTGGTATTTTCTATGGGAAATGAAAGCTCATCTGTTTTCGATAGTTTAATAAGTAACTATTTTAATTTGAAAACTTGCACGCCATTCGTTGTTTTTTTTCAAGAACAAACACCTCTACTGCTGACGATGGAAGGTGATGTAATGTAAGACGTATTATGTCGCGATTCTATGCTGCGTACAAGGGTACACGGGCTGTCCAGTTTTGAATGGAATTCATAGTCGTTTAGGAAAACCTACATTAGTTCAGTTCAGAGTAGTCCACTGTTGGAAAGTGAAGTGAAGGAAAATGAAGTCAAGACTTACGCGGTGTAATTATGCATTATTTTGTAGGGTATTGTTCTGTTTATCAATGTAAGCTTAATTAATATAAAGTAAAGATATTTTGCCACCAAGCTCCTGTACCTAATGGCAGAATTAATTACTCTAATCCAACGTAATTTCTGTGATCTTTTTCCCAGTGATACGTCGAGGTAACTTGGGGGATAGTCGAGTATAAGAAACCATAAAAAATCTGACAAGAATACAACGTACTAGACGAAGAGTGGACAGAATAATTAAATAGGTTTGTAAATAAATTGACAAAATTATTATTTGGAGAGGAAAAGTTTTAAAAAATCGCAATATATACAACTCCTTACCTC
Source organism: Gryllus bimaculatus (assembly GCA_017312745.1). Classification (NCBI taxonomy): domain Eukaryota; kingdom Metazoa; phylum Arthropoda; class Insecta; order Orthoptera; family Gryllidae; genus Gryllus; species Gryllus bimaculatus. The sequence continues at coordinate 3,270,734 of BOPP01000052.1, read as the reverse complement.
AAGTGAAGATAGACAATTGTAAATACACTAATGCATTTCACATTATTTTCCGCTGGTTGACCTAATGCCGGCTACTGTGAATGCTAAGGCGTTGTAAGGACGTAGCGTTCTAATTACGTCACGTCATAAAGATGTAAAAAAATTATAACGCCTATTTTCGTAGCAGTGAGATTAAACTTTTTGCAGGTTCTCATTACTACAAAAAGGATTTTCGAGGTTGCGTGTGGGAAGGCAATTTCGTTTGCTGCCCAAATCACTAGTCTTCTCTTCTCCCGCGGTCACTTCCATTATTGTTTCTAATTCGTGATTTCGGGCTAAGAATTTCAGAATAATAAGTCATGAAATAAGTCAGATATGATCATCTTAAAGGTAATCTTTAATGCTCGTTTTTCTTTTAATTATATCCTCATATTACTCAACATTTTTCTCGTTAAATTTATTATTTATGGCCATTAGGGAAGTTGTTTAATTTGGAAAAACCTTTCTCCGTTATCAAACGTAAAAATGGAACATTGACTGTTCCAGCTTACAAAATCCTCGGCAAATAAGTTGTGAAAATTAATCAAGGTTAAATAGGATTTAATCGATAAAAAACAAGAAATGAAGCCTTGCCTGCTGTATTAACTGCTTGAAGAATAGTGATATCAAAGTGGGTCTTGAAAATAAGTCAGTGCATTTGCAGCCAATACATTGAAACAGTCCTATTACAAAAGAGTTATTTACAGAGAAATTAATATTATTTAATTTATTTGAAGTATTTTAATCTTTTCAGAAATTAATATTAGGTCAAAATGTTCGATTGAGCATATACTCTTTAAAACTGCTTAAAACGGAAACACCTTCATCACTATAAAATACCATGACACGTCCCTTTCCGAATGAGTAAGTGGTTCAACGTTTCTCACGATTCAGGTCTTATTCTACGAGGCAAAGGAACTCGCGAAGGTCGGCTATGTTGTCCACGAAAGCGTATGTAAAATTTGGACCCTCTGAGCAAATGCTTACCGGCCAGAAGAAATGAGAAAGTCATGTCACGTCACTCTGCGGTTTATTTAGTTTCCCAAGCGATGCGAAGGTTCGCCAACATCCGCCAGTACATCCGCCACCGCCGAGAACATCGCCTCTGCCTCCGCCGCCGCCGCCGCGGACCCCGCCCCTCCGCCAATCAACTTCATCTCCGTCGCCCTCGAACCCACGATGCTGCTGACACAATCTCAGTACCAGTCACCATGGTTCGTAGCTCAATCAGAACTAGATTTCCTACCTCTTGACTCTACACATGATCTCTGGACACGTCATCGAATACCATAGCTTCTCGATGACTATTTTCTCGAAGGTTACCCTCACGATGGTTACCTTTTCGACAGCTAGCTCTTCGATTGTTATCTTCTCCACTATCTTCGTGAAGAATACCTTGTTAGTTACCTCTGTGGTGACTCGAGGCATCATTTGGTGTCACTTCAGTGCCTCTGACCGGGATATGGTAATCTTCGAGTTCGACAGTGGCAGGGTTTTTGAACACTAGCAAGATAGCTGTATATAACTATATTTGTATAGGTCAAATTCAGCCGCTGGCTGGAGGGAAATTAGCAGCCGGCTGCTGCTCCGATCGGCAGTTGTCCGTGGTGTCTCTGAAACCCCACGCGATTGCCTAAGAAATAGGCTACGCGCCTTCTTTCCTTCCTCTTCCTTGACCTGTCCTCACCCCTTACTTTCACACACACACTTACAGGTACTACACTACCACACATATTGGGAGCTTATAGTTTGTCCCGGCTGGGGCTGTGCCTTGCTGGTGAGAGATACCTGTTAGGGGAAAACCTTGCTAGCCGGACATGTCTGTTGACACCATCCCGCGGGGGAAGCTCATCAGCAGGAAGAAACATACACTACGCTTACAGAATTAATAACCTTAGAATTTGACACGCCTGGAAACACGAAATAATCATTTTGAGACAATACTCATCATCCTGCCTGCTTCTGAGACGAAGGCGGAGGGTTCAAGTCCCGTATAAGATGTGTTTGCACCACCTGATTGTAGTCAGCTTTAACGTACCCCCTCGAATATTATCAAATCAAAACCCATTCAAAAATATTGTCATTATTCCGTCGTGCAGACACTGTCAATGGAAAATCTCCACCGCGATCACCTGTTCAGGAAAAGGGAGAGGACCAAAACGGAATCGTCGACCCTCACTAACTCTCGTCAATCGAGTACGGCAGTCATCACATCGTCCATCATTCGACACTTGTGCACCCTGCCCAGCACAAACTCTCTAACTCCACCAATACACGGGACAGCTGAGCAGTACCACTGTAGTCACCGCCGCTGCCGAAGTTCGTACCACTTCCAATCTACCACACTCCTCTTTTGGTGGTGGACTCAACACCACTTGCCAACAGCAATTGCAACCGCAAATCGCGGCAACTTTATCGTCACAATCATGAATGACAGGGAAGTGCGGCCGCCGCAACGTTAATCACAATTACCAATATTCACATTCACTGCCATTGCCTTTTCCATATTTGGCGATGAGTTCCAATACTCTACCAATAGCACACGACCTTTTCTGATTGATAATTTTTGGTATCCCACTTCTTTTCTGTCTCACTGCCGTATATTATATTATCTATTTAAAAAGCTGCCGCCGTTATCACTTGTTACAATTCCGAAAGGTCCCCTCTGGAACAACCTTATGACGAATCATGTACAGCACTAATACCAGTATTGCGCGTACTATCTGACAAAACATTATTTGTCACTTAAGCTGACACTGCGAAGAACATTCAGATAGTTTTATTTGAAATAGGCGTATCAAATTTGCATGAGAATAACATGGCTGTTAATGTGATACTTTATGCTAATAACGTCTAATTTGTTTCTTCTTCAGGTAATAAATTATTTTTTCAAGTGGCTTTATCTTCGTTATTCGTGACACATACATTATTGGTGACACATGCGCTTGCCTGCAGAAATACCCGATTTTTTTCATCCCATTACATCGACCCTGCTTCTTGACCGTCAGTATGATATCTGTTATTCCTTTCTTTTCTTTCTATTTAGGATTAGTCTCTCTGTAATTTCATCTCGTCTTTCCTCTATTCCTTCGTTTCCTCTTTTAACTCCCTGCTTCCTTCTTTACGTCCTTCCTTTTCTCTTTTAATTCCTTGCTTCCTTCACTTCGTCTTTCCTTTCCTCTTTCAATTCCTTGCTTCCTTCATTTCATCTTTCCTTTCCTATTTTAATTTCTTGCTTCCTTTTTCTTGCAAATCTTCATTTCCCTCTCTCTTATTTTCGTCTCTCCTTGCCCACATGCACATCCCCATATGTGGTGAATATTCCTCCCGCAGCTCATCTCGTCTCCCTGGTGGTGCCCGTCAGCACCTCCTTACCGCCGCTATCAGCAGCATCGTCACCGGGCGGGCGGGTGGCGGTGCGCCCAGCAGCTCTCGCAAGCCGCGGATGACGCAAGCCGCCGCGCGCCTGCGCTGCCGCGAAGGTCAGCGGAATGCCAGCGCGCACTGCGGCCACGCGGCCGCACGGCGGCGAGTCGGGCGAGCGAGGTGTGGCGGGGCGGGGCGGGGCGGGGCGGGGCGGGGGGGGCGGGGGGCGAATTCGCGCCCGCTGGCTGCTCGCAGAGGCCCGCCCGCCGCCCACTCGCGCCCGCCGCGCCGCCGCGCCGCCGCCGCCGCCAGCCCACCCGCGCTGCCCAGAAGCGAACCCGTTGCTAAGCAGCTTTCTGGAGACAGTCTGCGGGGAGTTGAATGCGGGAACCGGTGGGGAAGCGAAGTCGGGATGCGACATCGGTGTCGATGTTTTCAAAACATCGATGGTTTTTTTAGAAACATCGATGTTTTTTTAGAAACATCGATGTTTTGTAGATACATCGAAGTTTTTCTAGAAACATGATGGAACATGAAACAAATAGATTTTTGTAGAGACAATGTTTTTGTATAAACATCGACGTTTTAATACCGATTGTTTTTTAACATTTGTGATCGACCTTTTTTTCTTTTCGGATGTCTTGTTTCTGAATTAAATATTCCCATGATCATTGTACTGTAGTTGGCGTTTAGATTACATTTTTAACATTTGTGATTAACCTTTTTTTCTTTTCGGGTGTTCTGAATGAAATATTGCCATGATCATTGTACTCTACTTGACGTTTAAACACTGTAGTTCATGTGCTATTGCACTTCCTTTTACTTCATATTAATTTCGCACATTTAAATTTGGGCAATAAACACTCTGTGGGCGTCGGGTCTGCCCCTTTTTCTCGTACCCTTATTCGGCGAATTGATACACATGAACACTCATATTAAATTTTAAGGTACCCGAATTTAATGTTAGAGGTTACTACCGCAATCTAAAACCATCAATGTTGAAAAATATCGATTTTTAACAACGATGTTTTAATTTTGAACATCGATTTTTGCTAATATCGATGTTTTGTTATCGATGTGGCATCTCTAATTTGAAGGCGGGAAAAAGGATGGGTGTGGTATGCTGCATGAGTAATGTTATGCAGATGTTAATACCGCGCCTGCTTATGGGAGAGGTAATTGCATCGGAAGTATTTTACACATCGTAAAGATTTTCCATGACGTGACCTGTTCACTGTGTAACAAAACGTATTTTAATGAATAAATTTGTTCAAGGAATTATCACTTCAGTTGTTACACCAACTGGACCTAAACCGTGTTCGATTACCGTTCGGCGTGACAATTCCTGGAACAATTTGAATTATAAAAATAAATTTGTTTCGTCACATCACGGAAAAGACAGTCACATCGCGGAAAACATGTTCTGTGTGGAACATGTTTTCGACATAAGTACCTCTCCAATAAGGTGGCTGGATGGAGACATTGAATATCTAATTACAAGCAATATATGAGACGTAAGAAATCGTTCAAAGCATAGTCACTGGCAAACCAAGGGGCCCGGTTTCGATTCTCTGTCGGTGTGACTATTCCTTGACATTTTTTGTTCTGAGGGTTTCTGTCTTGAAGAATGTAACGGTATCTGGAAACAACAACATTTAATTGTTCTGTATACATTTCCACTTTAGTTCATGATCAGTTCTCATCATTATTCATGTTATCGTCCTATATAATAACAAATTATGGTCGTTTTTGATAAGAATTTTCCTCTTTCATAATTATGTTTCTGGATGAAAATTTGTTCTGATTTTATCGGTAATTCTCACAGATCAGACTGAACACTTTCATTCTAACTTTTTGAAGGAATATTAATATGTATACCAACAATTTATAATTCTCGTGTATTAAGAAAGTTGGCGGATTTGAAAGGAATATTTGCGGCGTGTGTTTATGCCCACTCATTTATCCGTACACTCATGCGTTAGCCCACCCACGCTGCCCAATGGAGTAACCTTGCTGAGCGGAGTTCTGGAGACATCTGGCAGAAAATTTAATGCGGGAATTGATCGGAGGATCTGCAAACCAGAAGACGGACGAAACTGGAATTTAAGTTCACGATTTTTCATTTCAGAGACTTTGCATTAACTAAACGAACCAATACAGGATCATTCACGCATTTGCTTTATTTCATAATCATGAATATATCTACGTCTAAAGCACGATATATCGTAAAATTCGTGTATAGAGTAAAATAAGTATACCATTCGTGGATTATTTCACTTGCACATTATTATTTTTCTGGTCGAAAATTTCTGCTTTTTTAAGCGATACACGACCGAGACTCGAAACATTTCTGGCAATGTTTCTTTCAGAATGCTAAGAACATCGCGAATATTTCTCATTATCGTATTTGTTCTAAGGGACCAGATGACATATTGATCTTTCTCATTCATTAGCCCAATCACTCACGTCTCGCCTCGTGCACAGCGGCCCAGAGCTGTGACTTCACTAAGCTTAGATTCTGGATAGAACCCGCAAAAAAGGTCGTTCTCTTCATTCTTGTGCTCTTATTGGAGTAAGAAATGAAGTCAATATTTGTGAAATATTTTGTTTCCTAATATGGCTCTAACTTTCATTGGATAATTGTTCTAGTTGGATGTACCTCTAGCTCGAAACAAATCTTCCAGTGCGAACGTTTTAAATAAAATAATGAAGAATATATGTTCTTGATTATTTTATTTAAAACATTCGTTGATATAAATTATATCATCTTGTCTGATTTAGGCGACCTGATGTGAAGGGCATGTTAATTTGGCTCCAAATTCACTTCTCTTATTGCGTTGTGTTCAGATGAGCCTTTTCAGAGGGAAATAAAATTAAAAACTACAAAACTTGGGGAGACAATTAGTTTTGACTGAGAGAAAAGAACCTTTTACTTGCACATAACATTAAGATCAGTAGTCGATTATTCACTACGGCACAGTTTTTCAACATTTTGTAAATAATGGCATGACGTGATGACTCTGATCTCTTTCTTAATTAACTTGCAGTTCTATGAATCACAGTTATGGCGAACAAATAATATCTTCACTTCATGGCAGTCTTCGTCATCGTGGCAATAAAGATTCTACCAGTAAATCGAACATTAGTTCCTGACCGTCTGATAATGAAATATGCTGTCAGGCGAAATATTCAATGATAGATTTGCTAGAATTGTTGAAGAAACTTGAATATTTTACAAAATGAAATATATAAACCATGTTGAAGCATAAAAGATAAAAATACTTCTTTACGTTATTTTTAATGATTTAAAGAATCATTCATGCCAACTTCGAAGAAAATCGAACAATAGTTTGGTTGTTTCAACGTAACCGACATTACAAGAAACGTAACTCTCAAACCGGCGACCACCTTGAAACAATCACACGAGCAAAGTAAAACATCGCTTTCATTGATCAACATGACAAAAAGAGAAAATAAACGCGAGAAAAAAATGTCATCCTAAATTGTAAAACAGTTCTTAATACTAAAATAAACTCATTCATCAATTCACTTTCCCATATCTTGTGCAGAACCTGCAGTGAACGGCATCACATGTGGCGCACTCTGTGGTAGCATTTCTGCTAGTGTAGCAGTAATTGGCGTCGAGATGCATATCTGCCAAGATACCTCGGAGTGTGGGAAGTACGCGAGTGGGCAAGGAAGGAAGATGAATTTGGAACTAGCAACACCTGCCCAACCAAATGCCCAATAGAACCACGTGAACGCTTGCTGATTTTGCTCTGTTGCTAATTTAAAAAGTGAATTGAAAATGTATCTAAAAGCGCACTACAGAAAATTCATTGCGAGCTCTGATTCCTTTAATGATACCCGGTGTTTCAAGGCTTTAGATATCTCATTTCGCGTTTTTATGAAGTGGATGTATACCGAGAAACTGAAAGTTTTATGAGAATGACATTATGAGACAATATGCATGATTGATCTGACTTAAAAAGAAGCTATTATGTTTCACATGGTTAGGAACTACGCTAACTTCCGCACGTACTCAAAAGTTCATTGGGAATAAAAAGGTGATTTGTGGTAAAATAGTTTGAATCGCAGAGACTTTTTACTTTCTCGCCTTACTGCGTCCGTAGGAAAGAGAAGGTATTGTAGTGATGTGGAAAAAATGGAATTGTTTCATCATAAATGCGCATGTTGTGAGACCCTGGTATCGAAAAAGTTATAATACACCTATTACACTGAAGAGACCCCTCCCCACACACACACACGGAAACTGGTTCACCCATGCGTATTGAAATAAAGAGATCTAGGAACATTCCAGTCGCTTTCTCGTACGTTTGCTCACCCATGCGGACCAAAAATAAGCAACACATGAATTCTGTGCCACGAACGTTTAATCAAAGTGTGAATCGATTACTTAATATATGATGAAAAATCAACGCCTGTGTTCAGGGAAATGACTTTTTATGTACGCCAGCGCTAGGCAGAAACAAAATATCTTTATAACTGCTCAGTTGCAATAATAGTCACAATTGTTAATATATTTGTTTCAATCAGTTGAAGATGAGTAGTCTTATTTTAGTGTGTATTTTGTTTAGCTACTTTGCCTCGAGGAACCTCCGGTAGCCACACGCTTATCGATTGTTGCAATGCGTATCATGCTTTTTCTCAAAAATCGTGAGAATACACGTTCTTTAAACACTTTTTTTTAAATTATGCGTATATGTAAACAATATGAATATAGGTAAATAATGTACTTTTTAATTTTTTGCTTAACACATCCTAAACTTTCATTGCCTCCTCTTTTGAAGTGCGATACTTTACAATACGTTGAATTTGGAAATTCTCTTCAAATCGATTTGACCACCCCTTTCCTGGTTTCTGAGTAGTTAGTATTTTTAATAACGTATTAGAAACATTTTAAACTGTTTTCTTCTCTTAAGAAAAAAGTAAAGCTTAAAACGAGCTGCAAATACATTAAATCCTATGAGAACACTCTAACTTTGGCTTCATTGTCCAAAATCCGAGAGATCTTAGAATCCGAGAGCTAGTCCAGAGTTTACGATCTGTAATCTCCTTGATCTTTAGTCGAATGTTGAACTACTCTCCTCCTCTTCCTGTTGCCGTCTGACAAGCAGAAATCCGCCTGGCCCTCTGTTACTGTGGTGCTTATGAACTCAGCAGTATACATATATGCATACACGTTTGGAAACCGGTTAGGGAGCGGATGTGTTCGACCCGGAGCTAGCATAGAGCGGCTTGACCGCGGAAATACCCATCAATTGCCAATAACCAATGACTTTTACTCATATACTTTATTTTCGAGAAAATTAGTTGGGTGTTTTTATGCATTATTTTATGCATTTATATTTTATTATATAAAATATAATCAAAGGAACATCATTATAGAAAATATAACACTCTGAATTCCATTCTCAATTAAAATTTTTGAGATCTTTTCTGTGTAAGTTTCTTCGTGTTTATACTTTCCGCTAAGTGACTATAAAAATGACATCTGACCCGCGTAAAAAAATCCTTCAAGAGCAAATGTGCGAACATTTCGAATGGGCGATGCGCTCTACCCACATAACTAGCTACAATCTCCAAGGAACTTCCCCTCCGTCGTTGAACGTGATGTCGTCACGCGCTCAGTGTCTGTGTCAGTTGATGACGTCTCACGCACGTGGCTCCAATCGCGAGGTATCAGTTGCCCGTTTCACAATCGCAATTAGGGATGCGACATCGATAACCAAACAACGATGTTTTCAAAACCCGGATGTTGATAAATAAAACAACGATGCTAAAAAGCATCGTTCAAAACCATGATGTATTTAAATCTGATTTAATAGCCTCTAGTTGTAATTTTGGCGCAGAGAAAAATTTAATTCGATCTTAGTGGACGTGTTTAATGTCTAATTAAAACTTAAAAACCAAAAAATTAATATAAAAGGAAGTTTAACAAAATTTTATTATAAGAGTGAGTAATACAAAAAATATGTCGTACATTATTATTTCGTCGATGAAAATTGAATTAACACTTGTGTATTTATAACTATTTCAGTCCCCAATATTTTTATTGACAATTTGTAAAAACAGTTTGCACCTGAATAGCACTGATATCTACTAGCTTCACAGAAAAATATCGAAAACGTAAAAACATCGCGCACTGATCTTAAAAACATCGAGCATTGATGTTAAAAAACATATGCTTTAAAACATGAATGTTTTTATAAAAATGTTGATGCTTTCAAAACATCGACATTGATGTCGCATCACTAGTCGCAATCTATCTCGCACCCTCTCGCCAGCGCATTGATGTGCGGACTGTCTGAGGTTGCCCAGAGCATCAACTGATGTCACTGCAGTGTCTCTGACACGGAGGTCTTAGGGTTCGAGTCCTCACGGTGGCAGGATTTTCGACATTATACTATACAACGAGGTCCGTTGTCACTTCATCAGCTGTGACGCTGTCATCCAAGAGGGATCTCGAACAGTGACGCCGTACAGTGACGTTGAAGCTCTCGATTGGATGACAGCGTCCTAGCTACCGAAGGTCAATGGATCTTGTGTTTTAGTTGAAGAATAGCTAGAGAGCTGGATCGAGTTCAGCCGCTGTCTGAACAGCAGCCGGATGTTCTGATCAGTGATTTTCCGTGGTTTCGCCGAACACCCGGCGAATGCCGGAGCAGTACCTAACAATCGGGCCACGGCCCTTGCCCACGGGGCCGTGCCCTATCCTCATCCCTTACTTACACATTTACACGCACTACAATTACGCACCTGTCCGGTGCCTGTCCGTTCGGGACGACGCCACGCTGGTGGGAGATACCTGGCTGGGGAAAGTCAGTACGTCAACGTTTAGGTCCATGTGGCATCTCGCCATCCAGCAGGAAAAGAACACCGCCACTTTCGGTATAGAAACATACACTACACTCACGGTACTAAAAACTACAGCAATTAAGAAGGCTGGAAACACAAAAAAAAAAGCAATCAATTATTTGATGGGAGAACAGAAAGAAGGAATGTTTGGGAGATGATTCTTCATCTACGACTCACCATACAAAACGCCCGAGGTTTCTTACATTACCACTCACCTACATACGTTTGTAAATATTCTTGATTTATATTTTTTACTGCTTAATTGAACTTGCCATTTGATGCAGTAATGTCTAACATGTTTTCACAAGTCACATGTATTTTTTGTCATACATTTTTAATATTTGCAGTTGAAGTAATGAAGTCAAGAACTCTAAGAATAATATAAATGAAAGACTTTATCACTTGATCCCCGTCAACATATTACTTAGTGTCTATGCATTTAAACAAAAATGGAGTGTCTAATGATGCTCTGGGATTTCAATCTTGATGTAAAAAGAACGTGTAATGACAGGTGGCTAAACGAACCTCAGAATGGCAGATACAATTTTAAACACGAACAGGACATGCATGCTCACAGTAGTATAAACGAGCAAAGCAATGTATTGCTCGAACACTCATTTAAGTGATTGAGAGGATGGTCGCTTCGTCATCACATCAGATTGTTAACACTACTTTTTTAGAGGGAAAGAAGAAACCTGAGAACTATTCAAGCAAACGTTTTAGTATGTAACTAAATGTTTATTATCCGAATATTTTAATAGTTCCTCGATAACTATCTAATATTCCTGAATATCCTATTCGACATCTGTACGAGTGTTTGTTAGTGGATGTTCCCTGTATCAAAACCTAGAGGAATGTTTTTTACAGAGCCTTTGGTCTTCGCGGGTAAGAATGTTACCAAGCTCTCCATTCACACTCTCCCCATTCCCTTCTTTACCTACCTCAACCCTCGGTTTAACCATTCTTTTGATGTTCACCATTCAGTCTCCGAAAGGGAGACTTTCAGATCGGGGTCTTTGGTGACCAATAACTTCCATTCTTTCTTTTCGTGCGACCGTTTCAAAAGAGTTAATGTATCGATGTATCTTCTCACAGTTTTTTTTTAAATTAATGTGTTATAGTATATTATTCTTACCATATTTTGAATATTTAAAACTTTGTCTTAAAATTAATCCATCTCTTGTACCTGTAATTTATCTTTGTTTTTCATCGCGACCGTGATCGGTGCAAGCAAATGATTTTATAATTGCTTTGTAGTAGTTCCTCGATTTGCAGTTTAAGAGTCTTTCTAGTGCCTTGGAGGGCTGGAACGTCTATAACCCCTTTTTTTCTAAAAAAATCGAGTATATGATTATACATCGGTCAGCCTTCGGCTCTTTTGCTTGTTTGTTGAAAAACATGGAAAACGCAACAGACACATACACTTTAGCATCGATGGGGGAAACTGAATCAGTTTCTAAGTTGAGGTTTGGGAATCTAATTGTGGTCGTGTAAAGG
>BOPP01000052.1:3229681-3242792 GCA_017312745.1 Gryllus bimaculatus | reverse complement strand
ATTATCGATTTCCCTTACAGCGTAGTTATTATTTAATCATTTTTAGACCAGAAACAACTCTTGACACCTGGACTGAGGAACATAAAACACAAAACTCATCTAACATTTCACCTTTAATCGCCTTTTAGTGCGTCTAGAAGAGAAGTATTGCAATCGGTGTGCAGGGAAACGGCCAATTTTCATCAGAAAAACCTTATTGTGGTCCTGATAACTTAAAGTGAGATAAATCTTGTTCTATTATACAATCAATACTTCCTCTAACACGTATGTAGTAGAACCATGTTTGCGGAAGTCTTTAGATACAGAAAAATTGATTAATGGCAGACACGGTCTCGTTCTACTCGTTCGTTTCGGCTTGTGTTAAACCCTAAACCGTTCAGTCGGATTTCTGCTAAATTGATATTCCCCTAATTCTTTATTTAATGAAACTCGTGGCCCTACGAAGATTGAAATGTGTATTTCAATTTTTTTGGGAAGGTAACTTTATATAAAATCCTCAAAAACATTTTTTCCAAAATTTCAGAAAATTGCTCTACGTTTTTTATTACAATTGGGTCCTCGTATAGCGTAAGAAACGGCTTAAGAGAATAGTGCAGATCTCATCCTCATTATTAATCTCTAATTTCCACATTTTCTAAGTTTAAATATTTAGAAATAATACTAGGTAGTATGTGCAGTATATAGCCAACGAGGTTTTTAAATAGGTTTCCATTGTCTGCCAAGGATTATCTAACACGCGGAAGCAGTGTTTCGTTGTTGCGTGCCGGATGAGGTTTTGGCGCGAGAAGTCGCGGCGATGTGTAGCCAGACGGTGCGGCGAGTGCGAGCGTAATGGTGGGGGGGGCGAAGGGCGGATAAGTGGGGTGGAGTGGGCGGGGCGGTGCAAGCATCGAATGTGGGCGCATTCAGACATGGCGCGCCTCCACTTGGCAGAGGAAGCACGAAGCGCGAGCAAAACGCAGGCGGCGCCCGGCGTTTCCTCTGGAGTCGGAGTGCGGCTGCCACCGACAAATGAATCTTCTCGCCAACACGGAACAACCCAGGTTCCTACGGCAAGTTGGCTCTGGATCGTGGGCGGCTACAGAAGGGGGGTGTGAGATAAACACTCCTTTAAAGTACTGTAAATAATAATAATAAGAAGGAGAAGGAGAGAAGGAGAGAAGGAAGGAGAAGAAGAGGAAGAAGTGGAGAAAGAAAAGGATAAGGAAGAAAATTAAGAACAATATCTGAAAATTTCGAATTAAATTGTGCATTTAATTAAAATTCTAGGCAATTTTACTTTTCTGTTACGAAGACGTACACAGAAACCGTGATCTAAAAGGAACAATTATAAATTTTAATACAGTAGAAAATTTTGTGATGAAGTATGAATAAATGAGTTTAAAATTAGTTTTACTTTTGTCAGTTTTTGTTCTAATTTGGGCTATACCACTTTGAAGTCAATAAGTTAAAAAATATAAAAAACAGCTTTCCTTAAAACATGTCACTAAAACACAAATGGTCCAGTATTTGCATAAATATCAACAAATGTTTTTTTTTTCATATTAAATGATGCTATTAAAAGTTATATGGAAAATCTTGACTCGAGTTAAGCAATAAATATTGATTTCTTGAGGTCAAATTTATATGTGCCTTCAGTATATGACGTACGTGTTCCCGCAGATTTAGTTGGGGAAGAAGCTTGTTTTTGTATTTCTGTGCTTTACATTTTCTTAATGTTAGGTGACTGTTCTAATGCTCTAGTTTTTTAAAGCTCCTTGGGAGCAACACACTTTGTAATACAACTTCAACTATACATTAACAGGAGATGCCAGATTTCTCTTCGGTAAAAACTGCAATGCAGATCTACGGTACGTGGTATTTTATTTATTTTAGTTGTGTGCAGAATAGAGGAAAGTATTGCAACACGAGAAAATGGAACGTGAATATTGGATAAATTCACTTTTGAGGGCCCGTGCTATTGATGTTATTTTCTTCTCGACAATTACAATATGTCTGGCCGTTTGCTTCATTTCTCACATCCTGGTATGTGCAACATCTCAGCGATATCTCACCTTGCTCACTCGATCTGACTTCACGTGAGGAAAGATTTCCTCCTCATCGGGTAAGCGTATAAGATCAGATACAATTCGAACTGGGTACTGACGCTCTGTTTCTCTCTCTAGATTAACACGCGAATCCTTGGTGGAATATCTTAGACAAAATTCATAATCATGCATTTTATTATTACTAGTTCCCTACAATCGCCTTCTAAATGTAACAATATCTATTATATATTATTATACTGATAGTGGGAAATAGTATGTGTTATTTCTCTTGGAAATGCAATCCAGGAAACTTGTCCTATAAGTTGCTATACTGTGGAAATATGTATTGTCATATATATTCTCGTCATATGGAAATTTTTATATCTTTGTGTGTGAGTTACTCACTTCTCCAGAAGCATGGATAGTAGAAGATCAGAAGGTAGTGTAATAACATAGTCGATGTGATTTCTTGTGAAATTCGACTCTATATGAGTTCAAAAACATATTTAGTAGATATTAATATGAATATATACTCGCGATAAAAAATAATAAATGTAGTTGTCTCAATCGTCAAACGCTCACTCCTCGTATACGAATTTACTCTCGCTTGACACAGCTCCGTTTCTATGTTTATGTAGGGATACTTGGTCAATACCTCATAACTTATCTTTCTGCTGTGTCTGATTTGCGTGTGATATTAATTACTTCTTCGTTCTGTGCTGTTTTCAGTGTGATTGTGTGGGGCTGGGCGCGCGGAGATAGAGCAGGCACGAGAAAGTAGTGGTGTAGACGCTCGTAAGCGCAAGACTTATGATGTAGGTGTGGCTGTGGCAATCCTCTATGTGCTGACAGAATGAATATTTGGAAGGATGGGAAGTAGTGCATGGGACGATGAATAAGGTCATGTTGGACGAGCGAGAGTATATGTGTGCAAGGATCTCAGAAAGTTGCAGGAGTAGTATAAACACATAGGGCTCACTCTCGCGAGTCGAGAGATTGTTGATGAATTATTATGTATGTGAGTGTTTGTGCGTATTTAGATAGTGTCTCCGGATGTGGTGTGATCAGGGACTAGTCTCTCAGTATCGCAGGAGAACGCAAGAGGGAGTATCAGGAGAGAAAAAGAATATACGCACGTCGAGATAAATATGCGGGTATAGAAACGCAATCGTGAGTCTTCAGCCAGCTCGGAGAGGAGAGTATGAAGTGAATGCAATGTGAGGATGACAGTTATGATATGATGAGTGAGGAGTGTGACTGAGTTAATAGTATGATGTGATAAGCTTAGCAGGTGATGTGTGGCAATAAGCTATTAGTGATATGTAATGAGCATCGTGGACTTTAGAAGACGATGCCCAGGAGACTGTGGATTTCGATCTTTATCTAGTTGAAGTCGAGATGCTCGAATACAACTACATGGTGTTAATGGAAGGCGGGTTTGAGTGATATATGTTAAAACAAGTTATCATCATATCTGAGTGTTAATGCATCGTATGGTAGTGAAACAGATCGTAGTTATAGGAGTAACATCAGTAGAGAAAAAAGTTGGTGTGTGAAAACCAGTCTCGATGTGTGTGTGAGGCCAATCGACTGAATATATCTAGCAGAATTATCTCGGAGTTTGCGATCTATGAGAACCGGAACTGTTCGCACCGTGGCGGGAGAAGCAGCAAGCAGCAGCGCCGCACAGGGTGGGCGCTGGCTGAGGTTCGATGACTGGGCGGGGCTCGCGTTCGAGTGGAGCGAGCTTGGGAGAGGAGGAGGGAGACGGGGGCGGAAGTCCGTCGCGCACGCGACCCTCGCGAAGGAGGAGCTGCTCACGGGACACGCCCGGAGTCGGTGCAAAGTTGCCTCGACTGTTGTCGTGGGCCACTGGACGTGTGGCTGCAGCTCGTTTCAGATAATTAGCGACGCGATCTCTAGACGTGGAAGATTGCTTATGTTGAAGCGGCTTCTTCCCTACTCGCTGACCCTGACCGGCCCCGCCCCCCCCCCGCCCGCCCGCACCGGATTCGTAGTCCGACTCATCCGTCGTTGTCGGCTTCTCTGCTCAGTTGAATAAGACGCAGTATTGTGCGCGTCGTGTCGCCGACGGGTGTCGAGCTAAAACTTCTATGAACTCTCTCTCCACCTCACTCATACCTACCCTTTTCTCACCTGTCTCTTTCCTAGCCGTACGCGTAGCCCTATTATGATACTCTCGTTTCTCGTCTTTCACACTCGCGTAGGTTGAAGTCCGAATTCCCCGTTAAGTACCGCTGCTCTTTCTCATTTCATGCTCGCGGGTACGCGAAATGGAAGAGAATAGACTGTAAGAACGAGGTTCGCGAGTCGGGGGGCGAGCGACGACAGATCTGAGGCACAGCGGTGGCGACGGGGCGGGCGACGAAGGCGGGAACTAGCGCGGGCTGCGGCACGGTCTCTCTTGCATCCAATTACACATAGGGGGATAACATGCGCGCTGCGCTGCTCGTTGTATTTAGTTGTGTTTTATTTATTTAACGGCGCAAACCGTTAAGAGCTGCGCGTGACCTCCTACGGGAAGTAGTGTTCATTTCATGTTTTCGAACTTCTTTATAAAATGATTTATGATTATAGAGAATATGTAGAATCCTCTTTCAATACAGTTTCAAGTTCATAAAAACTCCTGATGTTTGTTTTTCGACTGCTGAATCGGCCGAAATTCGAAATCATGCCTCCCCCTAGCTTCCCGCTTCACTTTCCACTGTTGTTTTGAAAAAGCTTTATTTCTTTCTTGAGAGGAGGTTACTATGGTATAAAGAGTGTATCGTTTCATTTGGTCAGATGATGAACATTTTTATCTTGGGCTAGTTCCACGAACTGTACTGCGAGTGTCAAATATCAGGTCAAAACCTCAGAAGGAGAAAGTCGGGACACATCGGTGTCAGCATCTACTCGGTGTGTGCTTGTGAATATAATGGTGTGCAATTTACGTGTATGTTGGGCAATTTCAAATTGTTTGTTAACATTCTGTGATATTTTCTGATTTCATTAGCTTCTATGTTCATAACAAATCACGATTGATTACTTGTTCCGTTCGTGATTGTGCCTCTTTGCTCACTTTCCCCACCCCCGGCATGCCGATAACACCGCCAAATATAATTGTGTTGTGAATTTTTAACAATTTTTTTTAGATTAAAAAAAAATATTTCTTCTCGCTCGGCCTAAGTTATTTCGGGGTATTTCTTTTTTACATGCCGATTTTTTAGGGATATGCGCATTTCTTCACAAAAACACTGTAGCTCATATTATTCATTCGTTTTCTTCTAGATGCTACTGAATTTTAATCTTGCTTTCTTTTAGATCAATTATTAGGATAGCGAGCAATAGGAAGGGAAACGGGAAAGATAATACAGAGATACGGAAATATATCATTAATTTAGGGAGGTTTAAGCATATCTTTGAAAAATTTAGATTTGATTCGACATGGAATGTTTGCTGTTCGGTCGGATTTTCAGAGCGATATGAGATGAGGGGAGGAAAGAATATAAATTATTTGCTACCTTTGTATATGTTCTAGCACGGTATCCATTTGGAGTTCTGTGTGAATTTGATGGTTAGGTGTAAACTATCGAGCTTTAATTGACTTTCTAAGGTCTTTATTTTGGACTATTTGCATTTTTTGCATTGGTAGAAGCCCAGCGTTTCCCCACATCGGGTAAGCATAAATTAGTGTGTGCAGAATAATAGATTTATATAGTTGAATCTGGCATTTGGCATTAAGTGTTGAATGTTGATTTATAAACGGGTATAGTGCACAGCATTTTAGCTTTGGATTTGTTGATTGTTGTGTGAATATGGGGTTTCCAGGAAAGTTTCTTGTCTAACAATACTCCGAGATACTTTATTGTTCACTTTTTAAGGTATTTCATTGTCATTTTATTTTCAGGTAGGGAGGGCTTTGGGGTCTTCTAAGAGTAAATATCTTATTCTGGCAATTTTGCGTATTGATTGCGATTCTCCAACTTTTTGTCCATTGCATTAGGATGTTAAGATTATTCTGGATTCTATTGTATGCCAGGGTAATATATGTACTTGCCGTAAACAGTGCTGTATCGTCAGCAAAAATGCAGTTTCCGCGTTAGAATATTTGAGTATGTCACTCACGAAGATATTAAATAAAATAAGTGAGAGAACTGAGCCCTGAGGAACTCCAGCTGTGATATTACGAAGAGTAAAAAATTAGTGATTAATTTTGACATTAAATTTTCTATCAGTGATAAAGATTTTAATAATCAGTCTGTCAGGTATCTATTTAGTTTCTTTAGAAGAAGTCTCTCAAAAATCTTAGAAACTGACGGTAGGAAATGTATTGGTCGGTAATGTTCACGGCGTCGAGGATCTTTTCCTGGCTTACGAAAAGGAAGGACAATTGATGTTTTCCAGACAGTATGGAAATGGTTAAATCGTAAGTTGGCATTAAATATTGTAGTTAGTCCTTCTACAGACTTATTACTGAGATTTTGAGAATCATCTGCTGATATTTGAGCATCTTATGTTCTGAGCAATTATGTTCTGAGCGACTACACAACACTATAGAATTTACAGCAATGCTAAGGTTAATGACACAACACACACAAGGTGAAGTATCAAACAGCCGAAATGTTTTAAATTTCTAATACAAATATTATTCAAAACCCTTCACTTCATCACACGTTTTATTATCTCCTGCGGATTGGTAAATCGTTGTTTGTATTTGTCTGTTTCCATTTCGTGTGTTTCTCCTTAGTACGAAAAACGAAAATCGATACATGCTTTAAATATTGCTTATTTCAAATAAACAATAAATAGCTTGGTAATTGAAGTTATTACTTTCGAATTGAAAGACTTGACCTTTTAAGGAGGGAACACTTTTCTTCCGCATGGAAACCTCTCAAGCATGAGACTTGTTTGCACTTAGTTTTTTTCGTCGCTTATCTAAGTTCACGACTTTCAGATGATGACGGATTCAGGCTTTTTTCGGTATTTACGATATCTGGACTGCCCTTCGTCGAACCTTGGACGTGCTGTTTGAGAGAATGGCAATGTTGTGATGTCATAATCGCTTTTTGTACGTACAGTAAAATGAAAGAGCTTTCGAAAACCTAAAAGCTCTTCTCAACAAATATTGCATGTGGTGTATTTGTACTTTGTTTGTGTGTAAATATTTCTATTTGGTTAGTAAAGATGCAATTCTTGTGTTCTTTGTCATGTAGTTAAATTAAAAAAAACTTAATTACAATGAAAATTGATGAAAATGTAATGATATCTTTGTTCGCGGCAATAAACGTTCTTAACACTTCCAAATATCTTCTTTTTATACAGGAGTTTCGCAAGGACTACATTGCATTTTTTAAATGGAAAATGTTCTATTGTGTAATCACATTAGTATAATGCTTCTTATCTTACACCAGCCCACATTTGTCGAAAGATATGTGTTGTATTACTAATGAGAATGGCGCAAACTAAATTGTAGCTGAATAAAATATATCACATATGTACGCCTTAACATTCATAGTTTTGCCAACTAAGGACTCTAGTAAATAATTTAGATTGCATTTTGTCACTATATTTGTGAGTCGAAAGCTCTGAGGTTAGTTTCTCCCCATAACTGTCCTGTATAATACGTTAATATTTGCAAGGGGCCATCTACATCCATGATGACTCTACCTGCCGTTAACTCAATCTTTCTTAGATTACTGCGTGGGTTAAGCTCGCAATCTTTCCTTCATCAGCATATACGTTCGTTGGCTGTTGTGGATTCGTATATCACGCTGTAACTATGCATTCAACAGCTTAATACTAACCGGCTTCTGCTCGCCTAAATCATGCGTCGGCCCTGATAAAGTTCAACGCGTGCTGTACGGGTAAATTGCCTGTGTATGTTATAGTGTCGCTCCCCGAAACCGGAGGCCAGGTGACAGCTTGACAGGGTTTCTTGGCGTATTACATAAACGCATGTCTGCTTTCACACACTGCATCATTAATCTGAACGGCGTTGTCGGGTAATGCCCATACTGAGTGTAGGCCTCTTAGGTACGTGCTCAGCTCGTCTTTGGGTGATGAGAAAGAGGGAGTTGGGAGAATATCACCCGACGGACCGGACTAGAACGCGGGGCATTTAAAAGAGGTAAATTCGCTGCCAGAAGGGATAAGTGCTCTTTCAATTCCTGAGACGAGGCCTTCAAGAAATAATAGATAATGCTATACAACAGAATAAAATCGTTACCTTCCAATCTAACAGTGCTCTTCGACAACTTTCCCACGATTTTAAATGTTGATGTAACTTTTTAGAGTATTCTTTCGCGCAATATATTTGTTGGGAACCATTTAAGCATGTCAAGGAATATTGAAAACCGCATTCTATTTTTTGTTGATATTCTGATTTAGTAAAGATACGATTCTCGTAAATAGTTTTGCAGTTCTTCACTTTCTTTTGTACGACTACATCACATTCTTGCTGTGTGCTCACATGTTTCCCTGCCTGTATAGAGACTTGTGAAATCATTCCTCGGCAAATGACCCTAATGTTACTTTAAATGCTTACTTGTACACTACAGTAATTATAAATGTTCATTTTCCAGAAGTCCGTGCATAAATGCAAAGTACGCACAAATTGGAAAGATATATAGCCATATTTTTAAGTGTCATACTAATTTATGTGCTTCATTTATGTATATGAAATGGGGGAAATAAGCCTAGTTCCCTTGAGAGAAATATTATGATCCAGAGTCATAAAGTAATGTCAACTTCTACGACGCTATAAAAGTTTGATAATATATTCGGTTATTAGTAACTGCATAATTTCGTTATATTACACTAGGCGAATGATTTATTACAAAATTAACTATCACTGCTGTGCCAATTACATAATTATTAATCAGAATGTTGAGATAACGCAAGGAAAAGTCCTGAAAACAACATGTAACTTTTTCTGAGTTAATATGCGTATACTAATTAGCATCGAAGCTAATGTCATGTTTTGTTAAACTATTGTGTATTGTTTCCCATACGACACTGTAGAATAATAAAGAGCAAAGCTTACAAACGAGTACGTTTAATTACTTATTTCAGTCTCCTTCACTTTCCCACGTAAAATATCAGTTTTAGTCTTGTATTATTTTCAGTAATTACAATGTACAAACAACTAATCTCAAAGACAGCGTAATTGAAAATTTGTAGCAGATCAGAATACTTTTTCAGTAGCAGTGTTCCACGTACATTAAATTTAATCCAATTTTTATGTAATTTTCAAGATCATGAAATCAGAATGCTGATCAGAAGTTATTTTCACGTTTTCAAGGACTTGACAATATTCCCCTTCTGAGATATAACGTGATTCGAACTACGAGCTCGCGTTTCGTGGGAGTATAAGTAACGAAAGGGTAGTCTCAAGGATAATATGCTAGTTAGATTTATGGACCAGTTCCCAGCGAGCAGGGCAATGCACATTACGAGACGTTATCTTCTCAACATAGTAAAATAAACGTGTATCATATTTTAACTCCGATATTTTTACCAACGCATGTCCTTCGTACTTCAGGCCGCACCATATTCAATGATTTACTACTAAATGTATCTTCTGCATCTTAGTTTACGGCGGGATGTCGTCTTTCGAGGAAATGAGAAACCTTAGAGTAACCTGCATCTGCATGCTTCGTAATATCTCTCTGAAGTAGTAATGAAAAATGGATTTAGTAGCGCTCGTAACCATTTTCACATCAAAAGTGAACTCGAATGGTTGAGGGTGTTATTAAGCGAGATGCCTGAAATCACACTTTTTCCTACAGATGCCTTGTTATAACACGTAACCGTCGGATTTTCAAAACGGAAAATATTGCTTATTCCAAGGATCATTGTAGATTAAGAACTTGTTGACCTCAGAAAATAAATATATTTTGCATTGTAAGCATATTTCGTGTGGATGAAATGCACTGTATCGTATAAAACTATTGCATAATGCAGTATCTTGTTTATGTGGGAATCCAGAGAAAATCTTGGTAGAAATCTTCGAATTGCACATGTGAACTAAGAATAAGCAAAACAAATTCTGGCTATATTAAAATGTCAGTGTCACCGATCACCGTGAAATCAATATGAATGGAAAACATGTATACGTAAAATAGATGCAGCTCAGAGGATGCAGAGCCAATAAATGTTGTTCACTCTTATTCAGTTCACATAAGATCAATGAGCTTTATTCCTGAACGTGCAAATTATAGTGTCTTAATTTTATTCTAGTTAGGTTTGAACAAAAATATCGTAACCTCGCCTAAACCTATTTTTCGCATTGCTTGCTCATTCGGTGAAGCAATTCATTGCGGGGTTTGAATAGGTTGGGCCAGAGACAGGGCACAATATTTCCTTCGTCTTTCTGTCTTTCTGGTTCTTTTCTCTCCTTTCCGGTGATCATCCGACGCTGGATGGTGAGATCCGACACTGGACTACCCGTCGGCCTTCCAGATTTTCCGCAACCAGGTATCTCCCACAGCGAGGCACCGCCTCAACCAAGACGACCTCTAAGATTTCGAGTGGTCTCCCGTCATCTATCGTGTAATGAAATGCATGTAAATGTATGTATTAATGAGGTGTAAGAAAGTGGGTAGAGGTAAAAATAGGTCAAGGAAGAGGAAGGAAAGATCGCGAGCGATCCGTGGCTCGTTTCTTGGGTACTGCTCCTGCATTTGCTGACTGGATAAACCACGGGAAACTACCGATCAGAGCAGCCGGTCGCTAGAATTCGCCTCGAGACAGCGGCAGAATTGAACCTGGCTATGAAGCTAGAGTCGAAAATCCTGCCACCGTCAGGAGACCTCCCTTTCATAGTACCTGCAGTGACAATAGACGCTCTGAGCCAGCCTCATCCGTTCTGCGTTCACGAAGGCCCCGCCCCCGCGCCGACCGCAGCGCCGCGCCACCGGTGCGGTGCTTCGGAGAAGCTGCGAGGGCCGATCCGGCGACGACTCATCGCGGCGCGGCGGGCGATTGCTTGCTCACGCTCGCTCGAGGAGAACGGAAGGCGATTTTCAGCTCGAGCGGACGCGCCGGGCGCTCGGACCCGCGACGCTGCCAGCGCTCGCGCTTTTCATTAGCTGCGCGCGACGCTGAGTAATAGAGTCTTTGGACGGGCGGACGGATAGACGGATGGACGGACGCGCCCCGCTGCCTCGTCTAGGATGAGCGAGGGAAGCGATCTAGCGGTTCAGCGGCTAGGAATGGGTTCGGATGAGTAGTTGGAGAAAACTAGGAAGCTCTACAAGGAAAAAGGAGACGAGTATCAGAAGATGCTGCTCCATTTTTTTTTAACTGTATTATACTGTGTTGGTATCACCTTGACTACACGATCTCGAAATTTCCGTCATAAAATCCGCGTTAAAAGTTCTTCTTGAGCTATAACTTCATACACTCGCGTTACGATTAAGATCTTTTAAGCTGTTCCAAGGATGTGTAAGATTTGTGCTGGTAGCGAGGAGATATGCAAGAGACGCATTTACTCCCAATTTTGTATCCTAAAATCAGGATGTATGTATGCGTGTATGTATGTATGCATGTATTTACGCATGTATGTATGAATGATTGCATGGATGGAATATGTGTCACACATAATTCTGTCAGATCAAAATCTCTTGAACTGTAACTTTGTAAATATGCCAGGAGTAAGATCTAGTTATGACGTTGCTGGGAATATTAAGATATTATATTATTAAGACATTATAATTTTGGAGAATTCCTTGCATGAAACCGTTCAGGCATTTTCAATCTTTTTCTGGAAACGACTGAATTTTTTTTTTGGGGGGGGAGGGGGTTCGATAAGAAGGAAGTGGAAATTACTAAAATAGATTTCTTTTTCACATACATTTATCGCTCTAATTCAGATCTTTATGATGTCATGCGCTTGAAAAAACCTCAGTAGTATAATAAAGAACGAATTTTCTGTTTGCAGGATTTTCCACTAGCTTATTTATAAATCTGTTAAGGTAATTCTAATACAGGTTACTTTCGCTTAGCATTTGTAATCTATTACATTTTTCTTTTCAATTTTTCAGTTGGGTTGAGGAATTACCAACTCCTGTTCGAGTATTATTTAGAGAATGATGGTATGAATCATATTATGCTGTATTTCGTAATTGCTTTTCTCGCCACAAGTACTAGGCATAAGCACTGAGTTTTCAATTTCACCTCCAGTACTTCATTTACTCTGTTTATTCACTGCAAGTGACACTAGGTGACATCACTCTAGCAACCGCGCCCCTTTGCCTGGCCTAGGAGCAGCCAAGGGTCGCTGGCGGGCGGATGGGTAAGGGAAGCGATGAATTGGTTCACCTTGTGGGGATGTTAGGGATTGTCTCCAGTAGCTGTTTGCTGCACTAAGAGCGGTTCAGAAAATGTTATCACTTATGCATTGATTAATAAATCTTTCCTGATTATTCTTATAGCTACAGCTCGTTTAATCTACTGAAATTTTCGACTTCATCTTCATCGTCATCTGGTTTGAGGAAGAACCCCATTTCCACAACAATACTGAAAGATGTTGTGGATAATATTACGCGCTACGTGTTAATTTGCCATTGCTTTCTGCGTAATAATCTCGAGATGAAAAAATGCAGTATTCAAACATCGCAAAGTACAGAATAACCCAATATATAACACTTCGAAGAGATAATTTTAAAAATGGCTCCTTTACCTAGAGCCCGTTTAATTCACAACATTTTGATCTTCAGCATTTGAATAGATGATACGGGGCACATATCAATTTGTCATTGCTTTTCAAACTGCGATTACAAAATGAAAACATCTACTATTCTAACAGTTCCATTTTCACTATTCATTAACAGAAAATGGATTATAATCTTTGGGTCCTCGTTATATTCTGAAGGAAAGTCATCACGGAGACAATTTATGTCTTATTGTTCGATTTTTTATTTTGTAAATAATGTGATGTATAAATTGAAAGTCCTTATAAATGCCTCAGAATACGTGCAGGACAATTATGCTAAAAAAAACTTCGTAGATCCTCGACTCTACTCTACTTTACCCGACTATACACGGAAAATATAGATAGAAAAATGCATTAATTTCGAATC
>BOPP01000052.1:3135226-3157623 GCA_017312745.1 Gryllus bimaculatus | reverse complement strand
GTGACGGAGCCGCCCACGCGTAGTAGGTAGCGCCGTGGAAGCGACGCGTCGGCGCCCAGGAAACCCGTTGAAAGCCATTCTGGTGTCGGGCGATGTCTGCGCGGCCGCGACACGGCCTTCTGGCCTGGACGGATGGATGCGCACTTAACCTTACGGTTTCTGCCCCGAGTGAGACACTGTTCATACGTGCCTGCGGTCGGCGCCCGTTGTGCCTCGACTATCATTCGGAACCAGCGCCGACGTGAGAGGGTACTCGTGTTTAGTAGAGCGGTGGACTAGAAAGGATGTCAACGAACGAAGGAAAAGGCGTGGGTGCTTGTTCTCGGGGCACATTATGGCCTTCCTAGAAGCAAGGTCACCACACCCAGAAGCCGGTATTTCGTGTTCTTTGGGTGAATAGGTTGATGCGTGAATTAATTCTAAAGGCTCATCAATTATAATATTCACTTGACATCTTTAAAGTCCTTCTGTAGAACTACGAATAACAATGTTTCAAAAGTTAATATGTAATATATTATATTTAAGTGCTTTCATTTTCTTCATCTCATTCAATAAGATGTCATAGAATTTTTATGACAGTTTTTACAAATTACACGTACTAACTTGTAAACCCATTTTATTAATGAAATACTTAGATGAAATTGTGGTAACATATTATATATACTTAGATGCTTTTGTGAAAATTTCTGGTAGTAATTTTTCCAACAAAAATGACCTATTCTCTACTCAGGAAATGACAAATTTTAATGCATGTACATTTAGAGAGAAGCGACGACTTAAATGGCATTGATGTGGCTGGCAAATCGTCTGCCTACTATCTGAAATGTTAAGCGTTATGATCGTGTAAGGAGAATGAAAAGACTCCTCGTAAAATGTTTCCCAGGCCCGGCTCTCAACCTTCTATTCAATGGTCAAGAGTCAAGACCTTCCTCGAAGATACGACAAGCGAGGTTCTGACCGCATCTCTTCATAGCGCGGGTGAGTAATTAGTAACTCACCTCTGCAAAGTCAAGGGAATTGCTCTAAGGTAACATAAACTCCGTTGGAGGAAAATGATAAGAAGGAAATTCCCTCTAATCTGGTCTCGAGGTTAAGCGAAATGTCTAACATAAAGAGAAACGATGATTTAGGTTATCTGTGAGGAGTTTCGTGACAGGAAGGATTTTGGCAATACAAGAAAGTATTCCAAACAAAAAGGTGATAATGTTTTAAATAAATGAATTTAATTAAATGATTTAAAATGTGACTGAATTCTTTTATTAACTATTTCAAATAAACTAGATATTTTTCTACTTTTAATTTCCGTTTTCCAGAATTTGATTATATTTCTTTCACCGTCCACGATTTTATCAAACAATAAATCAAATACAATTTCTCTTTTTCTCTTATTTTGAGGCCTACAACTATTTTTAATTCATTAAAACCACACAATCCTTTATAGTTGTTCCCAGTAATACTATTTTATCATTTTGTAAACGAAGAAACTCTTGACTATTATTGCTCATAACGTGACCAACATAATACCCAAGTTTGCAATGTATTGCGTTAAGATATGTACTGAAAGCGCGTCAGTTACGTTGCATAATATTTTAACTATACACATAAGTAATATTCTTCATTAACATGAAATAATGTAAATGTTCTCACACATAAAAATAAATTTATAAATTTAAGTACAAGTTTAAGTATTTGAGAGTATATCGTTGACAAGAAAGTTTCATAAAATTTATTCATGAAATTCACGAGAAATACAGAGTGATATTGATTTTAGTTTGTTTAAGACGAATGTCGTTCTTTACATCACGTACAATTTAAAATATAGAGGTAATTAAATTACAGCTTTAAAAAACAAAAGAAATTGTTTTCGGTAAGTTCTCGAGATCCTACGAAAACTAGTACCCATTCTAGATCGTTCGATTAGAATTTAATGGCGTTACGTTATCATGTTCGTGTATCAGGTATCGATAACCAGCATAGTGTATCGATAAAAAAATCTTCCAATTTCTTCTCAGGGTCATGCGAAATGCCGAACATAAAAAGTAATGCTAAGACTACGTCTTCCGTTTAGAAGTAATGTCGTTCGTAGCGGAACGTCGGGCAGCATAGACGCGGGAGGCAACGGAGGGGCTGCCTAAACAGTGAATTAATCGGCGGACGGGTCGCGACGTTTCCTCGCGCGCACAAAAAGAGCGGAAAAGCTCCGTTCGCCCGCAGGCGCACTCGCGATCTTCGCCCTCGGACAGACGCGGCTCGTCGCCCATCACCCATCGCCCCTCGCTCTTCGCCCCTCGCCCGCGAGGGCGCAGGGGGGAGGGGCGCGTTTTTATTTCTAATGTGATAAATACGAGATCCTTACTGGCCTGGAAGTAATCCCGAGCTCGGAGCAAAAGAAGGGTCGCGGAAAAGAGAGGAAAAAAAAACACGCCCGGATGGATGGACACTTGAAGGGAGGCTGCGGAGCGCGACCGGGCGTGGAGAGGAACGTGGAGTGGGGTGCGGAGGGGCGGTTGAGTTGTTGAGTCGCCCGCGGCGCCCTGCGAAGCCCCGAGCTGCCCGTCGAAAGCCCCCGTCGGCGACGCCGGCGCGCCCTGGCGCCCGCCGCTGACGGCTCGAGGGGAGCGCCCCCATGCGCTTTGGCGTACCCCAGGGCAGGGAGCGGGGCCTGCGGTGGGGACAGACATACGGAGAGATATTGACGAAAGTACACGCTCTGGGGATGCCTGGTATCGAACTTTTTTTTTCCAAACCATTTGTTCGCATGTCAACAACATTAGTACGTTCAAAGAATAG
Source organism: Gryllus bimaculatus (assembly GCA_017312745.1). NCBI lineage: Eukaryota > Metazoa > Arthropoda > Insecta > Orthoptera > Gryllidae > Gryllus > Gryllus bimaculatus. Next base: position 3,154,833 of record BOPP01000052.1, on the reverse strand, counting down.
TCACCAAATGGATATTCCCCAACCTACGAGTACCTAGCTGTTGACACAGCTATTATCTGCAAGAAATCTTTTAATCTTTGTGAATACCTTACATATTTCCACTCTCTCTATTTATCTTAACTCTTCAAATTTATGACTTCCCTTGTACTACGTGCAATCCCTTTTAAAATTAATGTATTCTCGTGGTCTTTTGATCTCTTGTCAAGTCTGTCCACCATTGGTCCGCATTTCAGCAACATAACTAGGCGCAAAGAATGTTCAGTAAAACGAATACTCCCCAATCTACCTGACTCATGTCGCGGACCCCGAATCTGTAAGATCTCTTTTAAATTTTGTGACTCTTTTACTTGTTCTCACTCTCTCCATTTATGGTAACTTTTGCATCTTTATGGTTTTCCGTGTACTTCCGTGTATTTTCCGTCTACCATGTGCTATGTACACTTTTAAATTAATATATGCTACTGGTCTTTTGATCTTTTGTTTGTACTGTCGCCACCATTCTGCTGTTCATGAGGAAATACGTACGTTATAGCCGAAAACATTCTCTACATTTGTAATAATTAAAGATGTTGTCATTGCCAACAATGTTTTTTAATTCAGTAGCAGCTTTCGATGGCTTAGCCATCATCATCAGTTGTCTTCTAAATGGAAGCCACAAAACGACTACCTTACCACAACACCTATACCTCTACATTTGTTCCAAAAACGTAATTAATGTTATGTGTGTATCCTTTTAGAATCACTAGAATTCTTGTTTTAATTTGTATGACATGTCCTAATCTTTGAACATGGTTTTCTGCAAATTTACTACTAAAAGACTCCATATTTCAAGAACGAATTTGACAACACGCAAATTCATATTTGTGCGAAAATGGCAGGTTTCCACTGTTTTATTCTTCTACCGCTTTCTGTAAATATTTAATTCTAAACTTTGTGGAAAAGTAGAATAGTTTGCCCGTCACAGACACGCGCACACACACACACGCACTCACGCACTCACGCACGCACGCACGCACACACGCACACACGCACACACGCACGCACACATACGCGCGCGCGCACACACACAAACACACATAGAAGCACCAAAATTAATAGCACTGTCTTAATGTTTATTCTTATCGGATACTATGTACTTTTATAGTGGGATCAGTATACCTCATTTCATTTAGTGCGCACGCACCTACAGCTGGGTTACTAACGTGCTTCAAATGGCATCTATGAACTTTAGCATTATATTTCCACTCTGTTGCGGCAATTTCAGACCAGATGGTTGTAATGTTTCAGTGAACGGAGGCATTAAATGCAATTTGTGGAATTCTGGAATAATCTGTTATCTAATATACCAAATCTCCGCAAGAAAAAATAATTTATTTTTCGTTTCCATGTATTCTTTGCAGATGTTTACTCCTATAATACGAAAATGTGCCTATTCAAAAGCGCTTGCTCATCAGGAAAAGCGAGCAGGAAAACTGCATACGAAACAGCACGAGTATACGGTTTGTCGAGCTGCTCCTTATTGCATGAGACCATAAAACCTGTGTCGGCAAGAAAACACGATAAGCAAACAATGCATCCAGTTTACAAGCGACGGGGGTTGAGGAGGGGGAGGGGGAGGGGTGGGAGACCGCAGGCCATCAGCGGGCGATAAGGCCTCCGATTCGTGCAGCGCGCATCTACATGCGAGGAAGTGACTCATGCTCTAACGGTCGCATTGCACTGTCACCAAAGATTGGGGGCTCTTCACCTCGGCTGCGAGTGGAAAGTAAATCCATAAATGTGAAATAGCCGAAGAGGTTATTCCGAAATAAACTATATTGCTGTGAAGATGAAAGTAGCCTGCTCATAAAAGCTGGTTTTGTTGCTTTCATTCACCTCACGGTGAACAAACTAGTAAGGTGTGAAAACTACATTTTACAGGAATTTTGTATCTTGCCAGCCTGGGGGGGGGGGGGGCGAGGGGGCTAAACGCGGCGCGCCACGCATCCTGGGAAAACGTTCTTGAAATTGTCAAAAATTCACAATTTAACTTCAAACTATAGTAAAATGGATGCTTATTTTATTTATTTCTGTATAAATGAAATAAATAATTCCGTCATAATTATCGTAGGTTTAAGTTTTATTTGTGAATGAATTAAATATATTTAAATTTAATGCAGATGTCGTTTGATGTGTGTGTTATGAGATAGTTATTCATTGAAAAGGCTAACAAAATTTAATCAGAATTTTAAACAAGAATTGTAAGTATTCTAATGCTTGCTCAGTCTCTCAGACCTGCTGGGAAAATGGGTATTTTACATATAATTAAGATATGAAATGAGTTTAAAGAACATAGTCGGGTGGTATAGTACCATGTAGTAGAAACGTACCATGTACATAAAGATATGTTTTCAATGTTTGTAGATTACAATGCAACATAATATTTTTCCATATCTTAAAAATGTGCTGCAAGGAACCAATTAAAATTATGTGAATTCTTGGAATATGGATTTGGATGGAATTGACATAAATGTTTGAAACATTTTTTACCAAAATGTGAAAATGTTATTTTCACGATCTTGTAAGACGGAACAAGTTAAATGTTCAAGAAAATTATCAAGAGAACAGCAAAGGTGTATCAAAAGTTGAGTGTGGAATGTCCCATTCATTTGTGATAGGCCACGGGAACTATGATGGACATGAGAACCAGATCTATTTAGTTAAATAAAAAAAAAGTGATACAGACTTTTAGTTTTTCTAAATCTTTAATTTTTTCTAATTAAAAACAACTATTGTTAAAATGTGTTAACTTCCTGAAACAAATTCTCTTACACAGTAATTTTAGGCTTTAACTCTTGAATGTTTAGTGTGTACCATTCCATGCGAGGGCTAGTTTTTTGCTACGTGGCTGAGTTTTTTCTTTCTACTAATGTCCTAATAATGCTTGCCTTGCATACACACACCCTTTGTACGCGTAGTAATGACATTGTACTTCTCCTATCTATTTTAAATGTCCCGTAGTCTAAAATTTCCGAGTGACTAGATCGATAACACTGTAGTAGCACGTATAAAGGTACCTTTCGAAGTCGCTATATGAAGTGGTGGCGATTATGTCATGCTCTGAGAAAATTACCCGTAAGTTACAAAAAGAACAAGAACTTGCAACCAGCCGCCGCCATAAAAAGTTCGACACGGTGCCGATCCATAAGCTGGAAAATGTCAGGCCACGAGAAGGTTCTCGCCGGCTGTCAAAGTCACGATTCGGAAAAAAGCAACGAAAAGGAGTCGTCGTTGGACGGTCCAGTGATATCAGGCGCAGAGAAAGGAGAAAAAGAGAGATCTTGGGCGATTTCAGTTGCCCTCACCTTGCGGCCGGTTACGTAGTCCTCAGTACGTGCCAACCCCTGGCGACGGGTCGTGATGGCTGTTTCGAAGCGGCACGTAAGCTTTCAGTTTTCGATTTCGGAATATCGTGAGTTCTGCGCTAGAGGGAAGATCGCGTGTTTTTTTGCTTTGGTCACTAGATTCTGGTGAAACCTTGGGTTGACGGTATTTTCTAAAGGAGGCCGAAGCTTTCGTAAGAAAACGTGCGAGATGGATGAACTTTGTCTTCGTATCCAATGCCAGAGGAAACTTGGCACTAGGACGTCGATATTTAAAAGATGATTCTTGAAAGGGACTGAAAATTCCTTGAGATACGTTTTGTGTTGAAACGAATGCTAATTGGAAATGTATCTAAACCTTACTTCGAATGTACATCTCTTAAAATAATGTTAGGTTAATTTAAGAATATATTAATGTACTCTATAGAATTCATAATTGTTCGTTTTCAATTAGTAGTATTTGAGCTTTCGATGACTAAAACTTTCGTATTTATGATGATACTTTTGTAACTTCCCAGTCTTCGTTCTAATACTGTACGTCACATACATGCACATTTATGATTTTTCTTTTTTGTTTCACTGAGTTACTGTTTCACTTTGTAAACTGAGAATAAACTTTTCTGATTTGTGAAAATAATCTACAAATAGTTTGAAAATTAAATTGACCCACTTAACGTCAGTAAAATGTTTTGTGCTGAATGTCCATGGTAGCCATTCATTTTTAACGAGAAATTGTATGCAACATACGTTTTATTTGGAGAACTTATTTCTGCCTGGTACAACTTGTTTGTGATTTTTTTTTGTTTTTGTTTTTGTTTTGAAAATGGTAACAACAGTGTTTGCGCGTAATCCTTCTGACGACTAACAGGAATCAAATATTTTGGCTGAGATTTCTTATGTGAATTTGATGTAATCGTGACAACGGTATCTTTGCGTCACCCAAGAATATTTGAATTCTCTCGCGTTCAGTGGTTTCTCAACAAGTAACAGGGCGTCCAGAATAATAGGCTCATATTGTGGTGCAATGCATAATTAGTTTACCAAATTGCCTCAAGAGTTTTGTAGCGGAGTATTTTGTGTACTACACCTTTCTCTCTTGTGGATAACCAATGGAAAGAAATTCGCATACTGCAACTACTGTACGAGGCTATTCGTTCCCGAGTCAAATCCAATTCGTCTATGCGGGTTCATATTAGTTTTTTTTATGATACGAATGGTAAAAGTGACATTTTACTTTGCGAGTAGGAAATGTGGCAACTCGAGGCCGATTGCCGCAATCCTTCGAGCAAAATAAAATCACTTTTACCAAGTGTGTCATACATTATTTTTAGACAGCCCTACTGACTTTCATTTTATTTTAATTCAAGCATACAAATCAGTTAATGATACATGAAGGTCAGTAGTAGCTTATTCGGCCAAAGGAAAGTATGTTGTTGTGTTTGTTGTATTCACAGATTTACATGAACATTTGAGCATCGTCTCAATTTTAGCTCTCGAGCTGCAGATTGAACTTTCAGCACGCTATGCATGCCCTGAAAGAAGCACTTTTTCTAGAGGCGGAATAAAACACACTTTTCAGGAACTTATTGACCCCGTATTATTCATGACTTTTTAACATTTGCATGGTATACATCTCATCCATTCTCAATACATCTGACGCATCTCTTCGATAATGTATTCTGCAATTAAAATTCCGATAACTCCTTTTAAATATTTGTTCATGGTGGCTGCAAGGTTTATATTTAATGAGTAGAAGCTCCCGTCTCTTCCTTCTTATACCGAGTTTTATGATTAAGGAGTTTTACACCCACAAACAAGGACACTTTTGAGAACTTGTTTTAGTGTAGAACCCTCTTAATACGTTACCTTGCTTTTCTCCTGCACTTAACATTATATTACTCCTCTGACGCTGACTCCGACTCCATCTGTCTGAGAGAACATATCTCCTCAAAGACAATGACCTTTCAGTCGAGACAATAGATTTACCAAAATTCTATGAAATCGTAATGTTGAGCTAGTACGGTCTAGTAGATTAGTTTTACAATTTTTAATAGTTATGTCTGATTGTGGGTATAAATAAAAATTTGTATCCAACTTCTTCGATAATGGTCACGTGATTTTTCATTATTATTATTATTATTATTATTATTATTATTATTATTATTATTATTATTACTATTATTGGTATTCGCCCATTGGTAGATTTAATATACTCTTCATCAATATCCATCTCTCAGTCAAATTTCTGGTATATATCAGAAAATATATTAGTACCTTTTATACCCTTATTCTCAGTATTCTAACTTATTACAGGTTATTCTGCGCTTACTCGTAGCCTGACGTTCACATGGATTTAGAATAGCGCAGAAGCTACTGTAGTAGCTAGTGTAGTATACACTATAGTACTAGCTATGAAGAGGGAAAGTTTTGTAATCATCTCAACAATTCGAACTCAAAACGTGGCCTGTAGCTTGGCACACAAAAAAGGTTTAAGGCCTGCGGGTGCGTGTTCCAAACATTTAGGTAGGTGGCAAGGAGATTCAATGCAATTAGATTGGTAAGATGCAATTTTGTACCCGAAATATGGCTGGCTGGCGGGATGGGTGTGTGTCATGCACAGCACTGTCAGATAAGCATTTGAACTGAAACTGTGGAAGTATGCTCTAGTTGGGCTGTATAGGAGTTAATTTAGATGTTTTAATTAGGGGGGTACTTTACATCCCAGCCCTGTGACATTTTCAAAATATTCTGTAAAATGGCTCCAATTTTTGTCCCCCCTCTAATAGAAGAAAGAGAATTCATACGAATGGCATATTTTCGATTTTCGACGAAAGATTCTAGCTGCCACACATTCCCACTAATTACATGTTTTTGTTTGATTGTTGTCTGTCAAAAATAAGTAAGTATAATGTTGTTCAGAGTTAACTGGTCTACATTTTGCAATTTGTACAACAGCTACTGTTGCGTGCAAAGTAATCACAATTAGTAGACGAATTAAAATGAATTATTCTTTTTTTTGCGATGACAAAAACCAATACTAATATTAATAAGTAAATAATTTTGCACTTGTTTGGAAATACTGTAACGAGTGGAAATGGGATGTTATATTTCGTCCATATTTGACGTCAAGCCTATATATAGACATGTTCTACTGAAATAAAATCACAGGAGGACAATGTTTTGATGCCATGGAGACTGTCGACTTGAAATAACGGACGAAATCAACCACCAGAAAGAAAATATACATTCTGGAGTGAAGACGAAAATGTTTAATGAAACACTTCATGTAGAATGACGTAACTCAGAGGAGAATTTGTATGTCAGAAATGAAATTGGCGATATATTTGATTGAATACAACATTACGAAGAAGAAAATGGACTAGAATGTTGGATATCGTGAAGTGCACCTTTGTAATTCAACCTAAAGAAAGGACTTTTCTTATTTGCAAGATGAAGAAGATAAACATAGGTATCGTAATTGAAATTTGTGAAATTAATTTAATGTATTATTATTTTCAGTTTAAAAACAATATTTTGAGGAGTGTTTTGTTAATATTATGAATAAATTTTCTCTTTTGTTTTGAATTTTAAAGCGATTTGATTTAATATTTCATACCATCATGTATGTTATCGTATTCAAATCTATGGAATACGGGGCCATAGAATCATTGGGCCTAACAAACGTTAAATGGATATTTTTTATTTTACCTCATTAAGTAAACTTATTAATGGAAAAGTAAAAACCAACTCAGTACTAGTTTAGTTATAAAGATCTATTGTAGCGACATATCATTCTTTCTTTTTTTTATTCTATTCGTAATGCTTTTAACATGCTGATTTTTCATTACTTATTCATAAGTCTCGGTACTACAAAGGCTCATTTACACTCGTGAAGTTCAACGATTTCTAGCACTGTTAATATCAACCATTTCTCTGCCTTCTCTTTTCTATTTTCACTCAACGAACGTGACTATCTCTAGCATGTTTTTCTTGGCTGATGAGAGTTAATGCATGGAGTTACTCCTAGAAGATAATGGACTAAGAAAATGTCTCACATAATAATAGTCTCATTTTAATAATAGATAAAATACTAATTAGTGACCTTCCATTCTACAAGTGAAATGTTTGTGCAATTAGCATTGGGTTATTCGAGACGTGCATTTAAATGTAATTTACCTCCTCTCAAGATTATTGTGATGTGATCAAGGGAACAGCACTGATTGATCTGGTTCTGAGATATTGAGGATTTTATAGAACTTTAATAATATAACTCGGTAACCTGTAAACACAGTTCACTTGTTTACAAGAGCATTCATATTGCATTAAAATAATCATATTTAAGTTTCATTTTATCCTAATAATTAAACTTCACAAAAAAATTGAAACATCTTGTTCTACCGAACCTTCAATTGATTGTTTGTGGTTAAATTGATATTAAATTATTTCAGCTTTGCGTTGTAATACATAATTATTTAAAAGTTATGTTCCAGAACATAGGATTTGGTGAAACTAGAAATTAAAACAATAAATAATTCCTGTTTGCCGACATTTGGAATATTTAATTGTATCTTCAGGGCTAATAATATTGAAACGTAGACTAATCATCACGGTAGATCACGAAACACTAAATAAACAAATAGGTAAATAAATAAATAGTTTATAGATAAACAAATGAATATTTTATGAATAAATAAATAGTTTATGAATAAATAAATATTTTATGAATAAATACATATTTTATAAATAAATAAATATTTTATACATAAAAATATTTTATAAATAAATAAACAAATATGTAAATTAGATTAGAAGCTAAAGCATTTGAGCTGACACTTGGTAAATATGTAGGGAGTACGATCTAGTTGTGCCGTTTCGGAGGCAACGAAGATAATTTAATCAAATCCCAGCTACGTCGCGTCGCGTCGCCTCTTCAGGTCCACTTTTGAATTCCGCGAGCGTCGTTCGTGTAGACTCTCGTTGCCGGCGGTAGTCGGCGGGCCGTCTAGAGGGGCCGTGAGTCGTGGCGGTTGAGGCGGCCGGGCTCGTGACGCGGGGGCGGCGCGACGTTCGTCGCTCGTTCGCATCCGGATGTAAGCAGCGACACAAGCGTGGCGGCATGATGCCGGAGGTTGCCTTAGGCGGCGGGGCAGGGGCCGGCGGCGGCGGGCGGCGGGGGGGTAGGCTATCTCGGCGGCCCGCACGGCAGGCCCAGACGCCGTTAGCCGCCTCGCAGCCGCCGCCGCCACCGGCCGCCGCCGCCGCGACCGGCCGCGCGGGTGAGCCGCCCCGGGGCTCGCGGATAAAGAGCCGCGTGATCAAGGCACGGCGCTGCGGAAACGACGCCGCCCCGCACGTGGCACTAGACCTGTGCCCGTATCTTCTGGAGGCCCTGAATGGTCACGCCCCCACTTTACCCCACGCATTCGCCCCCTCCTCCTCGCCCGCCCCCGACTCTTCTCTCCCAGCGCTCCGGCCGCCTTCTGCTGGAGATGACGTCCTGATCTGTCTATTTCGCGTATATATCCATTGCATTTTACACATGGATTTGCTTTCCATACTGCCTTTCGCTTATGCCACCTCCCCCTCACTCGTCACTCCGTCGACAACTGCGTTTCTTGCCTGGCAAGCCCCTCCAATTCTATTCTGTCGTGTCTTCAACAACAATCGTGTAGCTTTACTTTGTGAACTGCTGAAGACTTGCGTTGTCCTTTTGTCTTCTTTATATGCACTGCTGTTCCCGTCATCGTCCATTCGAATTACCCGCTGTCCACATTCTTCACCTTCACCGATTCCGATTACTTTTCTTATAAATTCATTTTTTGCATTCAAAATATTGTACGTCCACCGCGTTCGGGGATCACACATCTTTTTAAAAATAATTTGCCCAGAACAATTTCTACATGCCGATCACATCACATCCAAAGAAATATTCCCAATATGAATAAACCCTTTTTTCCTCCCCCCCCCCCAGAATTTCATGTGTGAAGGAGGGGATCTAAACTGAAAATGCTTCCCTCACGTGTTTTCTGGTCCGTCCCACCCCTGCTTTGCTAACTCTCCCTCGCTTCCGAAGCGTATAGGCCGCCTCATCTCACTGCCTCCATTGTAACGTAGCGGGTTGCCATTGTCAGTCGTCTCCATATAGTAACATATCGCGTTTAAAGACCGCGTGCTATCATTGTCAGTTTTCGTCTCCGAGCAACGGGGAATTGTGATAGAATACCTTAAATAAATAAGCAAAGTATGTTTGCAAGGTCGCAAAGACAGGCTCGAAAGCTTCTCAGTACCAGGGGAATGAGGGTTTATGCAAATGTATGCATGTTATCCTAGGAACATAAGCAGTTATAAATTGTAAGTGTTAAAGAAGTTGTAGGTTGCGAACTGTAGACAGAAGTCTGGAATTATTTCGTTGTTGAGAGAGTTCATCATTTTTCAAAGAAGAAGCTGTCGACGAGACGTCGAAGAAAGTGTAACTGTGACGCTCTGACTACTACGTCACACCAACTCGTACAGTCCGCCTGGTCGCCAGATCCAGGCCAACGCGTGCGCTGTGTTCGCATATTTCTTCCGTGTTCAGCCGCCACAAATTATTTTGCGAGAAACAAGTTTCAAATTTCAAGAGAAATCATAAAATAAATACACAGCATAACTAATGTTTACAAACTCTCAATTGGTATATTATTTTAATTCATAGTTTGAAAATAAAATATAGTAATACATAAAATATATAGAAACCATATGGCAATGAAACACGTTGCTAATGTAATTTCAATTTAACTTCTCCCCATAGTACGTCACACACAGTTTTTAAGTGTTTTTGACGTAAATAAAACGGCGATTAAAACATTACATTTTAAAACTACGTTAATTTGTAATAGAATTAACAGAAACCCTCAAATAATATTGAATTCTGAATAATATAGCATTCTTAGTACAATTTATCAGTAAACTAAAGTATTACGGAGAAAGTACTAATAGTGGACACTGTTGATAACATTTTCGTAGTTTTCTCAAAGTTCTTGGGCTTCTGAAATCATCGTGTGAAAATCAAGCGTACCTGTTTCGGAATAGATCCTTGCCTAAAAATTACCAATTTTTAATTTGTTCTTCCGTTTGCTAATCTTCCTACACTGATGCGGACATCTGTGTTCATCGATGCTTATCCCCGTTGGGCATGCTGTAACTTTCGTCTTTACTCCATCAGGTTCTCTTATTTTCTTCATTTTTCTTACTGTGTGAAGCATAATACCGACAAATTTGCCTCTTCAATAAGGTTACCGGGTTGTTACAACTAAACATCCTACAACGGGCGATATATTATGTCTATGAAAGAGTCCAAAGACTTGATCGTCTCAGTGGTTAGAGCAACTGGGCGTAAATAAAATAATAATAAAAAACAAACAAATAAAACCGGGTTCGCGGAGTGACAATTCGTAGAATAATACTTGAAGTGACATTCTAAGAATAAATGTATATATTTAATTGTATTATAGAACTACAAACGTGTTCTAAACCTTAGATAGAGTAATAAGTATGTATGAATTCTTTGTAAGAACAGTTCGTTTACCACCGTTGTCTTCATCGACCCCACAATCTTCGTATTCATTATGTTAACTCTTCTCTTCATAGTGTACTCAAAAATGCTCCTCAATTCATATTCTCGTCCACTTTCATGTTTTTGCCTTATTTTTTTATGAACCCCAGTATAGTTGGAACGTTGAACATGCGTTCGTCAGAAGTGAGGTGCTAACTTCGATTTCTACACGCATTTTCCAGAGTCCTTTTTAGAGCAACATTACTACCAGGATGTTGACTGTTTTTTTAATCAAAAAGAATCACGCATCATTTTGCTCCGATGTGAGCCAATATTCGAAACAAGGCATAAATGATATTTTTGTTCTTCTTCCAGCTGTATAAGTCTAAAACGGATTAAAAAAGGGATACATTTGTTGACTCACTTTTTACAACATTGGCAGGAGAATATTAAGGTAGTCTCCGTCTCCTCCATATTGTCGTAATTACACCAAATTCTAAAATTAACCTTGCCTTTGCATTCTCCATCGCTTCAAGTCCTTTTCTTCATCTTCATCTTCTTCGTCCTCTTCTTCCTCTTTTTCCTCTTCTTCCTCTTTTTCCTTTTCTTCCTCTTCTTCCTCTTTTTCCTCTTCTTCCTCTTCTTCCTCTTCTTCCTCTTCTTCCTCTTCTTCCTCTTCTTCCTCTTCTTCCTCTTTTTCCTCTTTTTCCTCTTCTTCTTCTTCTTCTTCTTCTTCTTCGAACTTTTTTCCAGCCGACAGCCGGTTACCCTTCACTTACCGATGGGACCTGTTTTCGACCTTACACTAGACACCAACACACTTTGTGGGCTCCTCTACTCTGTGGTCAGCAGAATGCACGGTTCTCCGTGACCCATCGATGAGAGACAAGGGACCAACAACTATGCCCAAGCCGGAACCCGAACCCGCGACGCTTCGATCCGAAGCGCTGAGTCTGTACGAACTCTTTGCAACCTCGACCAACAATACAGATATACAGGTTGGCCCTTCTTTTATTTTGCAGGTTATTACTATTTCTTCCTTCTGCAACTGCCGCCATGACAATGTCGGCTATCTTCACCTTTGAAGGGATCACCTTCAGCGCTGCTTCCAACCAAATATCACCACCATCATGCTGTCATGTGCGCCCTGCCATCAAAATCGACGTTTCTACCTTTGCCCCAACCTCTTTCTCTAACCGGTCAATATCACCCTACATCATCCTCCGCCAATTCGTTTGCCTCCGCCCATTCCTCCGCCCCTATCCACGTTTCAACCTGCGTCTCCGCCATTGCCATCTCCACCTCCGACACTGCCTTCTCCTGCACCCTCCGCTGACTTTGCACAGCCATCAAATCTATATTTCTACCTCCGCGGCAACCTCTTTCTCTAACGTCCCAACCTCACCGTTATGCCTGCTTCCTCCATCTCCTCTCCCTCCTTCTCCTACGCCTCCGTCTCTACACCCGCTTTCGTTTCTGTCTTCACCCTCGCCATCGCTGTTTCCATCTCCACTTCCACCTCCACCTACAGCATTACATTCATCTCCACCTCTACCGCTACTTCTCCATCTACCTCCACCTCCACCTTCACCTCCAGCTCTACCTTACGCATCGGACCACCTCCCCAGCGCCACTCGACTCAACTTCACTTCACCTACCTCCTCTACTTGCTGCACTTCACCTGCACTTCACCTCCACTCACCTCCTCCACCTCCACTCCACCTCTCACCTCCACTCCACCTCCTCACTCTACCTTCCACCGTCACCTCCACGTCCACCTCCACCTCCACCTCCACCTCCACCTCAACCCTTCAGCCTCTCACTTACGTCTTTCCACTCAACTCCTCCTTCTCTACCTTCCACGTGCACCTCTACTCCACCTTCCACCTTTCTCACATCTGCTGCACCTCCACCTCAACTTACTCCACCTCTACCTCTTTCTTTACATCTGCCTGCACCTCCACCTCCACCTTTACCTCTACCTCTACCTCTTCATCTACCGTCACCTCCACCTCCACCTCTACCTCCCCCTCTCCCTCTACCTCCACTTCCTCCACCTCCACTTCTACCGCCTCCACCACTTTCTTCTCCCCCGTGAGCAGCGCTGTCTCCGCCGTGGCCGCCGTGGCCGCCGCCGTCATCGTGGCGACGGAGGGCCGTGAGCGCTGTCCACTCCGCTCCCCCGCGCCCCTCGACTCGCTCCGCAATTGTCCTCGCTGCCACGAGCGGAGCCGGTCATGAGTCAGCCGAACAGCAATATTTCTATCGCGTTACGTGCTCCGTCTCCTCTAACATCATTAGGCTCCGGATTTATATGCTAATGCGTGTTCTACCCGTACACGCGATTTACGCTTAACACGCCTGTATACATTCGCTTGTTATAAAAACATAGACTTGTTTCTTATTTTTATTCCGTTAAAGATATTCTTGGAATACACAGTTTTGTAAGCGGGCCATGTGTCTCAAGGAATATTCAAAACTACTCAATGACGTAATGTTACGCTTTGTGTTACAGTTGAAAGCATGTTTTCTTCATTGTTCCATTTTCTTTTTGCAAACACAAAATAACAAATCCTGAGTAAGCGATTGGCCGCTGAGTTACGAAGCAAATAGACTAATTTTTATTTTTAAATTGTAGCTGCTATTCAGCAAGAGGGCTCCTTCATAACTTATATATTCGTACTAAAATAACTATATTTTGATTACAAATAAAATTCGTTTTTCTCGCTACGACGTAAATGAATATTACCAATCTACCTTAGAATGATAATTCGAAATTCATTATTTTCAATTTATTACAGACACTTTAACTATAGCATAACTACAGCAGAGTCTGCTTCCGCCGGTCTGTTTCGACCAGATTGTTTCTGTCAGGTTGCTTCAGTCACTCTCGGCCCGTCTGTTGCCGCCAGTCTGTTTCCTCCAGTCTGCTTCGGCCAGTCTGTTTCCGCCAGTATGTTTCCGCCAGTCTGTTGCCGCTAGACTGTTGCCGCCAGTCTATTTCGGCCAGTCTGTTTCGGCCAGTCTGTTTCCGCCAGTATGTTTCCGCCAATCTGTATCCTCCAGTCTGTTTCCAACATTCTGTTGACGCCAATCTATTTCGGCCAGTCTGTTTCGGCCAGTCTGTTTTGGCCAGTCTGTTTCGGACTGTCTGTTTCGTCCCGTCTGTTTCGGCCAGTGTTCATCGCGGCCAGTCTGTTTCGGGCGTGTTTGTTCCGGCCGGTGTGCGCGTCGAGGCCCGTCTCTTTGGGCCAGGCGTTGCGGGCGTTCCATTTCGCCCAATTGCGGCTGGCGGCGGAGGCCGCGCGGTAGCGGCGGCAAAGGCGCGCGTGTGGGCCGCGGCGCGGCGCGGTGCGGCGCCCCGGCGGCGGTGGGCGCGCCGTCCGGACGGGGCGGATTAAACGCTTTATTGACCGTGGGCTTCTTTACGACCCAAGGCCTGCGAGGTGGACCCACCGGTTCGTATTGGCGGCGCGGACAATTCACGTCCGTGGGTCGGGGCGTTGCGCCACAAGCCGCGGCTCGCCGCCAGTGGCCTATGGAAATTTCGCTGTGCCAATAATTGCCTGGAGGACTGCTGAATATTCTTTCTACTCGCCCCTACACTTATCACGTTCTGCATCTCTAACGTTTCCTGTTTCATTTGGTTCTTAATTTATTTATGTGTTTCCTCGCGCTCTGTTTCGTCAGTGGTTGAATAACAATCGTTGAAGCAAGGCCTATGGTGCTTGCTAGTTCGAAAACAATATGTGTAAGCGAATGAATTACCATTTCTGATTCATAAATGTAAATATTTCTTTGCGCAGCGTGCTGGCGCTGTCCCGAAGGTCTTGAATTTCTGTTAGCATTGAGATTATAACCACTTACAATTGTCGATAATGGCCACTTTTAAAATGTTTTAGCAAAATTAAACAAAATTGGTTCAATGCTATTTATTCTTTAACGTAATTTGTAATATTATTTTTTGCAAAATATTGTTGATATTGAAGTATACTAAAAAGGTCACCAGTACAGAAACCCTACTTTAATGGTCTCCCTGTAATAAATAACAGAACTTAATCTCAGCACTCTTGTGATAGTGTATAAACCAAGCAAATTTTTGACGTAAAATGCCGTGTCGTATAGATCTTCCATGTAGAAAGAGTGACCTCCGGTTGCCTCACTAATCACGTTCGGCTCCAGAGCATTGTCCCGTAAATTGTTCTGTGCGAAGGTAATTGACAAACGAAGCAATAGACAAGCCGTGGCCGGGCGGGCGGACGTCGTCACGTCCGGACGCGCGAGAGCCGTCGAAATGCAGCGCCCGGGGGGGCAAGAACACAAAGCCGCGGCGTTCGGAACAGACCTGCGTTAACGCCCCTGCCATCCAATCACCCGCGCGCCTCGGTTCATTATCCCGGCGGGCGGGCTGGACGGAGGAGGGCGCGTTGACAGCTCGGCTATTGCGACGGCGCGGCGCTGCGCGGCGTCGCCACCTGGTGATGAGTTGTTAATTGGGAAGTGTAAACAACGCGGCGGTCGTGGCACTTGGGTGATGGAGGCGGTGGGGTTTGCGATTTCAGCCACGAATTTGACGACTTGACGAATCGCGCTCGTGGTTGAAAACGCGAAGCATTCGCCTTTCTCCTTTCAGGTGTAATTCGAAAATGGAAAGGATGTTGTTGTGAGTTAATAAATGACATGAAACACTTCGAGTTATCAGGTATCAAACGGAAATTTGATTGAAAATATGATCAAGATTATGCAATAATCATGTGTCATTATTACACACTTATAATAGATAGTACTTAATATTAGTATGTATTAAACATTATTTAATGATATTCAGTAGGCATTAATATATTATTTACCTAAATATTTATATTGATTAAACGGAAAATAACATACATTTTTCAACTTTTAAAAAATCCTCATAACGACACAATATGTGATGGTGATAAAATACGCGAGGTACCTATCGGACAGGTGAAAATTTGGAGGTCATTGGATGATGGGATGGCGATCATTGAAGGGAAGGCTGATGTGTTTAGTCAGAGAAACGAAACGGGAACCGACACCGAAGTCAACAGAAATTGGAAGATACGAGGATATGTGGTGGCGATAGTTACAGCTTGGTAAGCTGCGGCGGCAACGCTGACAGCGCAGAGGACCTCGACGGCGACGTGACAAAGAGGGCGTGACTGGTAGGGTGGGGAGGCACGCATTATGCGAGGCGAGGGTGTGAGTGGAAGAGGGGATCCATGCGTTTTGCAAGGCAGCGCGCGTGAACTGGGTAAGGGGGGAGCACGCGTTATGCGGGAGCGAAGATGGAACCGTACGTTGATGCACTTCCCTCATTTGAAGGGTTGTGGCAATAACATGGTAACCCACCTGAGGCGTGTTTGCAACCTAACAGTTATTCGCTACCTTAATATCAACAAAGCAAGAATGTAATTTTGTTTAAAACTTGGTTTTAAGACGTACTTGGCTCCGTTCTCTAGAGAAACCTCTCCCAAGATGAAAACTTTCGATGCACGAGATATATCTACGGCACTATTCATAACTATTATTTTCATATGTAAATTGTGGGTTACAATGTTATTGCCCACAACTCGTCATTTAAATCACTTGTTTGTTCTCAGCAAGTGCTTTTTGAATAGTCTCGGAGACATGAATGTGAGATCATCTAACGGCTTTGGGTATTACAGGCTTTCCTTCTAAACGTTTTTGATTGATGGAATAGGCTCGTCTAGTTAGATTTAGATGTAGATTTATTTAGTCATTAAACAATTAAAACTGTGTGTGACGTATGGGGGAAAAGATTATCTTCGCACGTTTTCTTGAGTTCCAGAATCCCTTCGCGTCATTTTAACTATAAATAGTTCAATGATGAGTTAAAGTTAAAAATAAATTAATAAATAGAAATAAATTTTAAGAAAGCGCGAGATTGGGAACATTTGAAAAAAAAATAAACATTTTTGTTCTCGAAATATAGATAACTTATTTGCATCGGTAAACGAATTGCAAGTATGATTCTTCTGCATTGGTAACAAAATAGTTACTCGCCCTTACCTATACTCGTGCCATTACAAGCAAAAGGAGAGTTCAACAAAACGTTTGCATAGTGAAGATACATTTACGTCCAGAAGCAAAACAAGGTGCCATCTCTGCATTTGCTCAATGGATCAGAGAAACTGGACAAAAAACTGATCGAGATGGGGGTCATTGACCCGGAAGCTGAAGTATATTATTTGTTACAAACATATTAAGTCTTTACAAAAATGTATACAATACAAGTGTAAACAAATTCAAAGTATATCACTGTTTTGTTAAAATTAAAATTATATTCCTTTTTTATATTTTTGATAATCAGTATAGTCTCTAATTGTATAATACTGGTGTGGTTAAATAACAAGGCGAGAATCTCGGTCAATTTCGCAATCCACATCACCTACTTAGGCAAGTATAAATAGCATTGAGTACAGCCTATGATATTGCGTTATTACAAATCAACATTTAACGGATTTTATACACTTATTGACCTTCGCATTTTAAAAAAGTCATTGAAATATGAGCTTAATCGGCTCGCGGACTTTTCTTCGCTATCTATAACTTCACACTTACTCACTTGCTCTAACCAGACGAAACTACGACTGTGTCCGATAGATCGATTGCAACTCGTTCAAAACGAATGCAAGAACGAAGTATTTTAAAGTATAATTATTTAGTTTTTTACTACAAACAGGTTAGGAAAATTAAATAAAACTCATCTAAAGTCCAATACATAAAAAAAATCAAAAAATTGTTTGCGGAGAAAAAAGAATTGGCTTCTTAAACGAAAAATCTTAATGTTTTAAGCACATATATTCCCAATTTTATTCTGTATTCATTATTTTTATATTCAATTGAATTCTCATGAGCATGTAGTGTGTATATTAAGCCACATCCATTACTTTTTATGACGTAAAAAATGTAAATATCTCCGGCACTTTTTCTGAAGTACATGTCGTATACAAGAAGAGCATTTATAATAAATTAATATGTTCTGCCTCCAGTAACTTGTTTATCTGATGTTCATTTGATTTTGTTTTTATAAAGAAACATATTACACGTCACGGGCAAAACATATCAAACGAATATTAGAGCCCCTGTGTTTGGAATGCAGAAAAACGCGTGCCTCGTTCCACGAGTGTTCCATATCGCCCGCAGCGACGTGCAGCCGCGCTTGTCCGTAAGTGGCGGCGGATTGAGGGCCGGGGCCCGCCCACTGGCTGCTGGCCGCCGACGCGACCCACCGGCCCATCGATCTCTGCGCCGGGCGGGCGTGCACCTCGGGGCGGCTTTCGCGGGCGCAAGGTGAATGGCGCGATTTGTTCGGAGGGCTCTGCGCTCGGCGGAGCGCGGACGCCACCCAAGTGTCTTCGCCCCACTCCGGTGGCCCCTGGGAAAGGGTGCTGCTTGGGTGTCGTGTTTTTGTATTAGATTGGTTTTCCATACGGTCAACGCAGGTAGCACCGCCGCGGCGTACCACCGGCAAAGCGTTACGGATCGAGCGTGCGAACCAGTGGTTGAGGAGTCTCGAATTCGACCCAGCCACTTTACCAGATATTTACTTGAGGCGTAGATCACTGATGTTGGCTGTCTCTCCAGGGTTCGATTTTGTAGGGTCCTGATTGGGGGGTCCCTGATCGCATAATATATTTTTGTGAGAAGAATTGGCAACCTGCGTGCCGTCCTCGTCTTTCGGCACAGTAGATCTCGTAGAAGTTGATTGAAAAATATGTTGAAAAAGAAGTGGAAGCTGAAAAGAATGAGAAGAGAAAAATGAAGCTACAAAAAATGAAAGAGACACTCTGAGCATTCAGTAGAAATAACGGGTTTGAAGGAGATATGTATGCACTAGACTTCCGTTAAAAAGCGAGTGATGGCGAAGTGTGTCACATAATATACCTTTGTAAGAAGAGTTTGCATCCTGCATGCATGTGACGTGCTCATCCTTCGGTACAGTGGATCTCGTAGTGTTGGAAAATACGTGGAAGCTGAAAAGGATTAGAAGAGGAAAAAATAGGCCTAGAGAAAATGGAATATCGAAGTGTATCAAATAATATACCTTTGTGAGAAGAATATGCATCCTTCATGTAAGTGACGTCCTTGTCTTTCGGTACAGAAGATCTCGTAAATGTTGGTTGAAGAATGAGTTAGAAGAGTCGTGGAAGCTCAAAAGGATTAAAAAAGAAAAATAATCTAGAAAAAAAGGAGACGACACTCATATCATTCTGTAGAATGACGAGTTCGGCCGAGATAGTATGCACTGGTCGTCCATTCAAATGCGAGCAATATCGAAGTGTATCATATAATATACATCTGTGGGAAGAGAATTTGCATTGCGTATGCAAGTGACTTCCTCGTCCTTCGGTACAGTATATCTCGTAGAAGTCGGTCGAAGAATGAGTTGGAGGAGTCGTAAAAGCTGAAAAGGAATACATGAGTGAAATAGGCTAGAAAAAAAGGAGGAGACACTCATAGCATTTTGTAGAATTGACGAGTAGGTACGAGATACGTAAGCAGTGGACTTCCGTTAAAATGCGAGCAAAGTGTATCAAATAATATACATCTGTGGGAAGAGAATTTGCATCCTGTGCGCAAGTGAGGACTTCGTCCTCCGCACGGCAGCTGAGCGCAGGCGCCGCGGGTGCTGTGTGCTCCCCGGAGCGCCGTCCGCGGGCGGGCGG
>BOPP01000052.1:3123220-3135201 GCA_017312745.1 Gryllus bimaculatus | reverse complement strand
AATACACAGTTTTGTAAGCGGGCCATGTGTCTCAAAGAGATATCCAACTACTCCTGCGTGACGTAATTGTTACAGCTTTTGTTACAGTTGAAAGCCTGTTTTTTCAGTTTCATTTTCTGTTTGCAAACCACAAAATAACAAATCCTGAGTAAGCGATTGAGCCGACTGATTACGAAGCAAATAGACTAATTTTTTATTTTTTAAATTGTAGCTTGCATTCAGCAAGAGGGCTCCTTCATTAACTTATATATTCGTACTAAAATAACTTATTTTGATTACAAATTAAAATTCGTTTTTCTCGCTACGACGTAAATGAATATTACGCAAATCTACCTTAGAATGATAATTCGAAATTCATTATTTTCAATTTAATTACAGACACTTTAACTATAGCATAATACAGCAGCAGTCGTGCTTCCGCCGGTCTGTTTCGACCAGATTGTTTCTGTCAGGTTCTC
This sequence comes from Gryllus bimaculatus, assembly GCA_017312745.1. NCBI lineage: Eukaryota > Metazoa > Arthropoda > Insecta > Orthoptera > Gryllidae > Gryllus > Gryllus bimaculatus. Next base: position 3,134,743 of record BOPP01000052.1, on the reverse strand, counting down.
AGTCACTCTCGGGCCGTCTGTTGCGCCAGTCTGTTTCCTCCAGTCTGTTTCGCCAGTCTGTTTCCGCCAGTCTGTTTCCGCCAGTCTGTTGTCCGCCATATGTTTCCGCCAGTTCTGTTGCCGCTAGACTGTTGCCGCCAGTCTATTTCGGCCAGTCTGTTCGGCCAGTCCTGTTCCGCCAGTATTGTTCCGCCAATCTGTATCCTCCAGTCTTTCCAACATTCTGTTGACCGCCAATCTATATTCGGCCAGTCTGTTTCGGCCAGTTCGTTTTGGCCAGTCTGTTCTGACTGTCCTGTTGTCGTCCCTCTGTTGGGTGGGGGTTCGGCCAGTGTTCATCGCGGCCAGTCTGTTTCGGGCGTGTTTGTTCCGGCCGTGTGCGCGTCGAGCCGTCTCATTTGGGCAGGCGTTGCGGCGTTCCATTTCGCCCAATGCCGGCTGCGGCGGAGGCCGCCTAGCGGCGCAAAGGCGCGCGTGTGGGCCCGGCGCGGCGCGGTTGCGGCGCCCCCCGTGGTGGCGCGCCCGTCCGACGGGGCGGATTAAAACGCTTTTATACCGTGCGGCGTTCTTTACGACCCAAGGCCTGCGAAGGTGGTACCCACGCGTTCGTATGGCGCGCGGGACAATTCACGTCCGTGGGTCGGGGCGTTGCGCCCACAAGCCGCGGCTCGCGCATGGCTATTGGAAATTTCGCCTGTGCCAATAATTGCCCTGGAGGACTGCGAATGATTCTTTCTACTCGCCCCCTACACTTATCACGTTCTGCATCTCTAACGTTTCCTGTTTTCATGTGGTTCTTAATATTTATTGTTTCCTCGCGCTCTTTTCGTCAGTTGTTGAATAACAATCGTTGAAGCAAGGCCTGATGGTGCTTGCTACCAATTCGGAAAAACAATATGTGTAAGCGAATGAAATTAAGTCGAGTTTCCCTGAATCATGAATAATGTACAGATATCAATGCTTACAGCAGCAGCTGCGTTGGCGCGGATACCTAACGTGTCCTATCAGAATAGTTGCTGTTAAGCATATGCCGAGATATATAAATCCTATCCAAGACTGCTTACAGGGAATCACGCGCATCAATGGCCAACTTTTACAATGAAGTTTAAGCTCAAGCGAATTAACGAACAAAGAAATTGGTACTAATAAGCTATTTATCCTTTTTCTAAACGGTAATAGTAATATCATTATTTGCAAAAATATTGCAGATATTGAAGTATACTAAAAGTCACCATACAGTAAACCCTACTTTAATGGTCTCCCTGCTAATAAATAACAAAACTTAATCCACACTCTTTTATAGTGTATAAACCAACAAATTTTTACTCGTAAGAATGGCCGTGTCGATATATATCCTCCATGTAGAAAGAGTGATCTCAGGGTGCCTCACTAATCACGTTCGGCTCCAGGCAATGTCCCGTAAGTTTCTGTGTGAAGATAAGTTGGACAACGAAAGCAATAGACAACAAGTGCCGGGCGGCGACGTCGGTCACGTCCGACGCGCTAGAAGCCGTCGAAATGGCGAGCGCCCGGGGGGGCAAGAACACCCAAAGCCGCCGGCCGTGCGAATCAGACCTGCGTTAACGCCCCTCCATCCAATCACCGCGCCGCCTCGGTTCATTATCCCGCGGGCGGGCTGGCGTGGGGGGGGAGGCGCGTTGACACTCGGCTATTGCCGACCGCCGGCGCTGCGCGCTTCGCCACCTGGTGATAGTGTAAATTGGAGGTAACACAACCGCCGGCAGGTCGTGCGCAACTTGGTGATGGGAGCGGTGGGTTTGCGCATTTTCAGCACGAATTGACAACTTGACGAATCGCGCTCGTGGTTGAAAACCGCCGCAAGCATTCGCCTTTCTCCTTATCAGGTGTAATCGAAAATGGGAAAAGATGTTGTTGTGAGTTAATAAATGACATGAAAACACTTCGCAGTTATCAGGTAATCAACGAAATTTGATGAAAATATGATCCAGATTATGCATAATCATGCTGTCATGATTAGCACACTTATAATAATAGTACTTAATATTTAGTAATTAAACATTATTAATGATATTTCAGCTAGGCATTAATTATATTATTTACTAAATATTTATATGATTAAACGAAAATAACATACATTTTTCAAACTTTAAAAAAATCCTCATAACGACTACAATATTGATGGTGATAGAAATATGCGAGTTACCTATTCGGACAGTGAAATTTCGGAGTCATTGGATGATGGATGTGATCATTGAAAGAAAGGCTGAAAGTGTTTATTCAGAGAAACGACACCGAAACCGACACCAGTCAACAGACATTGGAAGATACGGATATGTGGTGGCGATAGTTAACAGCTTGGTAAAGCTGCGCGGCAAACGCTGACAGCGCAAGGAGACCTCTACGCGAGCGTGACAAAAAGAGGCGTGACTGGTAGGTGGGAGGCACGCATTATGCGAGCGAGGTGTGAGTGGTAAGATGGGATCCATGCGTTTTGCAAGGCCAGTGCACGTGAACTGTAAGGGGGAGCACGCGTTCATGAACGGAGCCGAAGATTGAACCGGACGGTTGATGCACTTCCCTCATTTGAAGGTTGTGGCAATACATGGTAACCCACCTGAACGGCTGTTTTGCACCAACAATATTTCTACCTTCAATTATCAAACAAGCAAGAATGTAATTTTGTTTAAAACTGGCGTTTTAAGACGTACTTGCTCCATTTCTCTTGAGAAACTCTCCCAAGATGAAAATTTTCGATTGCACAATATATCTACGGGCGACTATTCATAACTATTGATTTTCATATGTAAATGTGGGTACAATTTATTGCCCACAAAACTCGTCATTAATCACTTGTCTTTCTCAGCAAGTGCTTTTGAATAGTTCTCGTAGACATGAATGTGAGATCATCTAACGGCTATTGGGGGTTTATTACAGGCTTTCCTTCTAACGTTTTTGATTTATGGAAAGGCTCGTCTAGTTAGATTTAGATGTAGATTATTATAGCATTAAACCAATTAAAACTGTGGTTGACGTATGGGAAAAGAATTATCTTCGCACGTTTTTTGAGTTCCAGAATCCCTTGCGCGTCATTTTAAAACTATTAAATCTAGTTCAATGATGAGTTAAAGTTAAAAATAAATTAATAAATAGAAATAAATTTTAAGAAAGCGCGAGATTGAACATTTGAAAAAAAAATAAACATTTTTGTTCTCGAAATATAGATAACTTATTGGCATCCGTAAACGAATTGCAAGTATATTCTTCTGCATTGTAACAAAATAGTTACTCGCCCTTACCCTATAACTCGTGCCATTACAAGCAAAAGGAGAGTTCAACAAAACGTTTGCATAGTGAAGATACATTTACGTTCAGAAGCAAAAACAAAGGTCCATCTCTGATTGCTCAATGATCAGGGAAAACTGGACAAAAAACAATCGAGAATGGGTCATTGACCCGGAAGCTGAAAGTATATTATTTGTTACAAACCATATTAAAGTCTTTTACAAAAATGTATTACAATACAAGTGTAAACAAATTCAAAGTATTATCACTTGTTTTGTTAAAATTAAAATTATATTTCCTTTTTTATATTTTGATAATCAGTATAGTCTCTAATTGTATAATACTGTGTGGTTAAATAACAAGGCGAGAATCCGGTTCAATTTCGCAATCCACATCACCTACTTAGGCAAGTATAAATAGCCATTGAGTTACAGCCTATGATATTGCGTTATTACAATCAATATTAAACGGATTTTATACACCTTATGACCTTCGCATTTAAGAAAAAGTCATTTGAAGTATTGAGCTTAATCGGCTCGCGGACTTTTTTCGCTATCTATAACTTCACACTTACTCACCTGCATCTAACCAGACGAAACTACGACTGTGTTCCGATAGATCGATTGCAACTCGTTCAAAACGAATGCAAGAACGAAGTATTTTAAAGGATAATTATTTAGTTTTTACGACAAACAGGTAGGAAAATTAAATAAAACTCATCTAAGTCCAATACATTTTTTTTAACCAAATTTAAAAAAAATCAAAAAAAGTTGGTTGCGGAGAAAAAAAGAATTGCTTCTTAAACGAAAAATCTTAAGGTTTTAAGCACATATATTCCAATTTTACTAATGTATTCATTATTTTTTTATTCCAATGAATTTCTCATGAGCATGTAGTGTGTATATTAAGCCACATTCCCCATACTTTTTATGACGTTAAAAAATGTAAATATCTCCGGCACTGTTTTCTGAAGTACATGTCGTATACAAGGAAGAGCATTTATAATAAATAAATATTTCTGCCTCCAGTAACTTGTTTATCTGATTTCATTTGATTTTGTTTTTATAAAGAACATATTACACGTCACCGGCAAAACATATCAAACGAATATTAGAGCCCCTTGTGTTGAATGCAGAAAAACGCTGTGCCTCGTTTCCACGAGTGTCCATATCGCCCGCAGCGACGTGCAGCCGCGCTTGTTCCGTAAGTAGCGCGGATTGAGGCCGGGGCCCGCCCACTGGCTGCTGAGCCGCCGACGCGAACCCACCGGCCATCGATCTCTGCGCCGGCGGGGCGTGCACCTCGGGCGGCTTTCGCGGCGCAAGGTGAATGGCGCGATTTGTCGCGAGGCTCTGCCGCTCGGCGGAGCCCGGACGCACCCAAGTGTCTTCGCCCCACTCCGGTTGGCTCTGGAAAGGTCTGCTTGGTGTCGTGTTTTTGTATTTTGATTGGTTTTCCATACGGTCAACCAGGTGCATCGCCGAAAGGCTGCCAGCGGCGCGCCGATGCAAGCGTTTACGATCGAGCGTGCGAACCATGGTTGGGAAGTCTTCGATCCGATCAGAAATTGTACTTGAGCTAGATCACCGTGTTGGCTGTCTCGCCTGACTTCATTCTGTGGGGTTTTCTAATCGGTTAGTTCCCATGATTCAATATAATATACCTTTGTTGAGAAGAATTGCTATGCTGCGTGCAAGGGACGCCTCGTCTTTCGGTTACAGTAGAGCCTCCTTTAGTAGTTGATTGAAGAATATAAGCCTCAAAGAATTAGAGATAAAAATGGAGCTAGAAATATAGAGACCACTCTTAGCATTTCTGTCGAAATAACGGTTTGCAAGAGATATGTGTGCACTAGACTTCCGTTAAAAAGCAAGTTAATGTCGAAGTTATCACATAATAATACATTTGTGAGAAGAATTTGCAATCCTTCATTAAGTGACGTCCTCGTCCTATCGCGACAGTAGCATTTCACTCAGAGTTGCGAAGAATGAGTTCGGAAGAGTCGGGAAAAGGATTTGCAACGAGAAAAATAGCTAGAAAAAAAAGGAGGAGAAACCACTCAATAGCATTTCTGTAGAAATAACGACTTCGTATGAGATACGTAAGCACTGACTTCCGTTAAAATGCGAGCAAAGTTGTATCAAATAAATATACATCTCTGGCGAAAGAATTGTGCAATCAGCTAGCGGCGAGGCGCCGCGGGGGCTGTGTGCTCCCCGGAGCGCCTTCCGGGGCGGGCGGTCAGCGTGCGGTAGCGCGCGCCGCGCGCGGGAAAACCGCGGCGCGCAATTAGCCGCGCAACGCGCCTTCTGCTCCGCCGCCCCGCCCCCCTCCGCCCCCCCTCCCGCCCGTCATGTGGCTGTTTGCCGGGCCGCGCGGCCTTCGCGATCGCGAGAAGCGCGGCCGGCGGCGGCGGCTTGGAGATGGCTGCAACGCGGCGGTCTCCTCTAGCGCTCTACGGCTTGGCGGTAGCACTCGTTAGATTGATGGTGATCCGGTGCAGCAAACCGCTAAGCCGGTGGTGCCGTAAGTGTATGCAGCGATTAAGTGGGAGGGGTGCGAGTGTCCCCCCCCCCGCTGGATGGTGCGATCCGGCCCGATTTAACAGCCGGCTCGCGGGGTTTTCTACAATGTATCTCCTACCAGCGGCACCCACAAGTTCTATTCTCCCTCCCGTGTCTCCCATGATGGTGGTAGTGTTAGTTGGTGTAAAAAAGAGTGAGAATAGGCCAAGATGAGAAATGAAAGACCGCCGCAGCCGTTTCCCGTTCGTAATGGTACTCTCCAGCATCTGTAGTGTTGATTGGAGAAACCACGGAACTACTGTAGAAGCACCGCGCCACTTCGATTGTGCTCTAGACAGCGTCGCATGAATTCGATCTAGCAGACGTGCAATGTGGGAATGAGTGCAATCTGAGTTTTAAGACTCCACAATTTTTTCACATTCAAAAACAATTTTTTTCATTAAACTAAAATAACGTCATTTTTTCATGTAAATATGCCCTAAACAAAACGTGTCTTCCTCCTGAACATAATCTGCGCTAAACGTTCTATTGCATTTGCGTTTGAGGGGTTTCTGAAATAACGATTTATTCATGAACTAAGCTACTAAGACGTGTTGTTTGATATAGTTGTGCGGTCTTAGGGTGTTTTGCGCCGCCGCCAGCGGACGGGCGGGGCCGGGGCGGGGCGGGCGGGCGTCGGGCGGGCGGCGGCGGCGGGCGGGCGGGGCGGCGAGCGGCGGCGCGGCGGGGCGGCGGGGCCGGCGTGCGGCGGTTCGGCGGGGGCCGTGCAGCGATGCGGAGCGGGGGGCGGGCGGGCGAGCGGGGCGGCGGAGTGGGCGGGGCGGTGTGCGGGGCGGTGCGGGCGAGGCGGTGCGGGAGGAGCGGGGAGACAGGGCGGGGCGGGGCGGGGCGGAGCGGCCGGCGTGGCGGGCGGCAGTTTGGACTGCGGGGACGGGACGGCCCAGCCGCGAGCAAGTGTGTCAGCGCGACGGACGCGGGCGCAGACGGCGCCGTCCCGTCGGCGGAAAAACCGGCCACGCGGCATCTCCAAGGCAGATTCGCGGAGTCGCGCCCTGTCGCCCGGGCGATGACCTCTGCCGGCGGGCGACGGGCGATACGGGACTCATCACTTACAGGCCGGAGAAATATGTTGAATGAAAGTCAAAATATGTACATAAAAATGTAATGAAAACATTGAGAATACGTAATAAGTATATTAAGTCTTATATAATATGCCATATTAAGATTCACCAATTATGAAAGATATTTTAATTATACCAAATTACATTTATGAAACCTTTCCTAAACAAATTTTAAAAATAATATAACAATCATTGCACCATAGAACTTTTCCGCTAGTAATAAAAGCTTCATCTATTATTATCGAGGTCCGTAGTTTTGCAGCCTGGCTAGACGCAATAATTTCATCTTTTCAAACATCATTCATCGTAAAAACTGGCAATATCTTCGACCAGCAAACAATCACTGCAGCGTGAGAAACTTGTGTTAATCGTCGGCGATCGCCACTGATTCTCCGAAAATTAATGTTAAAGGTCACGCTTCACGGCGTTAGTGATAGTTTTCACACTTAAAGTTGAAAATGCTCACTGTCGCTAAACGCACACTTACCGTCACTGAGATAACTGAAGCGCGCCGGACTCTGAGAACATCACGCGTCATGTAGGGTACCTGGAGTAGACAGCACGCAGCAATATTATAGAGAAAACGCTGATTTTTTAGGGGAATACTTCTTTTCATAAACAATATGAAATAAAAATGAAGCAAATTGATAAAACAAAACAATATTTTGTGAAAATATCAAAATGTTAAATATGTAATATAGTACAGAGTACGTAAAAATGTGTAACGAAAAATATTGTTTTTTTGTTAAGAAGGCGACGTTTCGCCAAGATTACAAATTTGAAATCGGTAAGTAGAAAGGCAAAATATATGTAATTACATAAAAATCCGGTCTCTAGTCATCACGGCGAGCGCTATGGAGCTCACTCGCTTTTGCCCTGCTCCTCTCCAACTACTTTCTTCTCCTCCTTGTCACCTCTAACTATTCCTTCTTTTTCTCTTTCTCTACACTAGGATAATTAGACGGATCCGTACAATTCCTCATTAAGAATCTGTGGATGACTAGTCTGTATATTCTCTGCACTGCTCCCACTTCAAACATTTATTGGAAGTGCAAACATAAGTGCATTCTCAAAATGCCAAGTGCATTTCTTTCAGTGTAACTTATTTCGGACCAAAACCGAATGTAATCGAGTTTCTCCAAATTCCTAATCGATGAAAATAAAATAGATCATTGCATTTCATTGATTATGCTTGAGAGGTCTTTCATTTCATGGAGGTCGAAATTGATTATTTTACTATCGAAAATCTCAAAAAAAGTTATTTTGACTCAATTGCGTTTGCAGTTGCACCTTCACAATCTTATACGATTCCCACAACAGAATGCAAACTCTCAAACAACCCCGAAAGAAATGACGATTTAGGGAGTTCGTTTTAAAAGAACGTGAGTTTACTTTTCATATTATCCCTGAATTCTATTAAATCACTCAATAATTTGTATTCTATTCTTTCTGAATACTCCATGTCTTATTTCACAATATTCATATTTTTTTCAAAAAATATGACGAATTTGCAACAATTTTGTCAACACCTGTTGTCTCACAATGAAGTATATTGATCGTCTCTTCCTGGTTGTTGGTCATAACGTCAGTCACAGCGGGTTGAAAATTAGTTCAAGAGTCGACGGTCCAGGCGTCATTTTTTAAATCAAAATATTAATACCAGAATGCAAGACAGTATCCAAGATAATGTTATCGCAGGGCAGAGGAATTAATAATAGTGACCATCACTTCTATGAGACGTTTGGACTGGAAAATTCCGGACGGCAAGTCTTGAAAGGGCGACCTCTAGAGTCCATTGAAACGCTCACCCACATGCTGTGCGGAATGCAATGACGCAACTCACTTAGCCGCCTGCTCCTGCAGTTTCCCGCGCTTTCGGAGAAGGTCGCCGCCCTTGACTGGCCGGCGGTCGTGGGTTTGAGACGGCCGTGGGTCGCTGCTGCGACTTCGCACACTCTGCCCACACATCCCCGTCCACCGCATTACGTCATCGGGCCGTTCTCAAAATATCGTTTCGGTTAATTATAGTTTGAAACACATCTGATTCATTAAGGGCGACCCTGACTATCCAAATGCATGTTCAGCTTTTTTTTTACAGTAAATAACCTTTCAGTGACTGATTTGACTGGTGTCTGTGAATGCTCCGAGTTTGGCTAAGCATTCTAGGAACCCGGCGAAGATATCAACGTGACGTGGCAAGGTCTCTCGGTCAATTACAAATGCTTAATAACGGCAGATCGTACGTTGTGGTTTATTTTGACACCGGCGGAGCTGGCGTGGAACGAACGAAACAATAAGTATCTTCTGTGCGAAGAATTATCTATTCACGCTGGCCCCGAACGTTCCACATACATTTTTATGGCTATCATTTGAGCCAAGGTCGATGCCGAAAATTATAATGTGCTAGCGGGCCGGTCGGGCCATGCTCGGCCGCAGCCAGTCTTTTGGGGCGGTGCAAAATGCGGTGAGGAAAATGGGACAGATAATTCGAACAAGAGAAAGAAGGTATGGGATTTAAAACAATGTGATATTTTTTAAAAAAAGAACATTGGAAATAGATTTTAAAAAAAGAAAATATAGTATTGAAAATACGAGAGTATTTCGTTTCTCACCGAATTAGATTGCTCAGAGCATCAATTGATGCTGTTGCAGTGTCTCTGACTGGGAGATCCTAGAGGTCGGTTCCTGACAGTGGCAAGACTAGCTACATAGGTCGAATTCGGCCGCTGTCTGGAGGAGAATTCTAGCAGCTGGCTGCTCTGCTCGGTAATTTTCCATGGTTTTTCGATCAACACCAGACGAATGCCAGAGTACTGCCCTCACCAACGGGTCACAGAGCGCGCGCGCTCTTTCCTTTCTCTTCCTTAACCTTCCTTAACCTTCCTTATCCCTTACACATATTTACACTTATTTTTACACATATTTACACCAGTCGGGAACTAGACCAAATTGTCCCGGTTGGAGCGGTGCCCCGCTGGTGGGAGATACCTGGACGGGGAAATCCTGCAAACCGATGTGACGTGTAAGTTGGCGCCAGATCTCGCCATTCAGCGGAATGAGATAACCACCGCTTTTAGCGTGAAAAACATGCACTACACTTACGGAACCAGTATCATTATATTGACCAACCTTTAAATTACATTTTGTAATTAAGTAAACAATACCTTTCTAAATTTTCTTATTCTGTAATTTTGTTTTTGTGTCTGAAATGCAATAGAAAGACAATAATGATCATGAATACACTTCTCTCAATGTATACTCACATCAATGCTATGTCAAAGAAATGCCAATGAGGCACAACATATAATTTCTTGACATTTTGTTTGTTTTATTCAAACATTCAAACTTATTGATGTCATTAAAAGATTGGCTGAAGAGCCCCAAGGAGCATATCAGGAAAATTGTCACCGGAAGAAAAGAAATGTTACCTTAAATCAGAAGCATGAAAACTCTATTTTAGTGTAAACTGTCCAGGTTCCCCAAAAGCACGTTACTGACCTTAGCATAAACAATGTGATTTACAAAAATTTCAGCCTTTTGGAAAAGTGAAATTATTGTTTGCATGTTTTAATTTCTTTTCTTTTTTAAATGACTGTGATACAATTACGTGTACAGTATACGTGTACAGTTACGAGTACAGTTAGGTGTACTCGTATTATCACAAGACGAACATGCGAGTTTCTCTACAACCAATATTCACAGAGCGAAGCATTTATTGAAATTGCATTTACAGTGAAATGCTTCATGTTACATGTTTGTGTAGTCTGGGTCAAAAAAGATGAGATCAACCGATCTCGAAAGGAAAATTCTCAGTCTGGATTGCCTCGTACAAATACATTATATGTAAACAAACCTATCTGATGAAACAACAAACCCAGAAGAAATAGAGACAGGCGACACATATACTAATTGAAAATGTGCATCCGATCTGAGAATTTAACGTGAGATATGAAAAGCAATCATAAGTGCGTACTATAATTGGGAGTATTCGTGATGAATTAGAATTGAATCCATTAATGAAGTCCAGAAGTTTGAAAAGAAACGCAAAAATGGCGTAAATGTCATTAATAATTGTAGGACAGTAATGGAAACGGATTTTTTTTTTTTTTTTGCATTCTCAACATTTGCTGCATTGCACTTCATTATGGAAATGCATAGCACTCGGTGAAACTTGGAAAATCCGTGTGACGCGAGGATATTTAATTGTAGATCACCATCAAATTCACTAGATAAGAACAGTTTCAAGGGTTTGCATCCCGACGTCCTTTCCGTATCTTGTTTTCCTTCCTGAAGTCCACGTCGTCTGCTCGGTTCCCGAGAAGTGCCGGCGCCAACTGGAATTGAAATTCGGCGGCGGAGATGATCTCCGCCATCCTCAGTAACGGCGCCAGCGGAAATGTCCGAAAGACGCCAAGAGCGCAGGCGAAATGTGCGAGAGGGCGGAGTGGCGGGAGCGGGGTACGGAAGGGTTGCACAGGATCTGGGAGGGGAGGTGGAAGGGTAGCTTTGGTGCTATTCGATGGGGGAGGGGGGCAGGACGAGTTGAACGGTCTGGGGCGGTCTGGGTGAATGCGGACAAGGTAGGACGGCGTGGGCGGGGCGGGGTATGGAAA
>BOPP01000052.1:3093264-3113399 GCA_017312745.1 Gryllus bimaculatus | reverse complement strand
GCGCGGCCACTCGCTTCACGTGTCGCAAGGCGATACACTTGCAATGCGAAACACTGCCTCCCGTCCGTTGTGGGAGGCGCTGTGCCCCCGAACAGCTGCCGTTTGTGCGGGTGGTGTGCAGAATGCGGATGTTCATTGACGATCAGGGCGAATTGCGCGTTCTTATAAGTCAGGTTGGAGTAGATTATTTTGTCCTATCAGTTCGTAGTCCACGGAAGCGTGTTTACGTCTAATGTGAACCGTTTCCATAACCTTTACTGAAGATTTAAGGACACTTTAACGTTGTAATCAAATCATTGACTCAGTGTCGGGAGCATGTGTATGCTTGAGGCTGGATTAATTGCACCTGACCTTGGGTTTGCTTCTCTCACTCATATTTTACAATTTATGTATTTCTGCTTACCCCAAGGCCCTCAGCAGCCGAGTACGTTACATCGAGAGCACATTGAATACGATTAACATTGTTTAGGAAATATGGTTGATAGATGAATACATTGAGTACATGACCACGTTACGTAGATTCAATAAAAGTTTATGGATTAAATGTGCGAAGCCCCATCAGGTACATGATGATCACGGAGGTAGTAAGAACTGTCGTGATAGTTTCCGCTTTAGTCTATTGCGGTAAGAATTTTGTTTTCCGATTTTGAAGTTTACGGCCAGGGAAAATGTGGGATACTTGGAGATAGATGCGAGAGGATAGGAGGGAGAAATGGACGGATATCGGGGTACTGTCGTGTTCGTTATGTAACCGTGAGTTAGGTAAAATCAAAGGTGCTCTTGTAATATTTAGGAGGATTTTATTTTGAAAAATATGCACTTTTTGGATATTTGATTTGCTGGGCGACGCTCAAATAGGAGATGCGTAGTATAAAATTGCATGGATCATTGATTGGTATTGGTGTGTAGAATCATGAGGTCGCTGCAGTGACGACTTGAGTATGGAATGAAATTGATGGGTTCTGCGGGTGGGCATAGTTATTCTATGATGGACATTTGTTTTCCAAGTGAATCTTGTGTTAATAGTATACGTACTGACGGCTTGTTGTTTCGATGCCAAGTTATATATTGAGAGGGGGAGCATTATTTGGTCTGCGAAGCGTGAAGATTTTGGCTTCGCTTTTTGCTGGATTTATTTGTACAGTTCTGAGAGACACATCTAGATTATTGGAGATTATCCGCCTGCACATTAATAAATAATAAATTTAATGTTGTATTTCGTATAATAAATTGTATTGTACCTTGTGTGATCAAAATATATTACACGCTCTCATATGTTTGGCATACGGTAGATAATGTTGGGGAATTAGTTGATTTCTTGATTTATTTTCGAAATAAACAACAACTTTTTGTGACGTGTGGAGAAGTAAAGCGCCTGTTTTCTTGAACTTCAGAACCCCTTCGCCCGGTCTCTCTGAAGAGAGACTAATAATTAATTGAAAACATAACAGTTAATTTAGTTAGTAAGAGTAGATTAATAAAATCGTTTTATTCGTCAAAACATGTATTGTTTGTGAACATTATTCAATATTTCTGTTTAGTGGGTATTCGATTATCTCATCCTAATCGGAACATCGTCTAACACTCCGATGTAAGTTGATGTCGTTTAATACCCCAGGACGAACGATAGATTGCCAATTTTTAAACAAATTACTTTTATTTAAACCCCTCGGGAGGCTCGTGGGCAGCGTGATAACTTTTTGTGATGCGGTCGCGAGGCTGATTCCAGGCGAAAATGGATCTGCAACTTCCTGATACCAATCGTCTCAGTTTCTATAGCTGAGCGTCTAAAGAGAGTTTAGGCAGGATAAATACTAAGCTAGGTGATATAGTAATATAATATGTAATGCTTGTCATATGTCTCCTTTACTCCCAGGCATGAAAAATAAAAATAAAATATAAAAACAGGACCAGTTTCATCTGACCGTAAATGTCAAATACATGCACACTTTTTTCTTACCTGTAATGTTTCTTATATGCGAACCAATCCTTGGAAAACTCAATTATATTTCCATCAGTGATGTTACGAAGAGATGTTGGAGATGTGTTCTAATTTCAAAGTTTTATTAAAAAGAACAGATATGATTTTCTGCCACAAAGATATCAACATCACTCTCCTGAGAGTTTACATTCTTGATGTCCTTGATTGAGCAGTAATCGTATACACACATTAGAATGTTAAATAAGTGGGAAAATAACGGTGTATTCTAGTTTGAAAACGAAGAATAAAAACGACCAATAAAGTTTGTCTCTAATCGTAATATATCATTCTGACAGTTAAAGAAAAATAATCGTTGCCAAGAAAAACACTTTTTAAACTTGAAGGTTAAAATCGTTGCAAATTAACTATTTAGTTTTCGAGCTTATCTTGTTCTGGTATTACAACAGATGTGATAAAGCAAAGAACACTACCTACATCAACGGGTTTCTTCTACGACACGAATACCGTTGCGGCACACTTTCTCAGTAGCTGCAAATGCCAAGTTTATAACATATAACACACAACAAAACATTACGTTTTAATAAACGTTTCCAGTAACTTAAAATGGGAATTAAAATCAGAGACGAAAAATTGTTTTCGTTGCTGGTAAAGAATATGGGCGGGTGACAATTTAGTAATTAATGGTAAGTCGTAGATAATTCTTGTTTTATCATCTCTTTGGGCAGTGGTATGCTGGTATGAGTGCTGGCAGAGCTTTCGCACGGTCATTTTGCATAGTTACGCATACCAGTGTGTATGTGTGTGTGTGTGTGTGTGTGTATGTAGTATGAGTGTGTACGTATGTTTGTGTGGATACGTGTGTGTGTCGTTACGTGTACCATTGTGTTTGTGTGGGAGCGTTTGCATATATGCATGTTTATGTGTGTACGTGTATGTGTGCGTCGTTTCACATACTAGTTAGTATATGTATGTGTGCGTCTGTGTATATATGTGTGTGTACGTGTGTTTATGTGTGTGTATGTGTGAGTGCGTCTGTTTGCATATGTATGTACGTATGATTATGTGTGTACGTATGTTTATGTGTGTACGTGTGTGTGTATGGAGGTAGTTCCACGCACCAGTATGTGTACGAGTGTGTGTGTCGTTACGGGCACCACTGTGCCTGTGTCAGTGCGTATGTGCACACGCGCGAATTCGAACTACATTTAATTTTCATGATACGTTTTATTGTAGTTTGTTGCTTGCAATATCATTAGCTCCTGCTGCTTGTAAACAGGGTCCAGAAAATCATCTTCCTTATTAAAGTAAGAATCTCTTCCGATTTTGTGCATATTTTTTGTGTGGATTTTATCCTTTGTGAAGATTAGAGTGTTGAATTTTTTGTTTTCCTGACAATAGGTAATTTGTTACTCAAAATATTACATAAAAATAAAGGATGTGACTGGAAAACGGAAAGTTACTAGGATCCCGGTGTGATGAAATATTTTCATTTCCTGACAATTCATGTGTATTAATTGAAATTCCTTTCGCTTCAAAGTGAATATCTTCTATTAGATGTTTAACGGTTTAAAGCTTGAAGAAGAAACATTCAGATTCTGGAACCTTTATAAAACCAGTTTGCACTTAACATAATTAGACACTCCCAATGTGACAGAAAACTTATATGAAGCATTTATTTAATTTGCATTTTTCGCCATTCGATGTAGTTGCAGCTTTCATTTTTTTTGGGCGGGGGAGGGGCAGCCCCTACTAGTAACACGTAATCTTCAATTACCCTAAGACATGTCATTGAATGAACTTGGAGAGGTTCAAGAATAAATACCCTTTCTAAAGCACATGCAAGATCTCTTAACGCTTCTGACAATGCTAAAAGCATTACTTTCATCATGTCAAGACCTCCAATCTAAGAAAGGTCATTTAATTTCCAAACCGAGAGTAAGACATAAAGTTGTCCTGATGCCATCTACCTTGTAGACAGTTATTGCTGGGCTATTACATTGGATTCATTGACGCAATAATCTCTCCACTTAGGGTAGTACTAATACATGGTGGTGAACAAGCTTCCAGGTCGCGATCGTTAAGATTGAAGTAGGCGACCTATGGAAGAATTGATGAACTTTTGCCATTTGCTTGTTTATGACAGGGTTTGAAGAGCAATAGAAGAGAGAAGGGAGTGTGATAGGCAGCAAGACAAAAAACGAAAGGGAAAAAACCATGTCTCGCTCTCGTTCTTACAGCGATGTCATGACCCTTCTAACAATACGACCTCCATGGACACACACAATCGCTTTAGTTGTCTTCTCAACTCGGGAGTTATTGCAATAATGCATTTACTCACGTATGGCTTTGAGAAACATAACTCGTAAAAGTACTGAGAAACTCAATCTGTTAATTACTTAACTGCATTCATTGAATGACAACAAAAAGATAAAATGATATGAGAATGTCAGAGATTAAATGAAATTGACATTTTGCCAATACTTTTTCATATTGAGTCTGAGCTGGACTGACTTTATGTTCTTGTACATGCATTTTTAATTAGGTCTAAGTCATTAGACTGTCGTTAGTTATTAGTCGCTGTTAGCGATGTTTAACATTTTTTATTCTTCTGATTTTCTTCGTTTTTATGAACTGCCATTTAGCTTCTGAAGAATGAATATTGCACGCACGATACTATGTTGAAAGGTAATGAAAACTATTATTTTGGTTTTGCAAGTTCTATTCATGTTTAATTTTGCGGATAATTTGTTACAACTTCTCTCCATGATCTCCAAGCTTGTATTATGCCTTCATTTTTCGTAATTACCCTTAAAAATATTTCATTAATTGAATATCTGAGGTATATTTAAAGAGATTCGTTCATTCAGTACATCATTTATTTCTTCAACCTTTTTTGTGCGAAAATCGTAGAACATTTATTTTGTTCTACCCGCGTTCTATATCTTTATATAATGTTGTAAATACGTTCCTAATGGAGAGTGCAAGTTACTCCGAGCTAGACAAACAGTCCTCATTTGTATTTCTGTCAAACATTCACCCACAGTGTTGTAGTAAAACAGTATTTACATTCAAGTATTGGAGGAGCTTAATCATCGATTTTCAATTTCAACGCTTGTAAGGTTGGTTTAGTTGAACATTAGCCTACATAATTTATAATTTGGAATACATTAAAAAATAACGTGGGTAAAATCCAGTAAGCGGAACTTGAATATTTAATTTATTACGCAATATTAATGAATATTAATTAAGCCTAACTGATAACTTAGTTTTCTAAAATTGCGTAAAATGCTTTATGAGTTCGTACTACGTGAAACAAGTCAAACATTATATTTTCGCGTTGCATAAAGACAAATTTATCCCCCGGATTCCGAAGCACACCACTCAGTTTGAACACACCGTAGGATCTCGTCAAATGCCGTCGCATTCTTTTACTAGGTACAGTTCGAACGTACAAAGTGGAATCTTGAACATGAACTTTTTTTTGATATTTCTTTATGTCTTAATTCTTTATTTCATTTCACTTATTCACTGAAAGAAGTTCGAGTTCCTGAAGTAAAAATATTTTTGAAAGACGGTGGAAGTAAATTAAATTCCAGATACTAAAAAAAATGTAGTTCTGAGATTTTACTAGATAATAGGAAAAGAAAATTAGGAACCAAAAGAACAAAAACTGCCTTCCTTCGCGCTTCTGAAATTTGACGTCCTTTTATACACTAATTCCGTCGTAAATTCTGTTTCAAATTTTCCGCTTGAAATTCAATCGAACCATTCGCAGCTCATGTAGCGAACCCGGAAGCTCTAGCGTTGGAAGGAGGAACTAAGCGACCTGAGGGGCCGTCTCTCCTGTTAGTCACGTGGCGAACCTCGCTGCATCCAGAGTTTTGAAAGTGCGGCAGCGCGCTTCTTGGGCAACGGCTCCATCAGCCCACCTGTGACGCAGCCCAAGAGCACATCACGCGGTCCGCAGGAGGCCACTCGCCACGCGGGCAGCGCCGTGCCATTCCGTGAGTCACCCACGTACCTCTGCAGCCACGCACGGTGGCACCAAACTCACGTCAGTGGGGACAAAAACTCTAAAACGGACGTTTTTTTGGGGGGGTTGAGGAATTTCGACCTGTTGGTCGAATGCGACGGCATTTGACGAGATCTTATGGTGTGTTCAAAGAGAGTGATATGCTTCGGAATCCAGGGGATAAATTTGTCTTTATGCAACGCGAAAATGTAATGTTTGACTTGTTTCACGTAGTCCAAACTCATCAAAGCATTTTACGCAATTTAAAAAACTAAGGGGTGATAGAAATTTGTTGGTATAGTCGATCCAAGTGAGCAGCCAATTTTTTTTTTTTTTGACAAATCTTAAAACAGTTGAGGACCGTATAGGCTCCGTTAAATGTGTTCTTCCACTAGGCGGATGGACATATCTTGTATGTGCAGTTCGGTGATCGAGGTGCAGTGCGGTGAAAATCGAGGATAGAGATAGAATTCACGAGGGATTTAATTGGTTCTCGTGTCCCTGAGAAAATACTAAGGATTGATGCAAATTATGTCCAAAAGCATGTGAGAAAATTCAAACGTATTTTGTGATAGAGATATTTGAAATGAGGACAAGGATGTCCAATGTAAAGGGACGACTCACAATTCTCGAAAATCGAAGGGCCCGTGTCGGGCAAAAGTCTGACCCTGAAACATTCGAACACAGTTGGCTGTTGTGCAATATCTCTTCAGGCTATTTCAACCCCCAAGGAAGGTCATAGTTCGTGAGCATAACAGCCTACGACCCGTCACCTTCCGGATTGCTGAAACACATTGAAGATCTGAAAGAATTGAAACAATTCCACGTGTCTGCTCGCAGTGCAAGAAAGATTCACTATAATTTTTTCTATGGTCCGCTGTATAATGAAGCAGAGATGTTCTCTGTGAGTGCATGTCCAATGTCTGAAAACGAAGTAACCTATGCTGTTGTGATTTATATGTAAATGTCGTAGGGCTATTTTGCTGAATATTTCGATCGTGAATATACCTCTTGGAGGTAGATAAAAAAATTATATTAATCTAATTTTCGTGTTTTTACATTTACATTCATCTAATCTACATTACGTGTCACGGGATCAATAAATTCCAGCCAATCTGAAGGTTATTGATAATATCATGTAACGACTGGACCTTTATCAGACGTATCTTCAATAATCACATTTCAAGTAAAATATATTTTGCTGCGAATTACAGTTGCATCCATTCGTTTTTAAAGGACATAGCACGCTGCATATTGCAGTCATAATGAACTATGCGTTAGGGTTTGTACCAAGCGTGATGAGAATATTTTCTAACATACAATATTCAGCAGGCAACTAGTCGGCTCTATAAATTCCCACGACGGGACATTTTGATACAAAAAACATATACATTTCTGAACACCATGTGGGATCAGTTTTGGCACGTTCTCTAATTGAATCAGACTTTAAATTATGCACCTTGAAATACTTTTATGATAGTTTCTTTAATTTGAAGTGATTCGTATTTCTTTTCTTTTCTTTTTTTTTTTTTTGAAAGAAAATTTTAAAATTATTCAATGAGAATAAGACTGCGTTTCTTGATTTTTAGAATTGATTTCAAGGTCCTTTATTTGTTTAGCCTGACGTTTATTCCTTTAATAACTTTTTATTATAATCATACAATTTTTTACAACCTAAAAAAATTAGGCCTAAAAATGTAATATTTTAATGAATATGTATTATATGAATGAATGTCTGCCTTAAATTTAAATGCCATTCAAACCAATTCTAAAAAATGAGTCCGATTTTGACTACGTTTTCTTTACTTGTTCACAGTGCGCGGTGGCGACGGGGGCGGTGGGAGCAACGCGTGGCACAGAGAGCGTGCAACATGGCGAGACCGAGACCAATGACTCAGTCGCATCGAGGGTCAAGATAAGAGAGGAAATGAACCTTCATTACTCAAGAGTAATCCGTTGAAGGTGAGTGGAACATTTCATTTCATGGCGAGTAGTTTTGATATTCAATACATCGGGACTTGATTGTAAGTCGCTCTAAATTACTCGTTCGAGAACCAACAATCACTGCGTCGTTCATGTGTTTTATTTCCTGTTTATCTTAGGAATGTCGTTGAAATAAAAAAAAAAAACAATGAATATTTATCGCCTTTCATATTTGCAGAACAACTTTAGCACTTCGAATATGTCGTACAGAACCCTCTTCGAAGCGGAAACTATAACTTTAATTGCAAAATTGACATTTACTTTGAATCTGCTGCATTGGAAATGTATGCATTTTTCAAAATTTGAATGGAAAGGTTAGACATGTTCATTGAATCTTCATTGTTTAAACGAAGAATGTTGAGAGAAAATTACTTTTTCGACATAATATTATTAGTGATTGAGGGTAAACCACATTCGGCCCTTGTTTTGTAGTCACAACATTGTATTGACAAATAACATGCAAACGTCTATTTACCATTTGAAACCACGGTCAAGAGATTGTATCAAGGTTTGAATTGAATAGAACCAAACGTGTTGGAACGTAAACTCACGTGCTAAGTTTCGTAATCCTGCTCTTAATATTCATTGCGGTGCTCTAGTAAATGAGAAGACAAACATCCGAGGCAACCTGAACAGGAAGTTACAATTTCTTAGATATTTTATATTTTTACTATTTATTTCACCTAACAGTGGTATTACATCGATTATTTAAAGTAAAGTGTCTTAGTATCTTCAAAAAGAATACGAACTATTTCTTTTTTTCCTTTGTTGTACATTTGTCCTCTAGTATTATTATATGAAGAATGCAACTACATAAACGTTCACGAGTAACATCAGGACTTCCTCAAATTTACATTACCCTCCCTGTCGGTGGAATTCGTGAATTATGTAAAAATTTAAATAATTATTCAAAGTGGTAGGTGTTGGATCCTCACTTTTCAGAGGAAAACGTTGATAACGGTTTTGTTTCTTGCCATTGATGTATTGAATGTGTGAATAATTTTATATTACGATCCCTTTCCTTTGCGTTTGCGAAATCATTGGTTCGCAAGGAGGATTGAGTGATTGCCATGAAATGCAACATTGCAAAGTTCCGGATTTTACGTAACTTATTGTTTCTTTAGACTACTGAAATGAAGAAACCATGCAGCCGAGTGAGGTATTATTTCACAAATAAACGATGATTAAGAGCGTAATCTTAGAAAGCGAAATAAAAATTCGATATTTACTGTGAAAAACCATCAGATATTGTAAAGAAAAAATGACTTCAATTGAAACAAATTCCTGCATTTATTTGAAAAATATGATTTAGATATGGACCTGACTCACTATTTTTCACCGTTACTCACTTCATGTGGGTGCGTTTAAGCGAGTACTTCCTGCCAGACGGAATTTGAGCAACACAAGCTCGTTTATAGCGTAGATTGGTGAACATAGAGGGAATCCCTATGCATCCCGCCGTTAAATGAATCCAGGCTTTGTCACACAACGCGCCTCAGCTCTTAATTGAAACCTCAAGCGGCGTAATCGAAAGGCGTCAGGCAGCCCCGCGCGTCACGTTTGCATTCTTCACCAATCAGCCGGTGAGTCAAACGTCTCGCACTCGTCGCCCTGGCTGTCTAGTCTACTGTTGATGCTGGGCAAGGGCGAGGACATCCGCTTGCACCACATTGGAACATTAACGACTCCTTCGACTTCAAATCTGTTCAACATTTTACTTTTTCAACACTTACCGGCAAACACAAACTCACTCTGCCCTCGTCGAATTATTTCCGGTGTCGTCCTTCGTCCACGTTCGTACGCGCTCAGCAACGATGATTTTAAATTCTCACCAAGAATTTCATCTCTTCTTGCCGTCACAACGTTTTTTCGTTTTTTTTCAGCTTCTCTCTTTTGTGCCTCCCGCACGTTTTATCAGGTAAAGGTGGCTCAGTGCAGCCACTGATGTCGTTACAGTGCCCCTGACTGAGATGTCCTAGGGTTCGCGTTCTGACGGTGGCAGGATTTTCAACTCTAGCTTATCAGTTGGATTCAGCCTCTGTCTGCAGAATTCTAGCGGCCGGTCGCCCTGATCGGTAGTTTTCCGTGATTTCTTCGATCAACACTAGGATAATGCCGGTGCAATGCTCTAACAAATGTGCTACAGATCGCGCGCGATTGTTCCTTCCTCTTCATTGTCCTATCCTTACTACTAACTTACATACACACACAAAGTCACATATACTACTCCACCACACATGTCGAGAGCTTAGAACTTATCCCGGCTGTGGTTGTGTGACGCTGGTGGTAGATACCTGGTTGGGTAAACCCCACAAGTCGACGCTAGATCTTCTCTTCCAGCAGGGCAAGATCACTGCCACCTGCCGCATTATAAACATGCATTACACTTAAGGGACTAATGACGTTAGCAGTTGACGCGCCCGGAATCACTAATCAATCAATCTACTAAACTTTAATTTATAATTATCTTTTTATGCGTACTAGTTTATCATTCTTTCTTTCTAGGATACTCGCGCCTGTCCATGTCTCTGCTCCTCACCCACAAGCCGACACAAGTCAACTCTAGATCTCCCTATTCAGGAGGCCAAAATCACTGCCAACCCCCGCATTATAAACATGCATTACACTTACGGGACTATCACCCGCCCTTATGCGTACCCGTTTATCATTCTTTGCGATTCTTGGCAATGTTTGCTCGCGGCGATGGTGTAACGGTTGGTGACTGTTGTACCCAAGTTGACAGGTTCAAACCCGATCGAAGCCGTTTAAGCTGAAGCCGAAGGCGAAAAAATTCTTCGTACGCCTTCCTTCGGAGGGGAAGTAAAGCCGGCTGTCCCATGTTAGTAGATTTACTTGCATGTAAAAGTTTCTCAAGCCTAAATGAAGCCTCTGAGCTAAATTCAAATCGCCTGTTTCGTCGCCCAAGAGATACTTCATTTCTCCGCTAGTTGGTGAAAGGAGCGTAGCGAAATTTGCGTGGTCAGACGGAAGAGCAGGCCTCATGGCCTGAGTCTCGCCACGTAAAATAAGGCAAGAATTCAATTCAATTCAATTCTTTCTTTCTTTCTTTATAGGATACTTGCGCCTCTCCGTGTCTCTGCTCCTCGTGCACTAATCGCGGGGGTGTGCGAGGGCGCGTGCGCGTGAGAGTGGCGGCGGAAGTGGACGTCGCGAGGGCCGCTTCGTGCGCACATCGCGACGCACGCGTGTCCATCCGCGATCGTGCGGCCGTGCGCGTGGGGCGCAGAGGGGAGGGGGCGGGGCGGCAATGGTGACGCGACGCGCCGATGCAATTCTAATGCGTGCACGCACACAAACATTGAATAATGGATGGGGCTTGGCATGCATCTGGGTGAAGGGCGGCGGTGGAGGCGGCGAGTGACGGGGAAAGGGGAGGGCAAGGGCCTGAGGTCCTGAAGCGGTCGGGGGCACGTCTGTAAGGTCGAAGGCCCTGCCCGGATTCCTGGCTGCCGGCCCCTCCACATACAATTTCCATCGTAATTCCTGCTATGTGTTTCCGTCGTAGGCTTTTACCCTTTTCGAAAGATAATTAATTCGTCTTTGCTTAAATTTCTCTGCTTAAGTCCTTAGCCCCTTCTGGTTTGCGTGCCTGTTGAGCTTCTATACATGTCTACTTCACCATCAGCCCTTCAACTTCCATCGAGTCTGTATTTGGAGCCTCGTCCAACGCCTCATTACAAACACCTTCTGTCCTCCCCACCTCACTAAATCTCGTCACAACCGCTCACTATATCGTCTCGTCGGTTGACCTCTCATCACAAGCAAGCTCTGGACACAGCTTAACTCTCGATACAGCCAGCTCTTGATACAGCTGACCCTTGGGCGCAGCTAACCCTCTCGTCACAGGCAATCTCTGGTCACATATATCCACCTGTCATGCCCTTTCAATTCCTCACATTCCGCATTTCCTCCATCATTCAGCATCTTTCTCCCCTCCTTCTTTCTCTCTCCTTCCTCTTTCTCCTTCCTCTTTCTCTCCTCTCCCTCTTTCTCTCCCCTCTCTTTCTCTCCCCTCCCTCTTTCTCTCCCCTCCCTCTTTCTCTCCTTTCCCTCTCTCTATCTCCTTCCTCACTTTATTATTTTGCACCTTCAGTATAGCAGACCATTCAGATACTAATTCATTTCTCTAATACATTTTCGTCATGCGGTTGAACTGCATCCTTATTGGGGTGGAGGGCTTCAGCCGCCATTGCATCCCCCTTCTTTTCTTTGCATCCTAACATTTTCCAAAAAAAATACTCTATTCTACACCAAAGCTTAACATTTTGCCTTAAATGCTTCATTTTCTGTTCAACTGCCACGTAGCATATTTTCGCCAATTTTTCCTCAGTTTTCGTGACTCGTGATCTTTCGTGACTTTACACTCGTGTTACTTCTTTTTTTACATTTCTTTCCGCCCCTCTTAGTCTTCGCCGCTGTGCACGTGCGCGTCCACATCCTCCCTTCAATTCCCCTCTGTCCGGTCCCGCGGCCACCCGCCCGGTCCCTGATGGCGCAACTCCGCCATCTGGCTTCTGCTGCTCGCCGGCCCCCGGAGACCTAGCAGTCGCCGCCACTGGGACACCCAGACGCCGCGGGTGCACGTCATGTCGCGCTGCAGTTCTACTGAGTGTAATTTCCCCCCGAAGGTTTGTGCTTGTATGATAAACATGAACTGATTCATGCCTGTGTAGAAAGCGGCAGTTTTTGGTTTGTTCTATATCCTAGTAGGTCCATTAGCTCTACGATGTTTTTCGCTACTCTTTTATCTAGCGTGAATTAAGTCTATTAAAGAGAGATATACAGCGCAGTTACCTGCCTCATTTTCGATCCGACCGATTTGAAATTTTGGTTCTTATTTAATATAGTGTTCCCTTCCTCTAATTCACCAAACATTATTTGTGTCTTTTCAACACTGTAAAATACAGTATATGACTGCAGGCTCTCGCCGATGTACGATGCTGATGTACGCTGATCATCGTGCTCGTAACATCACCATTGCATGTAAGTTCAAAGATGCGTTTTCGAGAAACTACTGGGACACATGTTCTCGAAAATATTGTAGCATGCTAGTTTACGCTATGAGGAACATCTGGGTGTGAAACATGACTGTGATAACTATTCGAAATGATGAATGGTATTGAATCTAGGTTGCAATTGTTTCGAAACATGGGTACATCTTTCCCTCGTGTCAGCACCCTATGGTACAGTCTGGCCCGCTTGCAACAATGACCGGACGCTATGCCCTTTGTAAACAATGACCCATTGTAAAGGAATCGGAGAGTGGATGTATCGGCCGTGTGTGGTGTAGATAAATGAACATGATCACGGGAGCGGAACGTATGCACGTGTGCGTTGTGCAGAAACCATTTGTATTCCCGCTTACCAGCTGCGTCAGCTTGTCGAATTTGTTAGTTGCAACGACCAGTGTGTTTGTTCTACTTTAATTATTTGGGTTGGCAATAAAGAAGGGTAATATAATCGGTACGATACTGTTCGTATTTATGCAGTATTCCTGACCTTAAAATGCCCTACTTCAGCTATCAGTCCTTGATCATGTTCACTGACTGAACAGAAAAGGGACACAGCAAAGATGGAGACAAGTTGCAATGAAATTATGTAGAAGTAACGCACAGATTTGTAACATTTGTAGGCATTATACCTAAGAACAACATTTTCTATTGATTTAAATTTCAGATAATTGACAATAGTGTCAGACTTAAAATCAAATATATTTTAAGAATTGCCAAATATGTAATTGGCAAATGCCATTGCATACGCAACTGGAAAATGCAAGAAAGATCGCAGATGACACAGTCTTAGACGCGACTAGAAATAAAAATATCGAAAAAAAAAAAAAATGATAGAATATTTAAAAAAGGACGTAAATTAGGAGATTGAATTGGGAACGTTAGATTTTGGAAAAATACAAATTTCAGATTCCAAGTCCTCATAGTTCTATACAGGAAGACAAAAATATTATACGGGAAATTAAATTGTTTCATTTCTCATATATTAACTAGTGATGCTACAGAATGGCACAGACTTTCTCGTATTATTTCCCTTATCTCTTCAATCTGGACCATCTTTTAGGTTTTGCCCCCTCCTTCTTCTCAGTTGTCATGTATTGACTCCTAAAACACATTTTTTTTAGCGTTTTTGCAGTTTCTCTGTTGCTTAATTGTTGTAATGCATATAATTAATAAACTTTTCATCTCCATTCGTCTTTATTATCTTAATTTACTATATTGGCGTGTTTTGAGCGATAAAAACTATTTCGAATATCCGGAGTTTTCGTGGCCCCTTACCTAATACACACTATTGCTCTACCCTAATACTTATCAGAATAGTATGTTTTCTAGAGATTATAAGAGATTATTTCATTGATTCTGACAAAATACTTTCGTTTCAGGTCATTTTTTCCAATTTCCGTTTCCTCAATATCTACCCCGTACTTTTATCCCTTATTGATATTTCTAATCATCTGTAGAGTGAAATGCACTTCTCTCGAAATATTAATTCTCTGTCTTCGCACAGCCCTGAAAGAGTTGAGTATATTGTTACAGTCGCTAATATTCAGATTCTTTGATTTTATTGCAAATGTTTTCGGAATAAAAATCGTCCCCTTAATATCTCTCGTATAAATCACAGTATTGTGGTAGCGTCGTCATTATCTAAAGCATCTCTTACAGACCTTTGGGTGAACCCGTCATCTTAACATTATACTCACCAGGGACATTCTTCTGGAAAAAGTTCGTTTCTTTCATTCGTGCAAAGGTCCCATACCATTAAAAAAAAAAAGTTCGTCATTGAAACCGAGCGCGAGTTTGTGCTTCCCAGGCCTCGCATCGCATCGGGCGGTGATCCGCAGGGTTCTCCAAATGATGCTCCTACGCAGCGGAATTACCTTTTCGATTATGCCATTAATGGCTGCCCCGGCCTCCAATCGCCGTCCTATTTCCCGCACGCCGCCTGCGCGGAGGCCCTCCGGGCCCTGTGCCTTCTCTCGAGAAGCTCATTTCGAGGGTCCCTCAAATTGCCTTTTATTTTTGCTGCGTGTAATTGTGGTTCCCCGCGCCCCAAAGTTCCGAAGAAGCTGCACAATACTTTTGAGAGATGTATCTTTGTGTGTGTGTGTGTGTGTGTGTGCTTCGGTATCTCGCCCGTTAACGAAATTGGTCATAAATGTCGTATTAATTGGAGAGTAAACCTCTGATGTGCTAAGGATGAGGATGGACGATGTATTTTATTTGTTATGTATGTGGTACGTTTTTGAAATAGCCCTGGTAGATTTTGAAAAGCGACGCAAGTAAGAAATGTTGTTGCTCAGATATTAAACATATTTCCTGATCAACTCGAACCATCCTTAGTATTTTCATTAAATCCGTTTTCGTTACACAATTTTTGAACGTGGTAATATGTGGATCTTAGAGGCCCTACAAATTTTACTATCCTACGTAGTACACTAGTATTTGTATACCTATAAATTGATTGAGATAATTTGTCGTGGTGCCAACCCCGAAAAAGAAAGCTGAAAAACTTTGTCGTGTGTATTTGTTGATCAAGGTAAAGCAGCTCATTATGTACAGCGAAATTTAAAGTGAACAAATTATATTTTATTTGAATGGTTGTGTATAGAGATGTCGATACGGATTCAGAAAAATAATTGAAGTCACTCTCTGAAACTATCTAGTGCATTGCAAACAATAGTACGATATAATTGCGAGACGTTTGCAATGTATAAATCACCAGAGTTTACGTCTCCGTTTTGAATAATTGGAATTGTATCTTTGGATGTCATCGCCAATATCACATGTTGTCATTTAAAGGACCAATTGACGAAAATGTGTACTTAAATTCATATCACAAGAACATGAATATCATATTGATCATCCTGAGTCTATGATAAAATGTTCAAACGTTTTTCACAGTTTAAGCCACCAAATGCGACTCAAAGTGACCCGGAAATGTGACCCGGAGGTTCGAATCCGGAGGTAGGAAGATTTTCGACTCTAGCTACTTAGCTACGTCGAATTCAGCAGTTGTCCGTAGGAGTCTTGTAGCGTCCGGCTGCTCTGATCGGTAGTTTTCCGTGGTTTCTCTGACCAATACCAGGCGAATGCCGGAACAGTTCCCTTACAAAGGAGCCGCACGCGATCTTTCCTAAATCTTCCTCACCCCTTACTTACACACACACACACACACAGATGTGCTGTACCCTACCACATGCTGGGGGACCAGTCGGGAGGTTAGAGCTTGCCCCAGCTGGGGCGGTGCCCCGCTGGTAGGAGATACCTGGTTGGGGAAAACCCCGCAAACGGTGGGATAGGCCGTCCCGGATGTCTATATTCAGAGGGGGAAGATCACTGCAACCTCGCGATGAAAAAAAACATGCACTATACTACGGGACTAATGACCTTAGCAGTTCACGCGGTCGGAATCATCAATCAATCAATCCCTTCCCAATTTGGCAACCGCAGTTTCCATGATCCAAGATGCAGCACTCTAAGGGAGAAGGCTGTGGTTTTCCAAACTGCAGATTCCATTATCGGGTATCAGTCAGCGGTTGTTGTGATTGCTGGGTAAAGGAAACCTGGTTGCTGGGGTTGCCCGCAGCTCGTACCCGGCCGGGCGTTCGCCCGTGCGTGCGCCTCGCCCCCGCAAGCGAGCCCGGAGCATGCCCGGCGTACAAGCAACGCCTCATTTCCTGCGCTGACCGGACGCCGCCTGCGAAGGGATGTGTGGCCGTTACAGGAGTCCTTCGTCGAGCATGAAGTCAAGTGATGCCATTGCAATGCATCTGGGGTTCGAATTTGCAGCTTCAGTCACTGCCTGGAGGAGAATTGTGGCATTCGGCTGCTCCGATCGGTGATTTTCCGTGGTTTCTCCGATCAATACCAGTTAAATGACGGAGCAATACCCTAACAAACGGGCCACGGACTGCTGGCGATCATTCCTTTCTCTTCATAGTTGTATCATCACTTCTAACACGCACACATGAGCAGTACACTACCCCACCATGTAGGGAGGCCACTTGGGATTGTATAGCTTGTATCGGCTGGTGCGGTGTCCGGCTGGTGGAAAATTGCTAGTAACTAGGAAGTGCTAGTAACAAGTAATTGCTAGTAACTACTAGCTAGTGCTAGTAAACGGTTGCTCAGCAACCGTAGTTCGGCGCCGGATCTTCCCGTACAGCAAAGGATAAAAATACACTACACTTACGGGATTAATGGCCACAGCCGTTAACGCGTAGTATCACTTATCGATATCAGTTTTTACTTGTCTTTACTTCTTTTTACAGTTTGTACAATAAATACTTAAAGCGCTTCCCTATAATATTGTAATATATTATGTTACTTTACGTTTTTCCTAAGTTAAACGGTATCCGGAAAGCATTGGATTCAATGTAGAACCTGAAGGCAGAATGTGTTTGTTTTCCCTTTCATCAAAATTAGTATGCATGGCAGTACATCGCTTTGGAAATAAGATTTTTGATTTCCAACATTCCTACACTGATATAGCAAAAATATCTTCAGGTGAGTTACAGCTTACCCACTTCTGCAAACGAGAACTTTATTTGTCGTCCGTGAATGGGACAGGGATGTGGTCTTGAAGATGCAACGAAGGAATGGATCGCGAACACCAGCACAGACGACGTGGCTGCGTCTCCCGCTACTGGACGACGCTGGACGACGCTGCGTGGGACATTCCTACTGGCACTGCCTTCAGCGGCATTCCGAAGTATCCCATGTGGCGCCGTGGAATTAAGCACGCTGACAATTTAAAGTATAGACAGTTTCATTTACAGAATTATCAAATGCATCGACTACCCCGTACACACTTTCCGGTATCCCCCGACAGTCTATCGTCCTGTGCCGTCCTGTGGATACACCACGAGTACCTGAAGGCCATGAAGCTCACCCTCCTACCGCGCCATACGCGACCTTCCGAACGCACGAATACGCACCAGCCTGGACGTGAATTTTGCGCAAAGCGCGACATTTACACCAATAAAATCTAAAGGCGGCCCAATTTGTACTCGCCGGCTTATCCCCACGTGACTACCATAGGGCGTGGGAGGGAGGTTTATTGTCACGTGGCACTCACTGCGATACATGTCTGCGTCTACCTGGCTCTAAAAATATCTGCCACCCCCAACGCCGTGGCTCCTAGCTATAGTTCTCAGATATCAGAGGCCTCCATCCTCCTCCCACGCAGGGCAGCCAACGTGACGCTACACATGAACGGCGCGCAGAAGAGGTAACACTGTGGGGTCGTCGAGTTCACCTTTATGGATTCGGATCACTCAGTGAAACCCCCGCATTCTCCTTGATATCTTAGGACACAGTTCTCAGAATTGGGAAAGTGGAAAAAGAACCTCGAATTGGGCACATTTTGTCAACAATCTTGCACGTATGACTTTATAGTTTAGTTTGGACGAACAAGAAATCTTCTTTATCTTTAAAGAAGTTGTTGAGATAATACAGTAAGTCTAGAACACATACAACGACTAACAGCATTGTTTCTTCGCTTCTGAAGCGACCGAAAGCCGCTCGCGAGGGGATATCCGGCCGCCACCGGAAACGGATTGCGCCAGAATCTTCCACAGGGTACTTTAAACTTATTCTATCAGCGTAAGAAATTCATCATATTAATATAGATTCAATGATTGAAGTTTATGAATTAATTTAAGCTATGAATCTTCCACCTGGTATGTCCGATATTGTGCTTGATTTCTCTGAATCTTTCTTTAAATAGGTGTGATAATGTCTGTCTTAGTCTTATTCTTGTTCCCCCGTAACTTTTGCTTTGGACTCATCAATTTAGTTCTAAAAAGGAGATATAAAATTTCATTAATCGCGTTCAAACGAGAGCACGAATAAATTGTTGGTGTGTCAAATTTTATGGTCATGTATCCCGTTAGAGTATTAAATGTCTTATCCAGGAAGATGGAAGCGATGTTTCCCGCTGTAATGTGAGATTCGGCGTGAATTACACGTCGGCTTGTGCTGTTTCCCACTCCAAAAATCTCTACCAGGGGAGTACAATGTCTTCAGCGACAAACTCTATGCTGCCGACCGGTTTCTCGATATGTGTGCTTATAGTAGTGCTTAGTGTAGTGCTTATAAGTAAACTGTTCGTATGGGGGAGATACTAGGATAAGAAAGAAGGAAACATGGAGATCGCGCCCTGTGCGTGGCCCATTTCTTGGGGTACACTTCCGGCATTCGCGTTATAGTGAAGTAACCACGAAAAACTACCGATCAGAGAAGCCGGGCTCTGGAATTATTCTACAGACGACCATTCCATATAGCTAAGTAGAAGTATGGCAAATTCGCCACCGACGGGACTCAAACTCTAGACCTCCCGCTCAGTATCGCCCAGTGTGTGGCGTCGTGATAGCTAAATAATGACAACATTCAGTATGTACAACATTCAGCTCATACATTTATTTAACAATATGAAACAAGTAAGTTCTGGCATTGTGTTATTTTCGCTATTTATATCTTCCGTTACTCATGCTCCCTGCTGCCCATAGCCCGGCTAGTGCAGACCCTCGACCCCAGCACTTCAGTGCGCCGGTAGTCGTGCACCCAGTGCAACCGACTCGCAGAGTCCCCGGGAGTGCATGTCCGTCTCTCGAGGAAGCGGAGTGCGACCACACGCGAGGTGATAAGAAAGTGAGATGTCGTCCACCTGGGCATCCGGAGAGGTCACAGAGTTTTCGCGGTCACGTGATCGCCCCCAGCCGCCCTTCGAGGGTGGCCGCCCCCCCTTAAATTCTCACCCTTGCGCCTTGAGGAAGGTCATCCCCCCTTCAGCAGGCCATATTTTTGCGGCCCCTTATGATGGTCTACATTTCCGGGTGGCGCCGTCTCAAGACGTTACAAGAGTCAATAGCAATG
Source organism: Gryllus bimaculatus (assembly GCA_017312745.1). NCBI lineage: Eukaryota > Metazoa > Arthropoda > Insecta > Orthoptera > Gryllidae > Gryllus > Gryllus bimaculatus. The sequence continues at coordinate 3,093,556 of BOPP01000052.1, read as the reverse complement.
CTGGCTCTGAACTAACTCAGCCGATACGACAGCAAGGGAAGGCCTCTTGAGTGTCCAGACTAGGGGCGAGAGCCGGGCGTAGGAATGGGAATAGTTCGGATGTTGCTCACGAAGGGGCGCGCGGCGCGGTTGCAACTGCACGGGAAAGCCTTGGCGTATGCTGTCCTTGCCTACGTTCTTACGCCGCGCGTAGGAAAGGGACAATAATCCGATTTATGCAACCATGCCACCTGACAGGTAGCAGCTGTTGACGGTTTCATCCAATCGGGAGCTTGAACGTTCCCACAGTGAC
>BOPP01000052.1:3073301-3089449 GCA_017312745.1 Gryllus bimaculatus | reverse complement strand
TATATATATATATATATATAATATTTGTGTGTGTGTGCATATATATGCGAACTCCATGCGCCTTTAAACCAGCCACGGCAAACCGCGCCCGCACGAGCTACTTACACGCCGGGGCGCCCGGCTCTTCTGCGGGCACGGGCTATTTCCCCTGACTCCGCACTCACATCCCCTTAAACTCGAAAGAGGGGTGTACATGCGCAAGCTGGAACGATGCGAGGCGGTAAATAGTGGCGTCATACAAAAATATGTTTGCCAGGTTTTGTCTATCAATTTACCGCGTATTGTATTATGTTTATTTACTGCACTACTTATTAATATTTTATTTGTTTATTTTATTACTAAATTCTCCCTTTTATAAGCGTTTTTCATAAGTGAGAGGAATATGTTTGAATGGAGAAATCTTTCTTAGTTTTCATTTTGTGTTATGTTATTAAATCAATCAGTTATTTATTTTACTAGCAATAGTGTAAAATAAATTGACAATTTCTATAAGTTAACTCTCGCTTTACGGCCGAACACCGATTCAATTTTTTAAAATTTTACTCTCAATTGAGAATTTGCAATCAGACTGATGTATTGCTTAATTTTGATGGATCATTTCTTTGCCTTAAAGAGAGAATGGAAATTAATATAGTTAAATTTGGGACAATAACTATCAACTGACATCTCGAAAAGACTGCCATGGGTCAGATATCCAGTGTCGTCCGCCACTCCGTAGTAATTTGTACAACCCTTAATTTTAAATCTCGGGCCAATTTCTCTAGACGCAATGCCAGCGACCTGAAGCAAGCTTGTTACCTCATCCGCGACCTTGATATGTCTGCTTTAAACCCTTAAGAATGCGGCGTAGATTCAACGTGCTCTTGGTTGCCCTTAATTCCAAATTTTATTTCTAAACCCCTTATCCAAGAAGCAGAGGTTATTGCAGAGTTGCTTTATCGTAAGACGAACGAGTACGTAAACGAAAACGAAAGTTTTGTATTACGCTGGGATTGCACGGGGTAATTTTGCAAATTCACTGTCTCATGTACAAAAAAATTTCAGCCAGATTATTTAACTGCCACGAGATGCGTATGTAGTCCAAGCTCGTATGTATCTTACATACCAAAGGTCACCTTCATCAGTAAACACATCGTGTCCAAGTCAATAGCTTCTCCGGCCACGTTCAAATCGCGCGGAATAATTATGTTATCTGATCGCCTGCCAGGCCATTCCCAGAAGCGGGACTTAAGTATTCAGCGCTCTGATTGGCTGTTTCACGATCAGCGAGAAATTAAGGCGTGTTACCTACCAGCGACAGACATGGTTTGACTTGGTTATAAATATGCAGTTGAATAAAGTGTAGCGTGCGTGCTCGTACGTGCTTTAAAATCTTACGTCTTAGAATGTTCATGAATATTTTTTCTTCGTAGAATCGAAAATCTTAACTTCGGAACCCAGGGGAGTAAAAAATGTGTATTCTAGACTTTATCTGTTCTTTCTTTACGTACTGTAAAGTATGAACTGTATTGGTGTTTACCAAAAAAAATCGTTAATTGTACTACGATGGAAATTTATTACCGGATAGCTGCGGGGAAAAAGAAATTACAACACTCATACTGCTGATAAATTAAGGCGAGCCAGTGTGTGATAAAAATTATTTTACAGTGTGACTTCATTGAAATGTATTCTATTCTCCAATATTGCACGATTGCATTTTTATTGAAATTCTTTGTATTGCCATATTTCCTGCGTTTCTATTTCCCCTCCCATACGTGGAAGAACAATATGGTATGCGATAAAGTAACTGTATTCTCTAGTGAGATCTGAGAGTCTGAGCCTTGCCACAAAACTTCTCTCATTATCTTCAATAAATACTTTTGATAGTGGGCTACAATTTTTTGAGAACTTTAGCATCAACCAGGTTGTCTAATTCGTTATGTTCTTATCCCCAGATCCCATTAAAAATAATACATTCATCATTTGAGATATTTTTTTAACTAACTTCCATTAATTAATTATTTATTTATTCTGCCCCGGGTTGGGCAGCCATTTGAGGTGGTTTACGATTTTACTAATTTAATCATTTATTTTATGATGTCCGTTTAGTATTACATTTATTACAATATTAATTAATTTTGCTACTTCAAACATTACATTGACTTTACAAACCTGGGTTCGACATATAATACTTTACATTCTTATTTTACTATTATATGTGGGCGTGCGACTCGTACAGAGTTGCAATTCATGGAAGTTCTGCTGTATTATCCCGTCATTAAAATTTTGATGCCAACTTCTACAAATTATCAGCCTTTTTGCTTTGATTGATAATAAAGAATTGACATTTATTCTACAGATGTACAGTTCTGAGTCTTTGAGCTCATTAATGATTTATATTTAATTTGTATATCCACAAATTCTGTACGGTATTTCTTGTATAAATCTCCTCGCGATGCACCTGCTATCGTCGTAAATTCTTGTAGCGGGATAATTTTTGTAATGTTCCTTGAAAATCCTAACTGTTTGATAATGATATTCTATAACCCTATCTACCCAATTCATGCAGTCCGTGAATATGACTTTCCATTCCTACGCTTCGGATGAAGCACCTACTCGCAACTGCGTTGTCGTTTTATTTAACTTAAAACAATTTATAATGTCCAGTTCCGGATCTACTCTACACTAATTACCCACCTACGAAGTTTAGTTCACATGCATCCATATATCACAAGTTACAATACAAGCTCAGAATGATAATATCAAATTACAAATTATATACTACACATAAACAAATCACACAATTAACGTATGTTTCCCGTATTCTAAGATCAAAATGTTACCCTGCCCAACTCTGCAAAATTATTACCGTCCATTTCGGAGAGACTGGCCTATCCTAAATGATTGAGGAACCTCGACTTTCAACGCCGTCTTGTCATTTATTCAACATTATGTCCCGGGACCGTGCTTCGCACAAGAATATCAGACCTTCGAGCACGGATCACAAAGTTTGTTGACACGTTGTCGTGACGACGTGTATTCCTCGGTCTATACTATTGTTCGATGCCTGTTTCCCTTTAATAAATGCCTTGGGGGTATTTCACGTATGTCGCACATTTAACTAATTAGTACTGTCGGTTGCGATAGCTTTTGCTCGCAATTGGATCTTCTGAGAGCTGGTGTACGGCTTTTGAGTTCTGACGTTAACGATTTTCGACCCAAGCTTGCCAAGTGTCGTGGCCTCCCTCTGTTTGGATGAACATTAATATACTAGCTAGACTGTTCGGTCGCTGCTTTCGCTATCCACACTCTATTGCTGATGGGTGTCAGAAGAGTAAGGTCCACGAACCGCAGATGATCCTGCACTCCACTTGTACCGACTCTCTTTTTCAGAGCCTCGTGTTGAGGTCATTCCCCGTTTCCATACGAACAACACCGATGATTTACGAATAAAAAGACTTCATTCGCATTCATAATATGGTGGAGTATAGATAAACTTTTGCAACTTCACGCCACTGGTAATTTACTAGCCACCTATATGGGCAAAATTTGCTAATTTTTTTGGAGCTACAAGCAAACGAGACACAAGTGGAAACACGTGATAACCGTTTTTCAGGCATGAAAGTAACTTTCATACAATTTCCCGCTTTGCCCCGAGATCCTACTCTCGAGTTTATATCGAATTGAATGGAACACTTCGTAGCTTTGTAGGTGCTATGGTTCTCTAACAATTTTAACCCATTATCGGATTTTATATGTATAGTATAACACGTATTATCATTTTTATGTGATTAACTAAGAACATTTTGATTATAAAGTTAGTCTTAGCGAGGGGTAAACGCACAAATTACAGCCGCCTAAATCCCCAAAAGTTTCCTTCTGGGAAGGAGAATTTCTCTCGTGAGATGTGCCCAGCGGTGTGTCCGTGCGGCTTTCGGCTTGCGTCCCCGCTCCTCCCCGCCTCGCTGTTTCCGCAGAAGCAGCTCCGGCGGCGGCGTGTTTGACCGCTTCACCCCCTTCCCCAACCCCTCGCCTTGGGAAGGTATTGTCTTCCAAGGACGCGCCTGCTGATAAATATGCATTTGAATGGACGGTAGTGTACGTACATCCATATCAATGTTTGGAAAGCTGACACTGAAGAGGAAGGACATTCCAAAACAATTCTACTGGGAATGACTGAAATTCAAAACTTTGGTACGCAGAGGAGAAAATGTTCGCCGGTTCTACTTCCCTTCAATTAGAACTAATTACTAAACGAATAATTGGAAATTACTCAAGAACTAAGGTATTTCAAGATTTACTGTGAAGGTATACGCACGTTGAAAACTAAAAATTTCTGAGTGATGATTTTCGCTGACAGAGGCTGGTACACCTTCTGCATTAAAAACATGGCGACGTTTCCATGCAGCTCTCGCACTTCCGCTTCACAGCGCGGCGCGGTTTTCCGGTGAAGCCGTTCGGCGCCGTCGTTTGATGCGGCAGCGCATTTGTGTGTTTCACGGCTCCCGTCCCCGAACCGCCGTCGCCCTGCCCCGCCGCCGCCGTCTCGCACTCCTCCAAGCCACAACCCTGCCGTTGTCGCCTTTTAGACTCCAGAACCTTCCCCTGGCGCAGTCGTTTCCTCCCACCACCCACTCATCTACCGCTTTACCGCCTCCACCTTCACTCCATCTCTGCTCTTTACGTCCGCTTCATTATTCGATCTCCTTCTTTTCTCTGTTTCCTCCCTTCTCATTCTCCCTTCCATCTCCCCCTATGCCCGTCTCACCCCGCCTTGCCCCGCCTTGCCCAGTCTTGCCCAGCCTTGCTCAACCTTGCCCAACCTTGCCTTGTCTAGCCTTGCCTTGTCTAGCCTTGCCTTGTCTAGCCTTGCCTTGTCCAGCCGTGCCTTGTCCAGCCGTGCCTTGTCCAGCCGTGCCTTGTCCAGCCGTGCCTTGTCCAGCCTTGCCTTGTCCAGCCTTGCCTTGTCCAGCCTTGCCTTGTCCAGCCTTGCCTTGTCCAGCCTTGCCTTGCCCACCCTTGCCTTGTCCAGCCTTGCTTTGTCCAGCCTTGTCTTGTCCTGCCTTGCCTTTTCCTGCCTTTCCCGGCCTTTCCCGCCCTTTCCCGCCCTTTCCCGCCTTGTTCCGCATTGCCCCATCCTCCCCTACCTTACCTTGCCCTACCTCATCCGGCCCTGTTCCCTCTCCTGTCTTCTCGTCCCGCCGGCATCTCACTCATTCCTGCCACCGCATCGTCTGGCCGCCCCTTGGGCTTCTTGGACCAGCTGCGCGGCGTGCTACTCCTCCGGTTGAGGCTCCTCTGAGCGCAGCCAGACAGTCGCGGCCCCGGAGGGAGGAGTGTCTCATTGCTTTCGCCGGCGCGCGAGGAAATCAGTTAGTTCGGTAATGGGCAAATAACGTCGCGTTGCTGGTAATCACGGGGAACCTTCTCCCGCTGAAGGTCTCTGCTCGATTTCCTACGGCACTTAAAAACGTGTGTTGGTGCTGAACCGTTGTTCGAGGAATGCAGAATTGTAGTTTCTTTACTCGCGGTGTTGCGACTTGTGGTGTCCCGATTATTTCTTTCACGTTAGTCGTAGCAGCATATGTACTATTTTTTTAAATTCTGAAATTGCAATCAAATGATCTTTACAAGCAGGACCTGAACGAATCCTAATTATGTAAACAATTTTAGAATGATAAATACAGTTTTAACGTATTTTGAACGCCAGAGCTCTTAAAAGTTGAGCGTACACCATGAACCTTCGTGCACCATACAGTGGGCTTCGTCTCGTTTAATAAATTCAGCTAAGCTGTGTGAACTACGATGTTCTTTTCGGCGAAATAACGTTAAAGAAAAGATAAGTGTTTTTATGTCTAATAAATGGGCAGCAACTTGGTACATACTCGCTTTATAATTGACACACATGAATATGCGAAGCGCTAGCTATCATTTTCTTACGTTATGTGAAGTGAATGCGATAAAGTCTGGACAAACATTAAAACCGAAATGCTCATACTTTACAGCGCATGTTCCTCCACCGTACATAGTGTTTAAGTCGAATAACTCTCACACGCCTCGCGTATGCGGAAGACGTCAAGTGCACTGAGCTTAAGTGAAAGAGAATTTCCGGCAATGAGGCACATGGCGTGGTATTACCCGAGGTCAGTAGACTCCGATTACTGAACAGATGATTTACGATTTGTTCCTTGATTTCCGTCAGAGAAAAGGTGATATATGTTTATGTACAGAATTAGACAGCGTCCCGTAATTAATCTTCAATTGCTTTTCGGTTATGCGTTTATCTGCCGCCAAAGATCTTCAGGATGGAATATTACCAGGAACACATCATAGTATATCTGAAGAACACGAACGTACACATATGCTAAAGTGTAAATTTTACTATTTTTGTAAGAGAAGACAAAATAACCTTGCGAAAATCAATTTCAGATGCACATTTTTAAGAGAATTTGGAGATATTTATACCTCGTAAAACGCGGTTCAAAATTTGTTTCACGTGGAATATTCCTTGTGATATTAGATGATTCAACAACTTACAACAGTTCTAAGTACATTTTAATATCATTCAAAGAGCGAAAAAAGTGTATATTCTTTCAATGTTATTTCTTTGCCCTGGCGGATTTTCGTGCATCCTGTTTTGATCGCTCGCTCGTCACGAATCGTCACATTAACTGCTGTTTAAAATACAGCTCCACGAACTGTTTTACACATTTCACCAACGTCCGTCGTTGCGCAAATTCGACACTTCCATCTGTAAACACATGCGAATCGCTCTCAATTCTTAGTACCCGATTGATGTCATCAGAAAAGCTCCAGTAAATCGTTCTTTCCCCCTTGATTTCGAAGGTCTTTGACCCCCTCATCGGCTGTTGATTGCAGGTGTAAGCGGCGTGCAGGAAACCTCACCCGTTGTCTCGTTAACTACGCATGACCCAGAACGGTATGGAAAGCACAAGGACGCCACTTAGGCAGCTCGTGCGAATATTTCGCGGCGGATTCCCAGCAGTCTTGAGGGCGTTGCCGTGTGCCGGGCAACGGCCTGCCCCGCAGTGCATTTGGCGGCGCCCCCCACCCCTCTCCACCCCACCGCACCCCGCACGCGCACGTGACCTACCACCGCCCTAGAGATGCAACATCGGCAACAAAACATCAATCTTACCAAACATCAACGATTAAAGAAATTAAAACATCGATGTTAATCATACATCAACTAACAACTATTGATGTTTTTCAGCATCGATGTTTTCAAGCTGGTTTACTAACCTCTAACATTGCATTCGTGGGTAACAATATTAAATTTGACAGTTTTCGTGTTTATCAATTTACCGAATAACGGTACGAGAAAAAGGGGCCGGTCTTACAGCCCACTGGTAATTTGTTGACCATATCTCAATATGCGAAATGAATATGAGGAAACACAAAATTCGATGGCAAGGAGATCATGTCCGGCGAGAGAGTTTGGGAAATGAAGTTAGTAAAATTCAAACAGCGTTCCTTTGTTTTCATCACATGAACTAGCGATATTACTATCAGTGATATTTCATATTTTAACTTATACATAGTATTGCGGTCAAGGGATTTTTTCATTCCGAGTCAAAACATTGGGAAAGAAAAAAACATCGGTGTTAATACATCGATGTGTTTAAAAAAACATCGATGTTTTGAAAACATCGATATCGATGTCGCATCCCCACTACCACTCGCGCCTCGCGGGGGATAAGGGCCTCGTCATACCGCGCGGCACTTAAATACGCGCCCACCAGTTTAATTACTGGTTTGGAAGTATGGATATTTTGAACCTCGCCGGGATGAAAAGTTGTTTTTCATTTTCCCCCTAAATTTGTTCGTCTTTGACTTAAGGATGAAGAGTTTTTTTTTTCATTTTCCCCCTAAATTTATTCGTGTTTGACTTAACGCATCTACATGCAATGTCAATGGCAATACGAATTTTCTTCATTATGGAGTTTTATTGTGTCTACACCTTCCAGGGTCTTGGTCTACCTCAAACAAGCATGTGAGAACAAGCATGTGAAGTTATAGTAAGAGAAACGAAAGCGGCAATTTTTGAAGTTCGACAATTGAGTGCTTTTCCAATGCATATCACCAGCAGTCGTTTGAAACATGTACTCTTAACAAAAACATATCAGTGATTACAATTATATGATGTGATGCAATTGGTTTTAAAATAAGATGGTTAGCACAATTTTCTGATAGAGTCCACGACAACATACATGTTCAGATCATCATGAATATAAAGCATTTCTTTTTAAACTATGTGAAAATATGTCTTCATCTATCAAATATATGTGAATTGTTCGTAAAACTTTTGAGTCTTATTTTTTTCTTATTTACATTATTATTTTTAAATACTTTTAGTTTAAAATAAATGGCATGCAATATTATATAATTGCATTGAAATTAAATAACATTTGTCACAACAAAAGTCATAGTATTATGGCAGTGACAACGAAGGCAAAACGCTGCCTCCCAAGCAGCCGAGATCTTCCAGTTTTTTTTCATTTTTTTATATCTCATTAATATGACAAAATGTAGTGAGTTGGTTTTAATTGTGCGAGCTAGAATCTACATCTTAGTTGAGAACTTCCCCTGGGTGTTCTGAGTAAGTTGAAGAATCACCGGCTAAACTATTGCACTCGATGACTCGACACTGTCGGAGAGGAAGTTGATAGTACAGTCATTACCACTTCCGTCGAAAAACTGTCCCCTCACAAAAACTGCGTCGGGTTCTGATTGCGGAGACACAACTAATTTCCCCATTAATGATTCTGGCGTGCCGCTACGCGCCGCGACGGTCGGCCGCGGGGGGAGGGGGAGGAGGAGGTGGAAGGGGAAAACGATTCGAGGCAATCTCTCGATTGACGAGTAGAGCGGCAGCTGGCGCCATCTTCCTTTCGCCCGGTTCCCACGAGGCGCGCCGTTCACCTTGTGTTCGCCTAATGAGGAACCGCCAAGGTGGCTGACGTCATGCCTCGCTACCGGAAAGGTCCACGGCTTTCTCGCAGGTGCGTACGTTAAGGCTGTGGCATGGAACGCGTCTGTACGTGGAAGGCCTGGAGTGTACAAACGTATTTTATACAAATTTTGCTGCTAAAATGTTAATCTATTTAAACAACCATTAATATAATAAATATCGAATTATTAAAGTGCAAATATTTTTGTGTTCTTTCTATTAACTTCAAGAATAGTCAGGTGACAAGTTTCAAAAATATTCAATGTTCGTTACATAAATTTATTTAAATAATTGTGGATTTTTACATCATGTACTCCATGAAGCAATGTTTGTACTATTGTTTTTAGAAAATAATTATTACGAAAAATTTAAAATCATTAAAGTTTTTCTTGATAGGGTTTCATGCGTTTCTTCTGACAGACTCTAGCGCATACCAACGGGCACGCTAAATCTGCACAAGACATTAATAATTTTTTTAGGTAAATACACAATCCAACGATTCTAAAACACGCCCTTGACACTTACACACATCTCTATTGTTCTGAAACATCCACGCAGTGCCGCGTATTCCCATGACAATGGCTGACATCTTCCAATTCAATTTGCAAACAAATTTTCATTTTCTCATGTTGGTTATCTTATGCATTAGTTCACTCATTTTGTCACAGGAGCGGGGCTGTCAATTACTTTTAAAGAGTCGTCTTTCTAGAGAGTTAAAGAGAGACGCGTTCTGCAATGCGAACAGGCAATGCCACTAACCTCTACGTTCAGCTTTTCTTTCTCGCACTTACTTCGTAAGAAGAAAAAAGTGATGTGATCGTGCGCCTGGAAATGGCGATATTTCGTCAGAAAAACTCTAATTGCCGAGCCCTGGAAAAGAATAAGTGGATAGTTACTGTTGCTACATATAGTAAATTACTACCTCTATCACGTGGTGTAACTGAATTAGTGTTTGGAGTCCATGGTTCCAAAAAGACTATTGACGGCACTACGTATGTGTGTCTGTCCTTCCGTCCGTGTGTGATCAACCCTCCCGCCTAAACCATTCAGCCGATTTTCTCTAAAATTGATATTCGCCCATCGACCTGAACGACTTCGAGGCATTGGAAGTTTCAACAGAATGTTCTGTTTTTTGAAGCTACATCACATGATACTTCAAAAACATTTTCAATTTTTTTTCAAAAATGGGCCAACATTTTTTGATTAAACCTCGATCTCGGGGAGCACAAAGAACGCTTAAGAGAATCGTGCAGGTCTCATTTTCGTTGAAATATTGATTTTTTGAATATTACAAAATGTATGTATTGCAAAACTACAAATTTGAAGAGATTTTTATCGTAACAAAATCCCCCCTAAAAACTTAGATCTCTAAAAAAGGGCATTTATAATATTTTTTGTTTGAATAAATCAGTACCTTTTGCGTAATTTCTGCATGAAATTAATTCAGTTAAAAAAAACGTTTTCTCAAAACCATTCCAAATTTTTTCTTTAAATGTTTTCCATTGATAGAACAAGAGATAAAAATGGCATAGGTCTCATTTTCATTGAACTCTGAATTTTCAAAAAATATAGAAGTTAGAAGTTATGCGAAAAAGTATGTGCTGATGTAGGTTCAGTAATTTCTCTTCGAACATGCCGAGTGAACTCCATAGAATCTACAGCTTTACAATTAGTTAAATCGGCATTGGCACTGTTTTGCCCAGTCTGAAGTGAAATTCGTCATCTTACCATTTTACAACCGCTGTAATCTGTACGTTCATTAATTTCACACCTCTTTATATTTTCTTGGCACTCTTTCCCGACTTCTACCTGCGATACAACGTGTGCCTCCCATACATGGAATAAGTTGATTAATTGCTGTAGATATTGTGACGATAATATATTTAACACGAACTATCCAACACGTACACGTTGAACAAGCACCGGGGCAATACTGATTGTAATGTGGAGTCATTCGTTCTATTTCTTCTTTTGTTGTTCACGAGAATTGCGTGTTGACGCCTGACGTCGCTGGAAAGCCAGCACAGCACTCCCGATGGTAGGATATTGTTACTCGCGGCAGCTGCGTAGGAAGACTAAACGCGTTACACGCATGTGTGAGAGATCGCGAATTTGGCGACTTGCGACTGGTGCTCTCTCGCCTACCGGATACCACCAGCCCCAACCAGTCTGCCTTGTGCGGACAGAGTCGCTTCGCTTTGTGTTCCATTAATCTCGACTCTAGAGTGAGCCTCACATTCTCTACTAGATATTTGCGAACGGGTTGGTCCAACATTTGTCAAGCCGTTTAGATGTTAGTGCCTATCCGTGTGGTTTCTGCGTGTTCATTTATTTTCGTCTGTTATTTATGCCAAATACTTACTCGAGATATTTGCATATGATATTCCTACAAAACGTCTCTGGCGTGAAAATGGCCGAGGAACAAATATGTTTGATGGTCTCTCCAAAAGTGGAATAGTTTGTATACTTTAAGATATGACACCATCCTCCTAGGGTGTTGCAACCGTGTCCCCTCATCTTTAAAGTGTCACATAAGAAGAGCGAAACAACAGTTAAAGTGTTTGGTAAACCTTCCCAACTTTTCAACTTGTGAAGAAATCTAAAACCATTAGGAAGGTATTCGAAAATTCTTTCCTCTGTTCATCTTATCAATTTTGCCTGGGAAGTCATTATGTGGAAGGAAACTGGTAGCAAACATTCCACTCTGGATATTAACAATATTTTTATTTTTATTTATAATGCGACTACATTTTTGTCCGTAAAATAGTGATGTATAAAAGGATAAATTTGAGTTTTCTTTGAAAACGTTTTGTTATAGTAAACATTTAATTTGTTTGACTTAGGTATTATACTATGCTATTAGGGAATCAATACTAGAACAGTGGTTAACTATTCAGTGTTTAAAACTATTCAGTGTATTAATTTTTTTTATTCGTATTAAAGTTGGTCAGTTTTGGAGCTTTTCGGCAATAAAGAAATCAAAATTTTCGACTTTCAAGATATTCTCTTTTCTTCTTTTTTATAATTTCATGGGATGGTTTCAATCACGATAACTTAAGGTGTTACACATTGGCGTTGATGCTAACAGTAGTATGTTCTGGGCGGACGGACTGTTTGAAACGGATGTAGGAGTCACAAGACACAGATCTAACACTTCCGGGACTGAACCGGGCGTCGTCGTAGCCTCTTCCTGCCAATTGGGCAGACGTCAGATAAGAGAGTTACGAAACCAGGGTATCCGTTCTTGCTAACCGCATCCTAGAGTAAATTAAACGCTTTCATTCTAGAACATCATTTACGGATATGCAGAAGCATGCAGATGATGAAATGAGTTCTCCAAGTAGTTCGTTCAAAACTTATTTTTAGTCTGGTTACTTAATTTGTTGTTTTCTTTCTAGATATGTAATGATTACTACGAAAGATGTTTTAAGTTCCGGAATCCCTACCCCTTCTCCTTTGTAAACACATTAAAAATGGTAACCAACAACGACATTTATTTGGCTCCGTTTATTATAAACAATTTGCAACGGCAAAGAAAATTTATTTAATAACATTGGAGTCAAAATACCCAACCCCTAAGAAAACTTGCGCGGATTAAACAGTGTTCAATAAGAAACATCGATTGGTGGAAATATTTGGGTGAGCGAAATAGTTAGCAATAAATAATGGTCCGTATAACGATTTGCGTTTTCACGTAAGAATTGGTACCATCCACATCCGATTTTAGACAATTATGATCTGTTTTTAGACCATTTAGACGAGGAAAAATGACGATAATGAGATGAATTTGTGAGGACGAATATTAAGAAGGTTGATTTGCAGGTCATGTAAGAGAGAAGTACGGCTGGTGATTCTGTAATCCTAGGTGAATGCCATGATCGACGTTGGAGGGGAAAGAGTCAGTTATTTGAGAATGTTAGACATTCACAGAAGTGTGACCACCAGAAAATATTATTTTCAAAATATAAGAGAACGGATTGTCAGCATAAATATAAAAAAACAAAGGAAAAAGAAAGTATAGGAAAAAAGGGAAAGTGAATGCCCACATTAATTAAAGAAAAGATGTCATGTAAGGACGCGTCGGCGCGTGGACGGTCGTGCGCGTGGGGACGGTCGTGCGCGTGGGGACGGTCGTGGCGCGTGGGGACGGTCGTAGCGCGTGGGACGGTCGTGCGCGTGGGGACGGTCGTGCGCGTGGGAGGCGTGCGCGTGGGACGGTCGTGCGCGTGGGACGGTCGTAGTGCGTGGGACGGTCGTGCGCGTGGGGAGGTCGTTGCGCGTGGGACGGTCGTGGCGTGGGACGGTCGTGCGCGTGGGGACGGTCGTGCGCGTGGGGACGGTCTGCGGGTGGGACGGCTGCGCGCGTGGGGACGCGTCGATCGCGGGGGACGTCGTCGTGGGCGTGGGGGACGTCGTGCGCGTGGGACGGTCGTGCGCGTGGGGACGGGCGCGCGCGGTGGGGACGGCCGGCGCGCGTGGGACGGTCGATCGCGTGGGGACGGTCGTGCACGTGGGGGCGGACCGTGCGCGTGGAGACGTTTGGGCAGGTGTGAACGTTTTGAAGCGAGCTGGGGAAGGACGCGGCGAGCGGGCCGCCACGGCGCGTGAGTGGATGGGCGGGGCGCTCCCTACGGCCCGGGCCGACGCGGCGCGGCGCAGGGCGAGGGGAGAGGGCTCTCCCAAATTACGATCGTAAGCGCAGCGAGCGGAACGCCCGTCGATAGGATCGGCGGAGGCGCAGGCGGAGGGTGAGGGGGGGCGGAGCCGCGGAGGCGCGCTGCGGCCGACGCGCTCCCAACGCACTCTGGCGCCCCGCCGCCGCTGCCGCCGCTAGGACGCACCGCTCGCCAAACGCCTGCGGGAGCCTGTATGAATAAGGAAGTTGCGTCCGACAATGTCATCCTGATCATATCAAGCAATTCCTGCTTTCTGCTGCAATAGAAATTGGAAATCGTTAATTTTAATATAAGGGAAGGGAGTCTCGAGATGAATTATAGACAGACATATGTAAACTTTTTTATTTTATTTCATGAGCAACGCCCTTTTTGTTTTCTTGAAAGGAAATTAAGAAGTTTACGTATGTTTGTCTATAATTCATCTTGCGTCTCCCTTCCTTCATGTTAAAATACAATGCTAGACAAGCTTATTTTCATTTTACATGGAAACCATTAATTTCGTAAATGTGGTTGATATGTAAACACAACGGTTTTGTACGAATATGAATGATTTTTCAATAAATGGTGTCTTAATGAAAAAAAAAATAAACTAGGTTTGAGAGAGTTTAGAACAAGACTTTTGTAAGTAAGTTTTGAACTGGGTAAGTGCTAGTTTTTACAGCAGGAAATATGTTATTTAATTTGCGTAATTTAGCTTCACTTGTAAAAATAAATTGTTTAAATTTTAATTTACTTTATTATTTTAATTTGTCATAAAAATGCACAATGTTAAAGAAAATGCGTAAATCCCCATTTGCTAGACAGGTAATGTTCTGTTAGAAATACGTAAAGTTTCTATCATTCCTGTCCAGCAAGCTAACGGAATTTCGCGAGTTTTTCAGTATTTCTTGACTCTGGCGAGTTCCTCCTCGACAATCATTTGTGTTATTGCTTCCTCTCTGCAGAAATACGGCTCAACATTATACCGCTCGCAGCGCATCACATGTTCGTGATCTTTGAACTCCACTTTACTCCATTATAATATATTCACGGCGACTCGCTAGCAGTTCCCCGCTACAACTGGAAAGGCCACCAGTGTATATCTTTTGTGCCCCAGAGTAATAAATACATATCCGAGGTCCGGTACTTTATTCTGTTTGGGACGAGCGCTCTGGAATGGAAAGGCACTTCTGGCTCGCTGCTCTATAGCGGGACTACGCATTGAGTCGGTGCCAAATTGCACACACACCGAAATATCCGATACGTAGCCGAGAGGGCCAGAATGCGGTGCGGTGCGGTGCGGCGCGGCGCGGCGCGGCGCGCCATGCGATCTATAATATCGGCACGTAGCGATGGATGCTTGCAGAAGCAACAAGAAGCTCTTCTTTCCAGAATGGTACGAACCCGAGTGCGAAGAGTTAATCACCGGTTTCTTCCACCTTCCGAGACGCGTACATGAGAGATGGTTCCTCGTTCGAATGGAGCCGCGCGGACGCTGCAACCAGTACAGTAGGAACCAGTATAGTCGGGTACAGCCGAATGGTGACTTTTCGACTCTTTGATGTGGTAGTGAAAATAGTGTATAGAAAAGGAATACCATCGATCGATATTTCAATGGAAGTTTGACCACGTGTGTCATACGTACAATTCAAAAATATGTGGACTTAGGGGCAACAAATATCTGATAGATATTCCGTATGTGAGCGGTTCGGGTTTGACGGAATTGAAATGTGTAGGAAACGAAACTTGTGAATAACATCACTAAAATACAAATATAATGTTTCTTGACTTGGATTACTTCTCATTTTACTATGTTGTTTGTCTCTCATATTACAAGTGTTGTCACAATTTCTTTTTTAAACTTTTTTTAATTTTTTCAATTTTGACGGATTACTTCATATTGTGTTAGATTTCTAGAACCATTCAACTGTGTGGATATTTTCTCCCATTCCGGATGAAAAATTGTAGTTTTTTTCGATTAATTTTCGAATAAATATAAATTCTTATATGATTAATACACTGGAAATATAGTCAACTGTCAGTCATGAACAAAGCCATGGGTGGCAAGGGGGTTACTACCGCGTCCTCTTATTCTGCGATTTATGCAATTCTGGGACTTGCAGGTATCAGCTGTTGGCGGTTTCATCCAATCGGAAGCTTAAACGTCGCCATAGTGACGTCTCTATGATGTCGTTGAAGCTCCTGATTGGATGGAACTGTCAATAGCTAATACTTTCCAGGGACAGAGTTGCGATATTCGCAGTATAGTCATTCAATTGGTGGGGGTTCGAAGAAACTTCGATTTGACACGGAAATTCGAAGCCAAACGCTGCATTCGTTGACATACTGTAGCGTTCTGTTTACTCGCAAAGTATATTTCAGAATCCCCGTCAGTCATTAGAGTATTCTCAAAATCATGCATTTTCACCGTCGTTAATGTCGCCATGTCACTACCAAAGGTCCGTGGCGAAGGTGTCAACGCGCTCAATCCTGCAGTATCCACTGCTCTGCTCGGTTCCGGGTGCGCGATCTGCTGTGACTAG
>BOPP01000052.1:3053595-3070553 GCA_017312745.1 Gryllus bimaculatus | reverse complement strand
CGGCCCCGCGCGGCGGCAAGAGGCTTGTGTGGGTTTGAAAATGCACCGCACTTAAAAAGAAATGCGTATTCTTCGAAACATACAGAGCGTCCCTTGGTGTCTACTCGCGTTCCGCACCTGGGTACCCGGTCGAACCATTTGAAATTTGGGGAGGGCAAAGCGCGTGCGCCGCAGGTTTTTCTCGGGGTTCTCCTGTTTTACTGCATCTCATTGCCCCAATATTCATATATTATGTTCATAATCACCGCTCCATCAAAATCATTCACCCATATCCAGGTATGGCTGTGAGACACTGATACTACAATAAAAGTATGCTGAAAACCTACATCACATTGAGCAACGGCTCAAAGACAAATCTCTCCGAAATTCCTTTGCTGCACTTTTCTTATCTCCTTGTTCACATATCTATAGGCTCGTGAAAACTGAAGAATAACAATGAAGATACCAAATGAAACTACTAATGCTATGATAATTGTGATTCTATAAACTAAAATATATTGAAAACGTATGGGGTAATTTTAATGTTTTAAACGTTGGCTCAGAGATTAATTCCCTAAATATTAAGCGATTCTTTATTAACATTACGGGGCTTTTAAAGCGAGACTAAGATGCACAGTTATTGTCGTTATTTATATTTTAAAGTAGATTAATTTAACTGTATTTTGTATAATTTAAAAAAAGAATCAAACAAACAAACTACGAGTAAATATGTCAGCAATGTATATTGTTCTCGTGTTCTGTGTCATTATTCCCCACCTCGATCAGGATTTTTGTCAACTTTCTTTTGGTCCATTGAGGAAATGCTGAGATACCCCTTGTTTTTCTTCTGGTTATTAATATATCTTCACTCCGCACTCGGTATTTTAAGCTCTCCTTTTGTTAGTTGTGGAAGGAATAGAGCCGTATGTATCGCTTGCTATTTGTTGCCAATATTATAAAATCAAACCTGTAGTTTGGCGATGCAAAGAAGTGTTCTATAGTTCTGGAGCGAAAATGCCTAGTATTCGAGTATTCCTGTCCTCGGTTTCATGGTATTTTTATTCATGATTCAAGTGTGTGTATTTAGAGGGGTGCTCATGAAAATGTTCGCGAATTTGTACTTTTCTTGCTTACGTCAGGAATAGTTTTTCTATTTTTTGTGGAAATAACTCAAAAAAAAGTGTGCAATTTTAATAATTAAACATATAAAGTAACTAATTGATATTAGTAGGTACTTAAAACAGTGTTTCCTTCATTTAACGAGTTTCCCCTTGTACGTATCTTGCGAAGGCACGAGGCTGGATGGGGGCCGACGATGCCGTGCTCTGCCCGTGCCGCCTCGATGCTCGTTTGTTGGTGGGTCCATTTGTTTTATTATCTGTTCACTCGTCGTCGGTACAGGATGTTTTAATTAACGTCGGCCGCCTCTCAGAGAGGATAGGGCGTGGGGACTCTATTTGCTGGTAGCACCGGTGTAAAGGTATTCGGCTGATCGGTGATGTATGAGCATCTGGACTGGAATAAGTTACCTGCGGCAGCCATGGAACCCTTTCCTCTAGGTGTACAAAGTTTCAAAAGTAGATTAACTAAGGACATTGGTATAAGTTAGGCTGATTAAAATGGTTATTATTTTAGTTATATATACTATATAATTGTTATTTTTTAAATATTAGTATTGTGATAATCACTATTAAATACATTGGTTTGTTAAATATACAAGTATATATAAAGTAGTAGTTGAATTGGAGTGTCGTGAAGTGTTGTGAAGTGTAGTGCAATAGAGAAGTCAAGTGCAAGTGTAGTGTACCGAAGTGAAGTGAAGTGAAGTGTAGTGTAGTGAAGTGAAGTGCAGTGTATTTATTAGTTAAAAATTCCGTGCAGGGCAGTCATAAAGTGTATAGGTAATGCTGTTAGTTTTTATTGTTATATTGTTATTATTGCCTTAAAAGGCTTTAAAATTAGTGTATTACTATTCTTAGTTGTAAAATGTAGTGTTCTGCCACCAGGTTCTATACCTACTTGCAGAAATAATAAATCTATATATCTATCTATCTATCTGCAAATTCGTGGGGTACTTCGTGAAGATTATGGCATTACTAGTTTTTAATTAATTCAAGGGTGTCCAACTTGAAAGGCTGCAAGAGCCACAACAAAAACCTGTAATACGATTGCGGATCATATTTTCATTACTCGTGCGATCCTCTTACCTTCCTAGCATTGTTTATCTCCGCAGTTTGGCCGGCTGTTTTAAAACGGGGGAGGGGGATGGGACCATGTGCGATATTAGAACGTACCATGCAATGGCAGAGAAACACGTTGGGATGGTTTTCAACTTCTGAAATAAAAAACGTCCTCCAATCTAAACAACCTATTTTACATTAAAAAGGTTTTTGATCCGGGCAGGGCACGGGCTCTAGGCTAGTGAGCTCGTCCGATGAATGAAAGAGATTTTTACTTTTGACTAATAATCTTTTGCGGGCCACAATAAATGGCACCGCGGGCGGCCAGATGGACAACAGTGGTTTAGTAACATGTTTTAAACATTTTCTTGACTTTTTTTGTAATGTATGGTTGAAAGCAACTTAACATTATCTTGGTAAAGTCGTGGGTTTACAAGGGAAAGGTATGAAGTTCAACTAGAACCTACTAGAAGGAACTAGAGACCTGCAGACCTGCAGTGGAAAATTGTGATTTTGAAGACGGAATTGATGACAGTCCATAACTCTGGACTTAATACCTTTTCCTTGTAAGACCACGAAATAATCAGTTATTTTTTGGCGTGAGGAAAGATTCATGATTCAACAGAATACTAAACGTCCCATTTTTTACTTCTCACTTGAAATGGTAAGTCCCCGCCAGGGCTCGAACTCCGATGACATGTCGTCTTTTCATTGGTGCATTGTACACGTAGCTTCCTTGCAAATGAAAGTTGATCATGATATTTAGACGATAGAAATGATGGTTATTGGATTATAATTTCTCCAATTTTTTGATTTTTATGTTACATATAATCCGCTACGTCATTATTGTGATTTTTAAGCATAATGATTCGGTTTCGTGTTTTTGTTAGTAAATGTATCATGAATTCACAATGACACTGAAATAAGGTTTGCACTGTAGTATAAGTTAATTTTTATTGTATCTTCAGTTCCTGGACGAAATTCACTATTGTAGTGAACTCTATTTTTCCACCTCAAAGTACACGGTTCTTCGGTAATTTGCTAGCACTTCAAAACTGACGGTTGGAAGATCGGATCTAAGGATTACATTTCCTCCTCAAATAATTCCTCCCTAAATAATATACAGTTATATTTATTTAAAATTCTAAAATTCATTGGATAAGTCCTTCTTATACACATTTATTTCTCTTTTTTAATTAAGTTATTTTCCTCGTATATGTATGCAAGTCTCTTTGTAGCCATTTTCCTCCTTTTTTAAAGTCATTTTAAAGGTAATTTTCAAAGAAATTTTAGGTCACCAGAATCCGAGCCCTGGCCAGCATGATAAGTAAGATAACACCTACATAATATGAAAATTACTGTTCATTGTTGTAGTGAGCATTAAATTCAAGTCATCGCATATGAATCGTGAGTTAAGAACGGCCGATCTTTTCTCTGTACCCTTTTGCTTATTGGGTCCATCAAAGATTTAAGCTTTGAATGGTTGGTTAGTGGGTGATGGCTGACGTTTTTATGGAAAAAAATTATTGAATTTTCGTTCCCACCGGCTCCTGCTGAATGCGGGTGCATCCTTCCTTTTATGCACAGCCTCACCTGCCCGCAATCATCTTTTCTTTTCTTTCACACTTCGTTTGGGATATTAGTGCAATGTCGCTTATTCATTCTTTGTAATTGCTCAATTTATCAGCCCTTCATTAATCTCCAGTCTTGGTTACTCACACAGCTCCCATTACATATCGTCGAATTCGGCACAGTCGCTCTCTCTCCCTCTTCTCTCCCTCTCTCTCACTCTCTCTTCCTCACTCTCTTCCTCTCATTCTCTCTCTCCCTCTCGCTCTTCCTCTCTCCCTCTTTCTCTCCCTGTCTCCCTCTCTCTCCCTCTTTCTTTCTCCCTCTTTCTCTCTCCCTCTTTCTCTCCCCCCTCTCTTTCTCTCCCTCTCTTTTCCCCTCTCTCCCCCTCTCCCTCTCTCTCCCTCTCACTAGTCATTATTATCCCCACATTCATTCGCCAACTCTCCGCTGCACACTTTCCCTCTGATGTTTTCACCATTCACTCGATCCCATTCCATGTTCTTTCATCAGCTGTAATTGCGGTGTTTTTACGAAAAACCCTTCGTTATAGGTCTCTTTCATACATTTTATAGTGGTATTTCTTCAATCCAATCTAATTTTTAAGTACGATCTTATGTAACGAACGATCTTACGTAGCATTTTTATATTACTCTTTGCTTTTCGTCGTGGTGCTTTCTGGTATAAGATTTTCGTTCTTAACACCCGTAGTTAGGTATATTCAAAACGTCGGTGGAAGTATAACATGTATTATAATTATTAAATTTACTTTCCTTTTGCTCTATTTAATATTTTCATCACTATTCTATCAATAGGGAGATTCATGAACAATATAAAGAATTAACTTACGAAAACAACTTTTCCTGCGGCCTTAAAGTATCTATGAGATTACTTTGCTAATTCACTCTGCATTACATGAAAAATGTAATTTTCAAGGAGTAGTGAATCATACTCCGAACTCTTCACTCTCAGTTGTATACGTGTACGTCACCCACGCAGCCTGTCTCTGGCTTCGAGCTTCGGAATATTGCTCTGTCCGAAGTACCACGAGCCGTCACGAAGTGTCTTGACCCCGTCTGCCACAGGCTTCCACGACGCAGGCTCAAATGAGGCTGAGGGTCGTTACTGCACAGAAGCTATTGCCAGTCGGTTAAGCCTCATAAGTACACGTCAGCCAGAAGCGTAGGTGATTATCTCGCGCATCGTATTCCTACCTATTCTCTCTACCCTACGTCCTTTGCTTGAGCTTGACTTCGTGTTTTTCCTGTCCCTTCTCGTTGGGATTAACGAGGACTTGGATTTGTCCATTCAATAACAACTTCTGTAACTCGAGTTTTGTTCTGATATTTCATTAAATGAAACTTTTAAATGTATCTTTAAGTTACATACAACGTTAATAGGTGTGGAATAGGAAATAAACATGGACATATTCAACATTCGAATAAATCATTTAATCGTTTTCATTGCTAGTTTTTCTCACTATTCTTTTCAACAAAACATCACTACACTATTGAGCTCGCAGCACATTTATCACACCAGTAGCGGAATAGCGTAACAAAATGAGTTTGGGTCCGCCCGGAAAACTTTTATCCGTGTTCCCTTTATAAAAGTGTGTGGCAAAAACAACTAGTGTTAGTAGTACCTTAAAAAATATAAATTATCCCCTAAAAACAGACCCTCTTTTACCTAGGCCCGCCCACAGATTTGGCCTTGGGGGTCCAAACGTTATGCCACTGCAATACCGTGGTTTTCAACTTACCACTGTCAAACAGACCAACAAACCAAGTAACCCAATAGTACACATTCACACCTTCAGAGAACGAAGCAGCCATTCCACAACTCACGCAAGCGATGAGAACCAAACCCAGTGCAATGATTGTGCGCGAGCTCGGGCCCAGCTGTGCGTTTACCAGGCACGGCCCTTCCGCCGGGCGCGCCTCTACCTCTCCGCCCATCAGGCCGTGGCGTCCCGACGCCCTAACCACCCACTACAGCCACCTCGTCGCCACACCTGCCCTCCCTTCGGCCGACGCCGTCACCGCTTCGGCTTCCACGGCCACCGCCGCCACCACCACCACCACCACCACCACCACAGCCGCGTTGCTCACCGATGGTGGCCGCCGCCGTCGGCGCTGTCCTGCCGCGCCGCACGCCGCGGTCGTCCGTTGCCGCGGAGCCTCTCGGGTGAGCGGGGGGGCGGGGCGCGGGGGCGGGGCGGGCGGGACGCGAGTAGAGCCTGTGCGGGGGCGGGGCGGCGTGCCAAGCGCACGCGGGGTCAGCCGGATGCGGCGCGGCTGGCGGCGAGCCTCGCGGCGGCAGCGGGCAGCGCACCGCGCGGCGGCTCCGGAGTCACTCGTGCGGAATGGAGCCGGCGGGCCGGGCCCTCTGCCGGGCGCTGGGCAGGTAGCCTTGGGGCCCGGTTTTTTGTGGCGCGCCGGGGCTAATGGGGCTGCGGAGCGCGGCGGAGGTGGAGGGGGCGGCGCCGACTCGGGGGCACCACAGCGTTCGGTTACGGTCTGCTGCAGCCGCCCCGCTCGCCCGCGGCTCGAGTGATTAGGGAAAGCTGCGGGGCGGGGGCGACCCGGCCAGTGGGGTGGGGAAGCCGCACTGATGGAAATGGAGAAGTCACCGGGAAGGCTTCGAAGTAGAAATGGAAAACTGTGTAGCATAGAGCACTACAGTCTATGGTTGTAGCGGTGATCGGACGAGTGGGCTCGCATCAAGCGGAAACGGGCTGCAAAGGTTGACTGAAGCGTTTAGCCAAAGGTGGTGGTGGTGGTGTAGAGAAAGGAGTGTGTCTTCCTTGCTCTATGGCAGTGGTCGAAAGGCAGCCGTGTCGAGCGTCGAGCGTCGAGCGTTGAGCGTTGAGTGTTGCGAGTTGAGCGTTGAGCGTGGCCGAGAAGGAGGCAAATGTTCTGGCGCTGGGGCGGGATGGGAACAGGAGAAACGGGACGGCTTGCAGTCTGTGTTGGGACTGCGTGAGGGGAACGCGCTGGAGGCGAGGGCAGCGGCGGAGAGATGGCGAGATGTTGGTGAGATGGTGGCGTGGGGGGAGGTAGGGCTTGAGGCCGGTGGAGGCACGCGGCATTGCGGAGACGGAGATATTTACCGCGAACGCGTAAGTGAGCGGCAGCGGCGGAGAGGTGCAGTGCTGGAATGGTGAAGGCGGAGGCTGCGTGAGTGCGAGGGAAGAGCGGCGTGAGGCGCGGTCGATGGTGGAGGTGGGGGTCGGTGAGGAGGTGGGGACGGCAACGGCGGAAAGGCACTAGTTTTCCCCTGGCGGGCGCGCCGCTATCAAGTGCGCCAACGGGACGGGACGGAGCGCGTGAGATGGGACGCCCGTGGCCGGTGCCAGCGTCCCTCACAGCTGCGGCGTGGCTTGGCGCTGGGGGTGTGCGACATATTGGTAGTGCGACGAACGTATAGCATTTTAATAATTCAGTTGTTATGATTGTAACAAATGCTCTGACGTCATTTCCTGTTTCATATTTAGTGAATAATTCCTTGAAGATGTTCAAAACTTTTGTTCCCCGTTATGCAAGTGTGTGTGGTGTGTGCTGTATTCATTCGGAGAGTAAACAAGAGTGATCTCTCTTTTCTGGACAGGTGATGATAAAGATGGTTGGCTTTTGCCTTCCATTGTATGAAGGTTGGTTAGGTGGCAAAGAGACGTATACGACTGTGCTGCTGATGATGATAGATGAATGACCGTGCATGACTTCCCATGAATAAATACATGGTGATATGAAAAGCCAGCCACAGCCGCTTCATGAAACAAACCATGCCTTCTTTCCGTGGGACTCAAACCCGCATGTTCCGTATACTTCGAGGCACCTCGAACCCCGTGCGAAGCCATTGACAGCCGGTGCTCTTCAGGGAACTGGAGTAATTCTTTCCACATCTCTCTGACGGCATACTTCGACATTGATTTGGGATATTTTCATTAGAAGTTTTCAGACATATTTGACGGTGTTTCCACCGCTTGTCATGTTTATACTTTGTCAGTGTTTCAGTACTTTCTCACTTGGGATTTATCAAAAAAAAAAGTACGCTGGGTTTTAGTTTTTACGCAAAAAATACCTGGCAGTGTTATTTATATGTACCCATACCCATTAAATACATATTAATTTGGCCCAACTCTCAATCCTTAATTGTCTCGGAAAAGTCAGAATTCTGTATTGTGTACTACGAATAAAATTAACAATATTATCAGTCTTGAGATACAACCAAAATCGTAATTCTTTGGTTACTTTTCAATATTTTAGTAATACATGGTATTGAACCCAATTGAAACTCGTATCGAAATAGGTTGATTTTTATGCACATTTATGCATTGACTTTTACTATTCATATCATTTTTAAACACAATTGAAGTGCTGCTTTAATCACACCTTTTGCTGTTAAAATGTGTCTTTATTCCTCCCGGGATTAAAGTGGTACTTTAATCACTCCAGGATTGAAGTAACCACAGAGCGGGATTGAAGGAACCACAGAACAGGATTAAAGTAATCCACCAGCGACTCCCATTATCATTACAATCTTAGGAAGAAAGATAAATAGAAAATGTGGATATGCCGTACGTCTTTGATAATACATGTATGTTAAAAAGAAACCTTCAATAATAAATACTGATTGTCACAAGCTTCTTTAAAAAATCTGTAAAATTCAAACTATGTAAAGGCTAAGATTTTTGGCTAGTAGCCTTTTACAGGTCCCTTCAGAAATGCAATTAATATACAATCTAAAATATAAATATAAATTAAAGCGTTAAACACGTATTGTCAACTATTTTTCCTATAGAATATACGTACGTACTTACTTAGAGATATCAACATTTTCCCTGACGTTGCCCTCACAATTGCATAACTCCAAAACGATGAAGATTTGTGTTTTTTTAATTTATTATTAAGATACGTAAGGACAATTTCTTTTGAAACATTTCATACTTCCCTTCATTTCTCTATATGCAGAAACATTCGTACTATTTTTGTAAATACGGTTTAATTTTTGAGAGAATAATTTTAAAGCATTACTTTATGCTTCTTTCATGATATCATTAGAAGTTCGTAGATATTCATCTTCAAAATATAACTAATATCTATCGTTTGTCTGTCCGAAAATTCCTCCATTCTTCCATGCAGAATATAAACGAGCTGAAATCAAAGGTGACCCCCAGAACGATGTCAGGCGTCTATTACTGCTTCGTCCTTCATGGCATAGGTGTGCATGAGAAGAAATAATGTTTAAAAATGAAGTTTTGTATATAACGCAGGGTTTGCCTGAGCTTTATTCACTCGGGAGAAGTATGTCCCGCGCGCGTCCGCGCTCGGAACATAACTGTTCTCTCTCGTGAATAAAGCTCTACTTAAACCCCTTGTTATATAAATATCTACTGTATTCTTGTGGCAGCATTTCAATTTTGTAAAAAGTGAATACGAATTTCGAAACTGCACGAAAAGAGCATTTAAAATTTTAACAAGTTTACAAATTAGTTTTTAAGGCAGAAAATCCCTATTGTCTTGTATTTTCCTCCCATATTTGCTGAATTGCAAATTCCGGCATAGGTTTGCGAGATTTATTCTAAAATATAATGATTCTGATTATTTTATCTAATGGTAAGTACTTCTGAAACTAAAATGTATATTAAGAAATTTTTGCTCTTATTTACAGTTCAATCTATCTGTCAAAAAATAATATTTTATGTTAACGATATTTCACATTTCAGCGCATACACGTGTCGTCAGAGAAACTTTCTTAGTTGGATTTCTGCTTCACAAACATATGGAGATCATAAATTCTCAACGAAGCTATCAATTGTTGCAGTCCATTTGATTACACATGTGCGTGTTGCCTTTCCCACGGTATAATCATTTTGTACCTCAGGGCAACTGCACTAAACAAAACAAGGATGCATCTCCAAACAAAACGCCTGATGTCAGTAATCCCGTCCGCCCAACACAAATATTGATTCAGCTTCTAAAATGTTAAGTAGACCAGTCTGAAATCCGGTAGTACTCGACTTCGACTACGTACGTGCATTAGACAGAAACCCAGAGGCTGTTTGATTTACAAGTGTAATTGGTGTTCCGTTTGCGTATCCTGGGTAGTATGTATGCAACAGATGAAGAAATCAGTAAGCCGCCGAGATCTTAAATCTGCCCTCTTCTCGAAATGTAGTCAAAATGTACCGTACGATCTAACGTAATATTTCGCTCCGTTGAGAACACCTTCAAACTGTGTACAGATTTATTGACTTCTGCTCCGTCATCGTCTCCCCTCGAGGCTACGTAATAAGAAGTCAGTCGTGCGTAAAAAGCGGTTTCGTGCGAGTGCGCTGCCACTTTTCTGCGTGTGCTAAACAGAGGCCGGATAAGTGAATGGTAGCAGCGAGGTAACTATATCGGAAGCCTAGTTTCCACGTTCTACATTATAGATCGTGGAAGTACAACACATGCGAGAATGAGGGCTAGTCGACAGCAAGTGCTGCTAAATTGGGAAGTTATGGGCGAAATTCCTGACGAGAAAGTATATCAATGTATTTCAAAGATTCATTATTTGTAAGCAACGTTTGTAATATATTTATTCGCTAGAGAACTTTATTATACTTCATCATTTTCATTGTTAGAGATTACATGATGGTTATTCAAATGCGACCAGGAAATGACAGAATACATGAAAAATTTCTCTTCTTGAGTTCGTCTTCTCCCACACGCTTTAAAATAATTAATACAGTGTCCAAGTTACTACTACTTCTCGTACTAGTTCAAGTACTGATTTATCGCAACCAACATATTATGCTAAATATTTCTTCCAATTCTTGATGTACTATTGTCACTGAAATTTTTAGACATCTATGAAGGTTTTTTTTTATTAAATTTAACTGAACATATAATAATAGTCTTAACAGGTAGCTAAATTACTGTTCCCATCCAAGATTTTGTTCCTAGTTTAGTCAAAAATACAGCTCTTTAACTCCAGACTACGGAGGTAGTAATGCCTTCCCTGGCAAAGATGCTGAGAGAGATGTGAATAGTGTTTTTGTTCTACATAACTTGTCATGACTCACATAGGATAATTCCCCTATATGTGACGTTATGTCCTGCGATATCAATATTTTCAGCACTCGTATATGAACTTAAGTATTTACATTCTTTCTTTATTGATAGGGGTTATTTTACACAAAAAATCATAGCCGAATAAAACAAATTAGAGGAAATGAAACGAAACAAGTTTTGGGCACATGTGTTGAACAAAAATCGGTATTAACATGACTGCCGCCTCGTTGACTAGGAATGATCCTTGGAATATATCCATGAATTTGTAC
This sequence comes from Gryllus bimaculatus, assembly GCA_017312745.1. Lineage (NCBI taxonomy): Eukaryota > Metazoa > Arthropoda > Insecta > Orthoptera > Gryllidae > Gryllus > Gryllus bimaculatus. The sequence continues at coordinate 3,059,501 of BOPP01000052.1, read as the reverse complement.
TAAAAAGTAATGTGCGTAACTGGTATGTCGTACTAATTTCAGAATGCCGTACTCAGCTCTTAAAGTCGTCTCCTCCGTCAACATCTGACTCGTATGCCAAAATTCAAAATAATGTGGGCAAGTTAAATGTTGACGTCGAGGTGACGTTTCGACCCGAGTCTGGCATGTTGGAATGCGTTCGTCATACCAGTTGCACACATTATATTTTAGTACAAATGCATGGGTATATTTTAAGGATCATTTCTAATACGCGAGGCAGCAGCCAAGTCGATAAACGCCATCCCAGTGTTTTGTTGCATTTGCACTACAAGTTTGTTTTATTCGAAAGTTGTGTGGTATATGTGTTCAACTTTATTCGGAGTTTCGTTTATAAGGACGTAATAACTATTCATGAAATAAAATAAAAGCAACTCAAGAAGGCACATTTCATTTTTTCCGTTAGTTCCTGGACGCTTTTGAATGACGATAATGTAATCTCATACAACCGAGCGAAGTGGCTCAGTAGGTGACGTCCGAGTTCGATATCCTGACCGGCCATCCCAACTGGGGTTTTTCGTGGTTTCCCTCAGTCATAAGGCGAATGCTGGGATGGTTCAAAAATGCCACGATCACCTCCCACCACCCCACCTACCATTTCCCACCATCATCCTAGTCCTTTCACATTCTTGTCTTCCTCCTCATCACCCTATCACTTCATTCAGCATTCCCTGCGAAACGAAGGAGGCCCTTGCCTTTAATGGGATATTAGTTGGCTAATAATAATAATAATAATAATAATAATAATAATAATAATAATAATAATAATAATAATAATATCTTACTAGTAAAAAGCTGAAGTCCAATAAAGCTCTGTACCTCATAAATATATTACAAACGTTACTTATAAATAATGAACCTGTGAAATATATTGACATGGTTTCTGAACACGTAACTTCGCGTGCCAAAGACTCCGTTTCTGATCAAGTCAGGTAAATAAATGTCCGCCCCGTTGGCTGCCTGACGCTGTCTCTTCCTCGCAATGATGGGCCGCCCCGCCCGCGGAGCCGGCGACCGCAGCGGCGGCGGCCTCAGCCGTCGTCGACCGCGCCCCGGCCGAAGACACGGGCGTGCGCTCGCGCGTGCGCGTCGATCGGGGATCTGGTTTCGGTAGCCCGTCCCCGGCGCAGCGCTTTGTATTTGGCACGAGTGGGCAAGAGCTATCTTGTTACGCGGGCCGGAGAGGATATTGTTGCAGTGCCCATCCATGGGATTGTGTGTGTGTGTGTGTGTGTGACGGTTCGCCTTGCGTGAAAAAAGGCTCCCGACCACCCGAACACACGGTTCTCCCAAAACACGTTGTTGTATGCTTGGTGGCGCCTGTGGGGTGCAGTGTGTGTGTGCGAGTGTGTGCGAGTGTGTGCGAGTGTGTGCGAGTGTGTGCGAGTGTGTGCGAGTGTGTGTGTTGCGAGTGTCGTGCGCGTGTGTGCGCGTGTGGCGCGTGTTGTGCGCGTGTGGTGCGCGTGTGTGGCGCGTGGGGTCGCGTGGTGGTAGCGGTGGATGGGTTGCGAGTGGGTGCGAGTGGGTGCGAGTGGTGCGAGTGGGTAGCCGAGTGGGCGAGTGGCGCGAGTGGGCGCGAGTGCGTGTGTGTGTGTTGAGTAGTGTGTGATGGTTCGCCTTGCGTGAAAAACGCCCCCCGACCAACCGACAACGGCTCTCCCCAAAACACGCTGTTGTATTGCGTGGTGGCCCCTGTCCGGTGCAGTGTGTATGTGTGGTGTTGTGTGTGTGGTGTGGTGTTGTGTGTTGTTGTGATGGTTTGCTTGCGTGAAAATAGGCCCCCGACCGCCCGGACACACGGTTCTCCCTCACCATGTTGTTGTAGTGCGTGGTGGCTACCTGTGCACTGGTGTGTGTGTGTGTGTGTGTTTTTTTCGTAGTTCGCCCCCCCCCCTTCCGTCCCGTGCTCGTGTAAGTGCTTCATTTCACTTTCAGAACCCCCTCGGAGGGAATTTTAAAGCTCTTCTGGGACCTCATGATGTACGATGGAGGTGTGAGAAACTCTTTTAGTGGCGGTGTGCGTAACGCGCAACAACTGACCGTTGCGGTACTGTAATTCACCCATTTGCGTTTTGGACCCGGGCATGTGTTTCTTGTTAATTGAAAGACGCGACACGATAATTGCCTGAAATGTCGGAAGTTTTCTCTGTTAAACTGAGTTAACTGTTACTTGTGCTGTCTTCCGAAGGCCTAGGATCACGAACGAAAAACCATTCTGTTAAAAAATATTAATAAAAAAATAATAAAAAAACATAACACATTCGAACCAAACGTCCAACACTTTCAAAAGTAAAATGTTCATCATTTATCGAACGTTCTCAAAAGGTCTAACGTTCTCAAAAAATCCTAATTGAAAAAATAGGAGTTTCTATCAAATTATCACAAATACCTAACAGTGATGATAAATTGTATTAATGCTGAGAATTTCAATGCTAATATGCACAGAATAATTTTATATACCTATAATTCGGGCAGGGTCCTAATTCACGAATTTCACCTCATTTTATCGCTTTTTCCTAATTATTCATATAAGTTGTTGTATTTCTGAATATTTAATCATTGACAATTTGTGAATTGAGGAGTGCGATACGCTGCGTACTTGGCATTTTCGATACGTTTCACTTGTTTTAACATTTCGTATTGAGCTTGATTGATAAGTTGTCGATAAGTTTCATGTTGTTCGTTCAAATTTTTACATCAATTTGTAATGAAAACATGTTTCATTTACCAAAAAGAAACGGTAAACATTTTTAGCTCAATTTTTACGTACCGTAGCTACTCGTAGTTCAAATGAAAAGAACGAAACCGTCTCTGGATTTGTTCGATGCAAGAAGAGAAACAGAATGAAAACCAGATGGAAATGGGAAAGAATTGTGCGAAATAATTTTAGAATAAAAAAGTAGTGACACGAAATTATTAAAATTGAAAAACGTTTCAAAGTCGTGTCATTTAATGTGTGAAACGTACGTACTATAATTTGGGAAAATGCCTCTTAAAATGCTAATAATTCTGGGATCAAAATAAGAGTGGAGTTATTCTTCTCAAACATCAGACAATTACGAGTAAATTATGATAACAGTCAGAGAGGAGTTCGAAAGCATTGTTCGAATGCACGGAACGCTTTTCAAACGCTGCACAAAAAGAAAAGGAGACGTCCATTCTACTCGCGATTCTGACGTAGAAAAAAAACTTTCTTCGGAACGTCTGCGAATCTGTGCACCGGTCATTTGGCGGGGAAATTGGCCGCTGTGTATTATTTATCTTTACGAGCGATGCGTCACGGAAAGCGCCCCGCCTTCCCCCCGCCCCCTCGCCCCTCATGCCTGCGCGAAAGCCTCCTCTCGCGGCGCGCGGCCGGAACGAACGGCTTTTAAAGACGCTCAGTCGCTCGCGAGGGCCGAAGAGCCTCTAAACCGTTTTCCATTCCGCTAGTACGCAGCGGGTGGGGGGAGGAGGGCAGAGGGGAGGGGTCGGGCGTAAGACACGGCGGGGGAGGGCCACGCCGAGGCGCAGGGTCGCTGGCGAAGACGTGATCCGCGGGAGCATGGGAGTGGCGGGCGGGGCGAGACAGGCGGGGGGCGAGACAGTGGGCGGGGCGAGGCGGGTCGAGGCGGGTCGAGGCGCGGTCGAGGCGGGTGCGAGGCGCGGAGCGAGGGGGCGAGGCGGGGCGAGGGCGGGCGGGGCGGAGGCGGGGCGAGGCGGGGCGAGGCGGGGCGAGGAAAAAAATATGTCTCAATTTGACAACTGAAGAGCTAAGTAATTATTATTGACAAACAGTTAAATTGTAGGTGTGTATAATTGAATCGTAAGAAAGTTTCAAGAAGAAATAGGTTTTGCCCTATAATATGGATATACTAGTACAATAATATAAGAAATTGATTTTATAATTTCAGAAAATGTGAGTTTTAAAGATTACAAATTTAGCCGAGTTCTTTGCATTGGATGTGGTAATTCTTTCACTAGAGTCCTCTTTTATCCAAGAATTTCTAATAAAGGAGCTTAAACAGGAAAACAGAGAGATTCTTGCGTTGTAATGGCTAGAGTTTTGATGTGGCAGCCGAAACATGAGAGTTCTAAAGTAGAAGTAGAAGTATAAGAGGTATGGGAATTTAAGGTGGTGGCAAATGTCGTGGTGCCCATATGGAAAGTGTTAGGAGGTCGGAGATCGGAAGTGCTGATGTTGCCTCACGTCAGGAAAGCAATGACTTGGAGGCGGGACAACAAGAGACTACAGAAGTAAGAGAGTGAAAAAGCATGTGGTGTGGTGTGGGAAGGGGCATGCTGTAGCAAGAGAAGCGACACGGAGAGTAAAGAACAAAAGGAGGAAGAGAAGGAAAGAGGACATATGGTGAAAGAAAGAACGCCAGTTAAAAAAAAAAAATAACGAGGAAAATGATTCATTGAAAACAGAATTACGAGAATCGATTGCAAAACTGGACTCCCTTTCTAGAACGGATTAAGATTTAAAGATTAAATAGACCTGCGTATGTAAGACGGGCGGATGGAACACCGTTCAAGTACATGGAACCCAAGTTCGATTCCAAGCAAGGCGTGTATATGATTTCAATGTGCTTTTGGCGTGATTAGCTTTTCGTATTTGCACGTATCCCATCTGAAATTCACTCCATCCACAGCCAATACCTTTTTCATCATATATCCCTCATCATCACGTTTCCATCATTGATGCAGTGGACGCAAACCACTTCGATTGCCTGGTTAGAAGAAGTGACGATACAAAGGTGTAAGCTACTGATTGATTTGTGATTACGGGCACGTCAACTCCTGTGGTTAGTAATCCCCTGAGTATTTTAAAATTAAATTTTAGTTTTCATTGGCAGACACTAGAACGTTCAGCCGTGAAGCTCTTTAGCATATTGACCTAGTAGATCACCTCCGTGATAGTGATTTCATTAGGTTATGCCTTCAACCAAGGTTATTGCGAGAGTAATTCTTTAAGCATTCGTTACAGGGTGATAACAGCTTAGAGAGGAATACGATGGGAGAGACTAGTAAATGTAAGAAATGTTATCTAATGTCTGAGAGATATTGAAGGAAAATTCGAAATTGGAGTCTGTTTCTTAGGCGGGAGAGTGGGAGCTAATCAGTTCCTATTTCGTGACTGCCCCTTGTACATGATTTAAATTATTGAAGAAATTATGTGCCAGTTTCGTAATAAAGGAAGTAATCGATTCTATTCTAAGATCGTTGTGAGGTGTCGTATTGTTGACAAAAGGGGCATTTACTGTTATTCTTAAAATTTTGTTTTGATAGATTTGTTACTTATTGAATGCGGTTGGGGCAGCTGAAATCCATACAGGACAAGCTTAATTAATACGGGACATGTTAACATCGAACGAAGAATAGATTTGTAAATAGTTAAAGAGGAATGGATTTTTAAAGAAGTGTTGCGGTTGAGAATCGTACGCAAAATAGCTAGCCGTGTATTGGCTTCAATTCCTTTAGAACAGGAATATCCTGCCCGAGGCGGGATTTGAACCCACGGCCATTCGAGCCGCGGCACCTACGACCCTTCAGCCTCAACGACCTCGGCTCTCGAGACCGGCATCCCGTGAATGTAGTGTATGTTTCGCGCGAGGAGCCGCCTATAATCCCCCGCTTGATGGCTAGATCCGGGGGTATTCCCTAACCAGGTATCGCCCACCAGCGGTCTAAACACAGCCGAGAGAAGCTCTAAGCTCCCGAGTGATCTCTTGAGAAGAGTTGTAATACAGTACATGTGAGTGTAAGTGTATGTACGTGGAGAGTGAGGAAATGACAAGGAAGAGGAAAAAGATCGTGCGTGGTCCGTGACCCGTTTGTTAGGGTACTGCTCCGGCATTCGCCTGGTGTTGATCGGAGAAACCACGGAA
>BOPP01000052.1:2989532-3003861 GCA_017312745.1 Gryllus bimaculatus | reverse complement strand
CGCCGCCGCCTCCGCCGCCGCCTCCGCCGCCGCCTCCGCCGCCGCCTCCGCCGCCGCCTCCGCCGCCTCGGCGAGGGAACTGCGCCAGACAGATGGAGAATGTTTTCTCGGAACCAGAATCTCGCTTCCCGCGCCTCCTCAAAGAGCGGCCGCTCAAGTGTCCGCGGGCGGAGAAGTCGACTGCGAGACGCGTTGTTGCGAGGCAGGACGTCACCCAAACCGTTCGACGCGAGGGCGAGATGAGACGCGGGTCATTCGCAAGCAACTTCCGAGTCGTTCGGACGGTCAAACCGCTGTGACATCATATTGCGATGGGCCTAACAGGTTTCGTGGGATGTTGTGTTGAGGGTAGAGGACCGCGATGATTTTTAGTTGGACGTATTTTTAAAATTATATGACCAATTGGAGAAAAGTTCACAAAATACCGTGTGGTAGATCTTATAACCTTAATGAACTAAAAAATGTTTAATATGGTAAATTCTTTCATTTTAAAATCCGCCCTAATCAGTTAATTATACTTTTCATTTTTAACAATAAATTTTGGTTGGTTTTTGAGACCAGAGCAAAATGAAATTAATTATAAGGAAAATAATTTTTAATGTATGCTAAACTTTACAAATGTTTGGTCAAATGTAATAAATGAAAAAGAAACCCAGAAGTTGTAACCTTTTGAAACCATAAAATATGAATTTGAATGCAGTTTTCTTTTCTTGTTATGTAATTTTTACTGCTGCTTATGGAAGATGTTTTCACTTTTGACATACGCCACCTCACAAATATGAATATTACATTTATTATTCTTGCTAGTTGGAATTTGAACTTATTGGAAAGAAAGGTATAACCAGAGAGGAAACCAATAAACAAAAATTATTATAAATCGACTTTTCATTTAAATTGTTCTAATTGTTAGAAACGTGTTCTATATTCCCATGCGTTGATGCTCGTCTCCTAGCCAATCAGCTGGAGGGTCGCGTGTGGCTGATTGCTTCGAACTTGGCCATGAACAACTGCGCAGCGGGTTTGAGGTTGCCTTGAATAAGTTAGCTCACTTTATGTAAACGCCTCTTGCTACCGTTTATGACCAGTTGGCAAACTGAAATTATGACATTCAAATACGCTCATGAGATAATGCAGACTGCGACCACTCCCAGACGCCAAGTTATCTAGTATACGAGTGAAATAAATGAATTTCAGATACTAGAAACTATCCGAGATTCTTATTGATAGAATTATGAGTATTAATGAGACACAGATCTCGAAAACTACGTACATCCTGTTTCGTTGAGTTTCGTATTAAACCTGATCAAAATTGCAAAATCCACGATCTTACATGCACCTGCATGATATGTGTTGTGCGTAAATACATTTTTACGAGTCAGACAGACCTTGTATCTGGAATCTGGGCCAGATGCTAAACAACAAGATGAGTCTGGTAAAATAGAATTTTAACACATTGTGTTGATGAAATTCAGAATTCACGAAGATGGATCATATAATATTTAATGTGGAATAATTCGTAGCAAATGTCAGTGAAGAAGATGACACATCTTTTTAGTTAAATGATTCTAGAGGAATATTTTATAGAAGGCTGAAAACTGATGAAAATAGAGAGCTCCGAATGTTGCAATTGAATCCTTCCGTCTGAGTGGCCCAGCTCTCAGACGACTTTTTTGTAATAAGTTTTCTCTTCTATGGATCCACTGGCTTTCGAGGTTCCTTGAGGCCGATTATTATCTATCGAGCATTTCGGACCCAATCTTTAGCCTGCATTCGTAGCATAATCGATTGCATAATGTCGTGGACCAATCGGGTGTTTTTTTGTGGTTTCTTCCGTTCATTTACTAAGTTAACTGGTGAGAGGCTTCACTGCTGGAGGTCATGCAACGTTCTTGCTCGTTTCAGTCCTTTCGTTTTCTCTCATTAACAAACACACGGAGTACTAGAGTCACGTTCAAGTTTCTCTAAAGGTGCTGTAAAGGGAAACACAATACCGCTGGTCCACTCCTCTGTAGAGCTCTCACAATTTTTCGGCAATTGTAACATTTTTTCTTCAAAATGTAACGACTTGTATGGCATTGATATCAAACACGAAAACGAGGATGAAGATCTGTTAAGCGTACGATGACTCTCCCTCATCGTATTCACATTGGTTGATAAAATCCCTACAAAATCAAGATCACTAGCTTATACATATACAAATTTCTAATGTTACTGACAGACTTTGAATAGATAAATTTCACATACTTAGAGTTTAACTGACTTACGTAAATGTTACACAACCTAAACCGAAGGCACATTGCATCCCAATTGACCAATTGGAGAGACGTTCGCAAAATACCGTGTGGTAGATCTTATAACCTCAATCTATTAAAAAATGTCTAAAATGTAAATTCGTTCATTTGAAAATGCTTAATAATCAGTTAATTATTCTTTTCATTTTTAACAATAAATTTTGGTTAGATTTTGAGACCAGACCAAAATGAAATTAATTATGAGGTAATTAATTTTTAATGTATGCTAAACTTTACAATTATTTGGTGAAATGTAATAAATGAAAAAGAAACCCAGAAGTTGTAACCTTTTGAAACCATAAAATAAGAAGTATCGAAATTGTACAATTGTAATTATTTCGGTAGGCTTCCTATTACGCAACAGAAAGAAATATCTGTTTTGAAACTCCATTTCGCAAACCTATCCGGCAAATCGAAAGGGGTGTTGTTCCCCAAGCCAATCCAAAGGGCCCAACCAAAGGCACGCAGCGCATCGCAGCGGCGCAAACAACTGAAGCCAAAGCGCGTATTTTGTGGAGCGGCTGGCGAGGCCTTGTGTTCGGCAAGACCAAGGTTCTGAAGCCCATTCTGTCTGTGGTTTTCCTGGTCTTTTTCTGTACCTGCTCGAGGAGTGGCAGACCGGTTCCTACCAAGTTCACTTCCTTGGAGATTATTTACGAGCTGCACAGAGTTCACGGAGAGATAAGTGCCATTCTCAGCGGTGATAGGGACCGCGCGCCGGGCGCTGTGGCGGCCGGGGAAATGTTCCTACAGCAGCGCGCTTAACTGATTCCGGGAGGGGCCTTCTCTCACGTACTGCACTCCGCTAATTAGGCTGCTACGCACTGCTGTAAGTCCGCTGTCGCTTCACGGTCAACAAGGCCCTCGGTTGTTCTTCTTATCATTAGGAATAGTGACGTGTGCGGTAATCCATACAATCGAAACAACCGTAAAATTCCTACTGTAACGGGAAAAGCGCTGTTCACCACACAGTTATGGCCAAATAACTATGAATAATAAGAATGATAAATATATGTATTTTTTTCATATTCCGTAATTTTTAATATGTACATTGTTTCCTCAAACAATAATTAAATTGTATAAATCGTTATTTCGAATGTGAATGTGTTATGCTAATTTAATCTGCGAATTTACATTATATTATGCTTTGAATTAAGGTTAAATTCATGCGGATTAAACGTTTTATATAAATGTGAAATACATAAGACACAAAGAATGTATTCTATCACGACCACCGGGTTGAAAATTAATGATAAGTATGGTTCTTGTAATCAAGTCAAGGAGAAAATAATTGTTAATGTTCTACATTTAAAAGAACTTCGACATTGAAATCAAGATGCCTAGTAACTGAAGACCTTCCTCCTCCCCATCCCCCCAAAATCAAACTATGGAATATTTGTTATTTGTAAGTTCTAGAACGGAGAGGATTTATGCATAATTTACAGTGAAACGTGTAAAAGCGTTCAACGGCTAATGTTAGTTCTTTCTCGATCTGTTCTTTAATAGATTGAATAAGAAGTTTCTAATCGAGTTTACACAGAAAACACGACTGCACAAATCCTTACTAGGGGTACTGAAAAAAAAGATTTAAAAATTAATGATTAGTTCGGAAACGTAAGATTTATTTACGCGCATTTTTATTTACCAAAACTTGCACAGTTGATTATCGGTATATTGAAATTCAAATAAGAGAAAATGAAAATGAAGAATAAAAAAGTTATAGATTTAGTTAATCGAATTTTACTAACGTCCTATAAGATGCGGCGAAGCAAACGTATTTTATTTTCGAAAGATGAACTGAACTAAGATATCAGTATGTTGTTAAAATATACAAGTCGGAATAAAATGTTTAAGGTCCTGACCCTACATAGATCTTGGTAAACATAAAACATTTCAATTATAATTACAGAAACAGGTCTAACTCTGTGTTTAGAGTGATTGTATTGTTCCAAAATTTGTAAATCTACCTCACTTCATTTGTCTTACAATTAAAAAGAAAATTGTAATGTGAATTGTAATGTAATTGAATGTCTTACAATTAAACAGAACGCTATGAAACAATATTTTGGACGGTTTCGATTATCTGTGTAAGGCGTTGGTAGTAATTCTCTAGTGCAACATTTCTTTCTTTCTTTCGGTTTGTGCGATATAATCGCAAGGGTTGAGGTAATTTTTTAAACTAAGATTATGCAATAACGCAAGATTTTGAAGAATATGCAACATTCAAAATATAATGTTATATACTTTACGTCTTAATTCGTGAACTGAGCTATGAAATATCATGCTGACACCGAGATTTTACAGATATAGGTGCAGACGCTCTCATTAAACGACTTTCGAAATAAATTTCTAAAACAACAAAAACTGAATGAATTTGGGATTAACCAAAATTTTCCGTCATAAAGCAAGTAGTGCATAGCCGGCGAAGAATTTCACTATATTGCGATTTTCGCAACTCTGCACGTGGCAGGTATCAGCTATTGATAGTTTCATCTAATCGGGAGCTTGAACGTCACCATAGTGACGTCACAATGGTGCCGTTCAAGCTCCCGATTGGATGAAACCGTGAACAGCTGATACCTGCCAAGGGCAAAATTTCGTAAATCGCAGTATAACGGTAAATATGCCGTCCTCGCGGGCTGTTCAATTTTTTTAGGCCACTTAGAGCGTGCACATGTTAATAGAACGAAAATTAGAAAACGAAACATTAACGAACGAACATTAGAACGAAAAACAGAAGGAATCGTGATAAAAAAAACAAATAAACATAAATGAGCACCATAGCGAAAGAAAGGTTCGCCGCGTAGCAAGCGAGAACTTCCTTTTCGGTTAAGGCCCAATCACAATGCAAACGTAAACATAAGCATAGCGCGTAGACATCAACATTATTATAAGTGATAGGATGAAGTATTCACAATGTCGAACATAAACGAAAGCAAACTAAGAGTTTCTATTGTCTGTGCCACATTCTGGTTTACTATTGGTTGGATATGAGAATCGATTTCAAGGTATCGGCTGTGTCCATGGCTGATATGGCGTTAGTTCTTCTGTCGATTTTGCTCGAATTTCGATTCTCGATTTTGAATTACCGTTCTGTGATTGGTTCATTTCTTGTGTCTTACTTAAGCATAAACACAGAAGCTTAAAGCTTGCAAGATTTTAAGTAAATGTCTTATGTGTTATGCTTATGTAAACGGATTGTGGATGAGTCCGCTTATGAACGTAGTCCTAACTTTTATGTTAACGCCATACTTATGTTCATGTTTGCATGTGAATGGGCCTTTAGCGCTCGCGTTTGCTTTTTCGCTTCGAAACGTGGGGGACTCGCGTACGAATCGGGAGCGTGAGAAATAACAAACGAGGTCCGGCGGTGAATTAAAATCAAGTAGGTGAACTGAACGTGGAGGAGGTTGAGGCGGACCGGACGAAAGCAGATACAGAGAAGGAAGAGTGGATAGAGAGAAGTAAAGAACGGACATGAAACATCGCCAAATGACACTGTACGAACGGAAATGAATTGACGAAGACGGTGAAGACGTGGTTGTTTTTTACCCTTCTAGGGCTGTTACTAGCTTCAGGGGATGTGGATTTCGACTATCCGCGCTGGGTACTGTAAATCTCCCTGATGGGGATACATTAACCTTTACACTATACATACTTGCGGACTCTTTGGTCCGTTGTCAGCTGACTTACAAGGTCAGTGAGGACGGGATTATCGTTTTATAAAAGAAAAACAAAGATACAAACAAGCACACAAACAGTGCTATAATAGCACATACTTTCTCGTATTGTTTCTAACTTTTGCAATTTTGACTCGTTCAGAGAGTTTATTGAAAAATAAACATACCATTTTTTAACACGAGGAAGAGTAGGAGAAATGCTGAAGAGGAATGGTCGAGGTGAGGGGAATAGGTGCGACTCAGGGAAAGGAGCGTGGTGAGGGGGTGGTGTTGTGAAGTGGTATGGAAACAGGGGTGGGGCGTGGCGCGGCGGGCGAGGGGAGGAGACGGGATATGTGGCTGTGGAGATGGAGTTGGAACGCGGCAACGGCAGGACAGCGCGATGGGGACGGGCAGACGAACCGGGAACTGCGAGGGCGAACGCGTGCTGATCGGAGCTCGGCACTCCGGGAGGAGCCAGGCTGGTCCAGAGGGCTCGAAGAGGGGGGGGGCGGAGACGGCAAAATGGATGGCAGGAGGCGTTGCGGAAGAGAACGGAAGGAGGTGGGGTTCATACGAAGTGGCGAAGAGGGAAGCGACAGGTGGAGTTGAAGGAGACGCCGTAGTCTAAGCCGAACCGAGGTGGGGCGGTGCAGGCGGGGTGGGTGGGGAGGGGAGGGGAGCGAGGGCCGCTCAGGGTGAAGGCGAGCGAGTCGCTCGGGCGGACGAGGTCACGCTACGTACGTTGCGGCAATTAGCCGCTCCCAGTGTGGTGGTGGTTGTTGTGTGTGTGTGTGTTGTTTGTGGTGTTGTGTGTTGTGTGTGTGTTTTCAGGCTGGCATACATTTCTGCAAGTTCAGCTCTCCGGCCGCTCGCCGCGACAGGCCGAGACCTTCGGCCGAGCAGCCGCCCCGCCCCGCCCCGCCGCCCGCGCCCCCACCCCCCACCCGCCCCACACGCCCCCTCCCCTCTTCCCCGCCTCACGCCGTCGCGACTTCACTTCCGATCTCGCGCGCTTCCACGAAAAAAACGAGGGCGGGGAGCGGCGGTCGCCTGCCAAAGGGTAAGGACACGCGTCAGCTGTGAACCCCCGCTGCATCCAACACTCGCGTGTGCTCGACAAGAGATTTCAATGACGTTGCAGTGCAATTCGATGAAAGATGTTGCGTAATGGTCAGAATTAAATCATAATTTCCGGAATAATTAATTTAAAAAAAAGTTGAATGGAAGGAGCTTGCAGGATATATTAAATTTTTCGTTGTAATTTTTAAAACGGGCAACTTATAACATTTCTAAATCAATTGTTCGTTATTTCCAAATATTTACGTCAAAAATGCATTCTAATTTTCCTTTTATTCTTAACGAACTCATGACAGAATCAGTTCTAGTTTTTTCTATATTTCATTTCCGATTCTCCTTTAATCAGGATTTTTTATCTCTTTCATTTCCATTGTACTTTGTATCTTTGAAAATATACAAAACCCAACGACATAATTCATATTGTTAAGAACAGAAAGAAGCAATCTCATACAAAAAAGAAAAATGGAGGATATCAAAAGACAGTTTCATGATAAAAGAAGAAAAATGGCAAGAGCGGATGTAAAGCTCTGCGACCTTAAATAAATAAATTTGAAACAAAAATAATAAACACTATTAGTTACGCCAATGGAGCTTATTTGTTTTATTTTTGAAATTCCGTTTATGATATTACTTTCAATATTATCTCTTTAATTTTTCTTTCTTCGTCTCGCTACTACAAAAATGTCGATCACTTTCAATAAATCGATTGGAATTCTCACTACACAACACCGATTACAAATTGGTGTAATATCACCAGACGACGAAATTAACAAAGGCTGGCAGATCCACTTTCATTCTATTAATGCTAAGATTTTATTAAAAAGTGATTATTCTATCAAACAGATTATTGATAAGTGATAACGCATCTGGGACCCCCTATCTTTGATTAAAAGTAAGCATCACGAAATATGCTTGTGTAAAACCCACAATATTGTTTTTTAAACAAAAACTCTTAAGTGTTTTAAGTATGAAGTTTGTAGTGTATTATTATTGTCATTGGGATCTTACCTCTATCCATCGTAGCATTATTTTGAAAGATAAATCAATTTACTATTCATATTGCTCAGGAAGTATTGATTTTCCATTGTGACAATAATTAGTACATCATCATTGAAAAGTTTTTTTCGAAGTTTCTAAACTATGATTTTCGAGTTCATTTTGATTTCATTTAACATAAAAGCCGATACAAGGATACTAAATGAATAACTAGTTTGAACAACAACAAAATTTCAATCCAATGAATCACGAAGCAGTGCTGCACTTGTTTTGTTCTCGCTGTTTGTAAAAGAAAACTCAGAACTCGATCAGGAAGGTGGAGAGTGGGATAATGCACTGAAAGTGCAATAGGAATATTTCAAATTTTGTGTACATTTTTAAAAGACGTCTAGGTTTATTATTGGTATGACTTTCGTTTTTCGTAAAAGAAAAAGCAAGTAACGTTTCTGTTGAGTATTTGATTGTATTTGTTTTCTTTTACGACTTTTCCGAAGGATACAATCCTTCGTAATCTTCATCTGTTCCAGATCCTTCTCATCGAAATTATTTCTCTCACTCCTGCATTTGTCAAAAGCACCATTACGGAAGTACGATTCTGTTTCAATCTAAACTTCAAAATGATGTGTAAACTCTATTGCCTCTCCTTTCCCTTCATGAAACCCGAAGGCCGAGGCAACTTAAATTCACTGGAAGTAGCTCCTATAATTCTTGGAGGAAGGGCCTGGAATTGAGCCGTTAAAACTCCCTTAATTAAGTTGAAAATGCAATAAAAAAGCATCTTCACGTTCTAACTGTACTCGAATGCAATAAACAGGGCTTTTCGATAATTAATGGGATTTGTTATATGATCATGGTGTATACTTAATTTGAATAATTTTGGTTTGAAAATATACGAGTAGTTGTATTCATCGTTAGTGATACAAATATCATTGTATTACAAACTTTTCTAATTGTGGAAATGCTATTTGTATTAATTGTATTATTGGTATTATCTTCTTGTTTATTATTCGTTATGATTTTATGTTTATTTTGTTCATTTCCGCAAGTAAAGAAAGCAAAGCCGTCAAAAGCCGACTCTCTTAATAAATTTAGTTAACCAAAATGGCTTCTATTCCATATGGCTTTCGATAAGAAAATCATCAAATTTTCTAATGTTCTTACTCATTGGGTTTGACAATGTGTGCTGCATAGGCGAAAACTTACGATTGAGTAGTTTTGATCTAATAATGATTATTTTGGATGTGTTAGTTGTAATTCTTTATTATTTTGGTAATTATTATATTTATATCTTTAAACAAAAGTGATACGCTTGTATGAATTTCATCTGGTGACACAGTTATGTAAATTCATTTAATGTTTAATGGAAGTTTAAATAATGATTAACAAAACTTTTTGTTTCTAATTAAGTTAAAATTAGTATAATACATGACTATACAGTCCCAGGTCAATAAACTCTGTGTTTTAGAAACCACCCAGTCCATTATCAGCAGACGAACATCTCATAAAGTATCGTAAGCATCAGGCATTTTTTGTTATATTTGAAAATATCATTCCCCCAGCATTAAAAAATGCATCGCATTAAGAACGAATCTCCTGACAAATGTACACCCGAACACGCGAAGACATAACGGATCTTGACGGGTTTTTTTAATGCAGGCACGAAGACAGAATCCGTAAGCATGCATCCCACGTATTCGGGCACGCAAACACAATGAAGAACACGGTCCTTCCTTTCTGCCCGATCGTGCAGCGAGACACTATTCAACGGACGGGGGGGCTTCTTATAACACGTTGCGCTGCGCAGCGGGCCCCCGTGCTATCGTGTGGCATCGCCCGCCTTTCACTTCTTACACGGCTTAGCGCATATGTATGATCCAGCGGGCTACAACTGTCGACTGGCGTATCGATTTGTCACCCGGCGCACAGCTGCTGGCCTTCGGCGCGCCGCGCGTGGTGGAGACGACTGGGGGCACTGGGGATTGATTGGTTGTAGTTTAGATGATTCCGGGCACGTCAACTAATTTGGTCGTTAGTTCCGTAAGTGTAGTGCATGTGTTTGGTCGTGAGGTAGCGGCGATCTTTTCCCCGCTGAATGGCGAGATCCGGCGCCGACCTACCGTCGGTAAGTGGGATTTCCCCAACCAGGTGTCTCCCACCAACGGGGCACCGCCCCAGCCGGAACAAGCTCTAAGCTCCCGGCCGATCTCCCGGTATGTGTGCTTGTGTAGTGACGATCGCTGTGGAAGTAGAGATGTGACAGCGATGTCGATGTTTTAAAAACATCGATGTTTCAATAAAACTATCGATGTTTTAGACGTTAGGGAGTTTGTGCATGCCGTAGCGTACAGCTCTATCGATCCTCTGTGCATGCGCAGATGCACTAAAGTGACGCGGAACTTGAACTGTGCATGCGCACAAGATCGATAGTACTTTAACTTTCGAGGTGACACAAACTCCATTTCGAAACTCAAGATTTTTGAACGTCGATGTTTTAGATTCGATGCTTCTGCATCTTCAATGTTTTCTTGTGGATGAATAATATCCTTTACCACAATTTTGTAAAAATTAAAACATGAAATAATAACTGATGGTACCACAATATGTTTGTGTTTGAACTAAACGAACGAATTTTTTTGCTACCTTCATCGAGTACACAATAACCCCCCGCTCCAGATGATTCTGATATTTCCTTTGCTTTCTCGTATTTCGCACATGGAGGGACGTGTTAACTTTGTTTACAGTTACATTTTCATTACAAATTAATATGCGCGGACAATGTCAAATTAAATTTCGTTGAGCTTGAAATTAATGTTAGAGGTTACTAAACCAACTTTAAACGATCTACGGTGTTTCTTCGATATATTATAAACATCGATGTTGTTATTTTGAACATCGATTTTTGGCAACGATGTAGTGATGCGAGTTCGATGTCGATGATCTTAAAACATCGTTGTTGTTTTTTGTAGGAACATTGATGTTCTTAACATCGGTATATTAAAGACGATGTTTTTAACATCAATATTTTGTGTCCTATGCGTTGGCGTTTTTGATGTTTTCTTTGTGAAATCACAACATTGTAAAAATTGAAATATGAAATAATATCAGATGATAATATATGTAATTTATGTGTTCGAACCAAACGAACACATAAAACAGAACATGTTTTTTCTACCTTCGTCGAGCGAACTCTCGCCCGAGATGACCCCGATGCCCTGGTATTTCCTGCAAGTACGTCTTTCTTCGTATTTCTCACATATAAAGATTTTAACACTCGCGCGGGGGGCGTAGGGCCTCCCCTCCTTCCTACACCCTTATTCGCCGAACTGAGGGACACCCTCTGAGGTGATTCTTGGCGCTCAGACTTACAGGTTGGTTTGTCTTTTGTTTCCATTATTTTTCAGTTTTTATGGTATTTTTTAACTCCTGGGTCATGTGGCGAACACTGATTTCTTACATTGGAGTAACTTGTAGGGGACCACGACACGTAAAGACAACATGAGCACACACAAACATCCATGCCCGAGGCGGGATTCGAACCCGTGACCCTTCTAGCCCTTCTTGTTTAAATGTTTGTTTCATTGCAAATTTAATTATCGTTTAATCAGGTCGTAACGATTTATTTTAATGCTGGAGACACAATATAGTAATTCAGTTTAGAGATTCAACAGTGTTCATGTAAGTGATGACCATGAAACGTACGTGTTTTTCTACAATTCTTCTAGAATATCCGAGAGGGAATCGAATAAGAAGTGTCCCAATCGATTTTTCTCGCCAAGAGGATTCGACTTATCTCCTAATAACTTCTTTAGGTCCCATAAGTCAACCCAAATGCATTTTAGTTGTTTAAAAAGACTAAACAAACATGTGCTTTAGAGAAATTTCTTTGAATTTTGAGAATGGTTTCGTGAGAACCTAATCAGTTGCCCCACCAAGAGACTGACACGCGTCGAATAACCTCATTTCACTGCATTGGTAAACCGGAAGTTGTCAGAGTGCGAGTGACGGCTGGCTGGACGCAGGCTACTCGTTAACTACGAATAACTTACTCGTATTTAAGATTTGGGTTTATGGACTCTGAACACAGGAAGTGTTTGAGGCCTGTAGGTGAAGAGTGGTTGAGGTCCGTGAATGAGCATATGAATGCGATAATGGATTATGAAAGCGGCTGTGATGGAGTGAGGTAGGATAAAGGGGAAAACCCCTAGAAAATCTGCCGAGTGCTCTTTTCCTCAGTCAAAAATTACACCTATATTTGCCGAGGAACGAACCCGTGCCCAGCAGAGCGGTGAACGTTAGCCGTCACGCCGTGAGCGATTCTGAAATTTCTCCCAGGAGAGATTTATAGAGAGAGACAGAGGAAGACAGACGTAGAGAGAAAAAACAGAAACAGAGAGAGAAAGAGAGAAACATATAGAAAGAGACGGAAAGTCAGTGTGTGTGTGTGTGTGTGTGTGTGAGAGAGAGAGAGAGAGAGAGAGAGAGAGAGAGAGAGAGAGAAAGAGAGAGAGAAAGAGAGAGAGAGACAGACACACAGATAGACAGACACGGAACCACACTCGCGAGAAAGTCTTTCGCCTATTGAAATGTTTGCACATTGTAGCGTAAAACAAGATTACCAATCACGAAACCAGTGGCATGTGAAGAGTAAACATTGTAATAGCAAAGCAATGCCGGTTCCACACGTGTACGATACAAAAACCTAAAAAAATAATGAACAAGAAGACAAATAGTACAATTAGTAAACTGGAGACAGCGTAGTAATACAGGTGGTGAGAGTTGGTCGATTGTGGTAGTGGAATCGCGAAAGCGGTGGGTGTGATGACATTCCTGTTTTGGTAAGAGGGAAAATGAAAATGGAAAAAGATTTCATTGCATAGTGGGTGATGGGCATGGTATGCTTGATGTCCAATTTCTGAACGTTTTGTCGTCAACTGCGGTAGACAACATCAGTGGCGGTTCGATAATGGTCGCTGGCCCTTCGTCACGTTGCGGGCTGACTACTAAGTCAGTACAGTATGCACCAGGAAGGAACACTGATCATTACCCAATCGGCGCTGATCCTGTCAACCGCAATTGCAGACGAAACATCCAGAAACAGGATATCAAGTAGACCCCTCATCGCGATTAACAATCTTATCGTTGACGCCGGCTCCGAAAGTTTACTTTGTTTTACAACATGAAAATTGTTGAGAAGGTGACCCACTGAAGTAATGGGTTGATTGATTGAGTGATAGTGATTCCGGGTACGTCAACTTCTGAGGACTTTAGTTCCGTAAATGTGACTTTTTATAGAGATCCGGCGCCGACCTACGAGTCAGGTTACGGGGATTCCCCAACCAAGTATCTCCCACCAGCTGGGAACCGACCAAGTTGGGACACACACTGTCTAGGCTCCCGACTGGTCTCCTGATACGTGTAGTAGTGTAGTGCATGTAAGTACGTGTAAGAAAGGGATAGAGTTAGGAAAAGGAAGAGGAAGGAAAGATTCTTTGTCCGTTTGTTGGTGGGATAGTACTTCGGCATTCGCATGGTGTTGATCGAGGAAACCTCTGAAAACAACCGATCAGAGCAGCGATCATGCTGCTCCATGCTGCTGTGGTCGACTGTGTGCCTTTAAAAGTGCCGCCGGAAATTAGTTCCGGCGCCACTCAAAAGAGGTCGGCGATAGCAGACGCCGCGGCTCCGTCACGCTCGACCAGGCTCCGGAGCGGACGGGCGCATCCGTATCGGACAGCTGGCCAGCGGACCGGCAGCCCGAGCCGGCTATAGGAGCCGCGAGTAGGCGGCTATAGGCGAGTAGAGGGACAGTCAAGCGCCTGCCTGCATCGAGAAGTGATTAGTGAATGGTGAACAAATGGGACGACACGGCTACGGTTACGGACTCCCTGAAACAGTGAACGGTACAACGGCTTTGATTTTGGACATCTCCCCGGGAAATTGTGACTTGGACATTTTTCGGTACATCTGGTGGAAAATTGTTTGGATCGGCTTGAATTTGTCTACCTCTGTACTGGTTGTGGTTGAAATAAATCCATTTTTAGAAATTGCTTTCTTTTGGACACTACACATGCAGCAGCTGAATTCGACAGGTATATCTAACTAGAGTCGAAAATCCTGAACGCCGTCGGGAGTGGAACACTAGGACCTCCCGGTCAGACGCACTGTAGTGTCATAAATTGCTGCCCTGAGCCACCTCTGCCGGTGGGAAGTAGTGAGAAGAGAAGTGGTGGAGACGATGTCAGAGACAGTGTCGGAGACGGTGTCGGAGACGGTGTCGGAGACGGTGTCGGAGACGGTGTCGGA
>BOPP01000052.1:2960545-2984099 GCA_017312745.1 Gryllus bimaculatus | reverse complement strand
CCCCACGCCAAGGCACCGCCCCTCTTCCCTCGTTCCCACCCTGGTCGACAGTCCGTCGTTCGTCACTCATCCTGCATCCTCAGCTCGTCCACCAACCGATGTGGTTGCGACACCGCTTAATTTTCCTCGCATTACTGGGCGCTAGTGGGGCTCACATTTCGGTCGCCAAATGTGCACTTTGGAGTCAATGTTGGTACGCGTAAGGTTCCGTGAGTTTCTTTCATTTTCTGTACTTTTCAACCGTAATACTGTTCCTCTGATCATCATCCACAGTGCATCATCGACTGTCCATCATCTACAATCCGTCATCCACCCTCCAACATTCACCGACCATCATTCACTGTCCATCATCCTAAGTTCATCATCTACAATCCATCACCAACAGTCCATCATTTTCCGACCATCATCACAATCCACCATTAACCGTCCTTCATCCTCTGTCCGTCATCTACAATCCATCAACCACCCTCCATCATTCACAGACCATCGCAGTCCATCATTCACTGTCCATCATCCTCAGTCCATCATCTACAATCCATCATCCGTCAGACTATCATCTAACGTTCTCCGGCATGCGTCTGGCATCATCTATTGACGTTTTGCCGTCAATCCATGTTCAGTTCTTTTCAATTCAATAGATTTTTTGGTATCAAGAAATAACAAAAAAATTATTTCTGACCACACATCGTGTTAAAGGAAGTAATGTTCTACAAATATAGGTATGCGATTTATCCTCGTTTTCGTTACCAGGACCCGCAATAAGAGTTTTTCTATCGAAAAATTGGCGCTTTCCTCCGCAGCGCTTTCACAATAATAGCTCTTTTGACGGAGTAAGGTGAGAAATTAAAACTACGAGTGTGTGCTGGAATGCATAAAAAATAGTACGAAAATTAAGTTACTACTTTTATCGTTGCATGAGAATGACCACTAACATCTTACGTGCAAGCGTCTAATCCCGATCTGATTGAGCATCCTTCGAACCTACTTCGTTACTCCTCGCCCACGCTTGATTACATGTTCTCGTCGTACTTTCACTTCTGAGTAAAGGCAGGTGTCTCTGCCAACGGAGGTCGAGTTAGTCGATTAAAAGATACGATCTATTCACAGAAGTAGAACACCTCTTCCGAGTCGTGTTGAAGTTCTTGTCTTCCGGAATTTGAATATAATCGGCATCGTCTGCTCGTAAATGTCGGATCAAGGACCACTTCATTTGGAGACAACCTTGTTCTACAATGATCCTTCGGAATTCATTATGCAGGTGATATGAGTGTAATTTCTCTTACGTTGGCAATAAGTAGTTGCATACATAATAATGCAAACACTTGCTTTATTATTTTTGTTTTGTTTTGGACAGTAAGATAGCTAGAGGTGATTCAACATGACATATTTTGTCGCTTTAATTGTTATTTTTGCTTTTGTTGATTTCGATGAGTTTAACAAAAATCAAACGTGTGCCTTTTTATAAGGGTTCTTCGTACTATCGTAGAAAAAGTTGAAAAAATAAAGTGGAGGTGTTTTTGAGAAAATCGTGATTCTGAAAATGTTTTCATTTCGCACAAACCTTGTGAACACTCTTCATGTTTTGAAACAAATGTGTATGACTTGATTTAAATATGTAATTTTTAAAAACAAACTTGATTCAGAAACCTTATCTTCCTTCATTTGTTGTTTTAGGAAGACGCCGAAAGAAAATTTTCAATATTTGAATTTGTAAAAATTCAGAGAAATCAAAAAAAATTGGACCTAAGCCATTTTTATTGGCGTACATTGATGTATCCTATAAAAATGACTCCAATAATTTGGACCCATTTTTGGGAAAGTTTGAAAATGCCGTTGAGGCTTCATATAGAGCCCAAAATCAAAATGTTTCCTAATCAAAGTATCAAGGGCTGTGACAACATCCAAATCGATTGACGAATATCAATTTTGGTTAAAATCCTTATAGATTAGCCCTTAGAGTTGTTCACATTCGCTTAGGAAGACAGACAGACCCTACATTTACTTTTTGGTGTCATTGACCCACAAAACATGGGTTCTGGCAAGACAACGTATTAGAGAAAAATGTGTCAATTTTTGAAAAATATAAGAACTTTTGATTACAGCTGTAATATAAATAGCCTTTGCCTAATTGTTTTAGATGTTCTTACTTTGGAGACACTAAAAGCTAGTTTTACGTATTGCAAAATGCATCTTGAAATTGGAACAGACATTGTCCATGGTGGATGAGAAGCCTGTGCCAGTTTCTTCACTACGCGTTCTTATCCACTAGTGAATGAACAGACGATTCTCCTCCGCCCCCTTCCATTCTGAAGGATCCGGCAACGGAACGCAATTCCTTCTCTCTCTCTCTCTGCGCCAACTCGAGTCTTTGGCTCCCTCCGGCTGCGATGGGCTTGTCTCGCACTCGAGGCGCCGCCACCCGCGCCACTTCCCCTCGACGGCAACTCCGACACCTTCTCATTCCCTCCGCCCCGCCCCCGCCCCGCCCGCGAGCGAGCGACTCAAACCGTCTCAATACGGCCCGCCCTACCCCTGTCCCGCTCCGCTCCACTCACGCACCTCGATTTGCTCCGTGCCGAAACTGTCGCCCCGCTCCTTACGTCCGAACCCTCCTAAGACCTCCCCGCCGCTTCTCTGTAACTTCGCTCCCCACAACCCTTCTCCTCTCTCCTTCAGCCTCCGTCCCTCCCCTCCGTTCTCCTCGAAGTGCTCCGTACCCATCTGTTTCCATTCCGCCACTAACCTGACCTTATGACCCTCCTAGACTCCCCGCCCTTCCCGCCCACTCCTCCCACATTCCCTACCTACGCCTTCCCTCCCTTCCTCTGCGCTCCGCCCTACCCTCCTGCTTCTACTCGCTCTGCCTGTGTCCATAGCTGGCCCTCCCGGCCACTTCTCTGACCTCCTGACCTGACCCTTCTAAGACCTCGCCCTGCCTTCTCCGCTTCCCACACCTTACCCTCTGTCCTTCAGCTTTCCGCCCTACCCTCCTGCTCTTCCCGATGTAACTCCGTACCGATCTGTCCGTCCTGCGCTCCCCTGACTCCGACGCCTCCTAGACCTCCCAGCCCCTCCCCTCCTGCTTCTCCTCGAACTGTGTTCGTACCGATCTGTCCCGTTCCCGCCACTCCCTTGACCTCCCTGACCTGGCCCTTCTAAAGACTCTCCCGCCCCTCCCGCTGCTTCTCCACTCCCCCCAACTCCTCTCCTCCTTCAGCGCTCGCCCCCCCCTCCTGCTTCTCCTCGATCTGTTCGTACCGATCTGTCCCTCCGTCCCGCCACTTCCCTGACCCTCCTGACCCTCCTCAGACACTCCCCGCCCCTCCCCTGCCCACTCGGCTTCCCGCACAACTTTTCTACTTCCTCTCCCGCACACTTCCCTACCCCCTCCTTTCTCCTTCAGCTTTCCTCCCTCACCCTCCTGCTCCTCCTACGAACTGTTTCGTAGCGACTGTCCGTCCGCACTCACCCTGACTCCTGACTGGCCCCTTCTAAGACCTCTCCGCCCCTCCCGCGCTGCCTTCTCCACTCCCACAACCATCTCCTCTCTCGCCTCGGCGTTCCGTCCCTCCCTCCTGTTCTCCTCAATCTTCTTCGTACCGATCTCGTCCCGTCCCGCCCACTCCCTGACCTCCTGACCGCTCCTCAGACCCCCCGCCCTCCTCTGCCCACTCGGCTCCCGCACACTTCTCTACTTCCTCCTCAACCGCACACTTCCCTACTCCCCTCGCTTCTCCTTCAGCTTTCCGCCCCTCCCCTCCTGCTCCTCCTCGATCAGTTGTCGTACCGATCTGTCCCGTCCCGCCCACTCCCTTTGACCTCCTGACCCCTCTCAGACCTCCCGGCCCCTCCCTGCCCACTCGGCTCCCCGCACACTTCCCTACCTTCCTCCCCCGCACACTTCCCCTACTCCCCTCCTTCCCAGTTTCCGCCTCCCCTCCTGCTTCTCCCGATCTGCTTCGTACCGATCTGTCCGCGTCCCGCCACTCCCTGACCTCCTGACCTCCTCAGGACTCCCGCCCCTCCCCTGCCCACGATCGGGCTTCCCCGCACACTTCCCTACCTTCCTCCTCCCCGCACACTTAACCTACTCCCCTCCTTCTCCTTCAGACTTTCCGTTTCCCTCCCTCCTGCTTTTCTCCTCGATCTGCTTCGTAGCCGATCTGTCACCGTCCCGCCACTCCCTGACCTCCCTGACCTGGCCCTTCTAAGACCTCTCCGCCCTCCCCTGCCTTCTCCCGCTTCCCACACCTTACCCTCTCTCCCTCGCGTTCCGTCCCTCCCCTCGTGCTTCTCCTTAATCCTGCTTCGTACCGATCTGTCCGTCCCGCCACTCCTGACCTCCTGACCCTCCCCCCGCCCCCCAGGGTCCGCAGCTGTCCCTCCGTCCTCCGTCCCGTGCGGCGTCATCCAGTAATGGAATCCCCGGTCGCGGGCGCGCGCGGCGAGCGGAGGCCGTAAAGGAGCGCCCGGTTCGCGCCCTCTCCGATCGATGCCGCCGCCCCTCCCCCCTCCTCGCCCTCCCTCCTCCGCCCTCGCCGCCCGCAACGTGTCCGCGGCGTGACCGTCTCCTCCTCCTCCTCCATCGACGTGCCCCGCCCCGCGCCGTGCGCTCTTCGCCAGCCGCGCGGGCGGGCGGGCGGGCGGGCGGATGGATGGCTCGAGCGAGCGAAGCGAGCGGCGCGCCGCGTGCGGGCGGTGAGAGGGGCGAAGGCGGGCGAGTTAGCGAGAGCTCTTGCCGCTCTCAGAACCTTGAACTTTCGGCGGCTCATCGCCCGCGCAATTAAAGACTCCGCCTCCCCTGCCCTCCCCTCTTCGTCCGTCCCCCCACCTCCAGCCGCGCTCGCGCCCCAGCGGGCTATCGCCACTTGATCGCCGCGTCGAGTTCGCGGTCCGGCGCGGTCCGTGCTCGGAAGAGGAGGCGAGGGAACCTCTGGCAAGGAGATCCCGCTGGGGAGGCCGTACCTTTTATACATTACGTACTCTCTCTTATTTCGTAGAATATTAGTATAGTTATTGACGGCGTCGTCTTCGGTATTGTGGTTTGTTATAATTAGGGGGCGATTATGATGACCTAAAACATTACCAAAAATGATTGCTTGAATAAATGCTTTTGCTGGTTTTATGGAACCGGAGCCCGACAATTTGAATTGGCGAATCTTGGCAGTGCACTTATGGGTGATCAGTAGGGACTGATTTTGATGACGTAACATTACCAAAAATTATCAATAAAATTCTCTTAAAATGATTTTAAAATGCTCTAAAAATGAAGAAAAATTACTTATTCAGATTGATCAAAACTACTTCAGATGAACTCAAGCTGTTGGATATGTTACTGATGTAATCGTGGGTTATTCTTTTTGTTCAAGTGAACTCAGCTTGTAAACGTTTGGTTTGGACTGTTCTTTAAAAGATAAAATCTGTCTTTATTTATCGCGATATCGGCCGAACTGACAATAGCACCGATAGGCGTTACAGTAACATTACATTATGTAGTACTCTCAACCCCTGACATTACAATATACGACCGAAAAAAATGAATAGACTACTCAGGAATTCTATGGTGAACATTTGGTACACATCGTTAATATTGTTGAAGCAAGTACCAGTAAAATGATGTTAAAATCGATGAAATCTGCGAAAAATGCATTAAAATTGCTAAGTTAAAAAGTTAAAAATTATTTATTAGTCAAAATCGACGAAAAATGCAAAAATATTACATAAAATGGGTCAATTCGTTTTGTTATAACATTAAATGAATTTATATATCGAATGGAATTGTTCTAAAGTGAAAAGAAAAAAAATGACATTTCATAAAAATCCACCCTCTAGTTATGATATATAGTGCAATTTGATATTTTCGTCGTTCCTTGGACGAACGAATATGGGGATCTGACTACTTGAGTGCTCAAGTGGTATCGTAAGGTATGTGATCGCGTGGATTACAATAGTAGTCCATTTAGAAAATTATTATTAATTTCATATTACGAACAAAATAATCTTATCGTAATTTCCTTTTGATTTGTGGAAATGCTGTGCAATAAATGTTACGAATATTGTAATATGATATAAAATGTTATGAATCATGTACCCTTCAAAACTGCCTAATATTAGTTTAACACTTCTGTCTATTTGTAAGCCTCCAATTTAAGCCTTAACTTTAACAGGTAATAACGATGTGAAATTAATTCCTATTTTTATCTTGCTTATCTTGCTTGAAAATGTGTTATTACTTCAATTTCTCGTGTGTAGGTGTGTTGCCGAGAAATTTAGTGTGCAATTGGATACATTACGAAAATAATTTCTATTATTATTTTATAGTGTGAATAGAAATTGAAAGAACACAATGCAGCCTAAGGCCATACGAGAAGTGAGCACCGTTTTGTTATATTTCAAAAGTCAAAAACCGTTTTTATTTTGACTAAAATTGTATGGAGATGACTGCAGGTCAGGCAACTTTGCTTGGGGTAGCCTGCCATTGTGATTACTGCGAAAAGAGCATCAGTCAAACATTTCATTGGGAACTTTGCCACGGCCTCAGTAACTTACATGGAATAGATATGTCAAAAGCAAGCTTAAAATATTCTTTGGGGTTCTTTGCACTCAGCACTGAGTAAACTAATCCCACATTTTCATTCTGCAAAAAAATTAGCTGTATTTTCAGTGTTATAGGATCTCTTTTAAAGATTGCCTTCATCACGAGCTACCAAGTACTTGGCTATTTCATTTTCTTCATTTATTAATTTGTTTTAACATTTCCGAGTTTAGGAAATAATGACATCGAAATAACAATACTTAATCTCTCGTTTATTATAAAATAAACTTTTCCCTTCACAAATAACTAACATACTGGATTTTATGATGGAATAATTTACAAATTCACTAATTATAAGTTTCTTTGCCCCAAATTGGAGGTAGGAGTGTACCTGGGCTACGTTTCTGAATATCTTTAGAAATATTCTAATACAAAATTATCTCTTCTTGGTAAAATAAATAAGATAAAAGCAGTGAGAGAAAGATACGTGCCGGTAAATCGCCAAGGTTTCAGGCTCTTAGCACATCCTGACCTTGGCCTTCTGCGTGCTTTATTTCTAAATGCCTAATTTTTAATTTCGTAGTTTGAAAAAAAACATTTCCTTTATTGTGGTG
Source organism: Gryllus bimaculatus (assembly GCA_017312745.1). NCBI lineage: Eukaryota > Metazoa > Arthropoda > Insecta > Orthoptera > Gryllidae > Gryllus > Gryllus bimaculatus. The sequence goes on along the minus strand of BOPP01000052.1, from coordinate 2,976,950 downwards.
TTATACACAAGTATTTTATTTGTTGTTCTTCTGCAATGCGGGTGGTACGTTGTGGAACACCATTTTGTGTTTTTTGAGCAGCAGCAAACCAATGACCTCCAAGAGCAAAATGAACTAAAATCAACAATTATACGAAATATTTTACGTTTACAAGATATATTTAAGTTTAATAAGTCAATACAGGGGTATACTCGTGATTGTTCCCATTCGTCATACTCTTATTAATGTACTAAATGAATTTGTAAGTCAAACTTACACAATTCACTAATGGTCTTACATTCCTAGGAGTTACATTTCAACATTTATATTAATTACATCTACTGATAATCTTGTATTATGCGGGAATAGTTGACTCGGACTTTTGAATCGATTAATTTTTCAGAATTGACACCGAGGACTTATTAATGAACATTTTGAGCCGCACCTGCGCCGTTCATATGTGTCTAGGAGGTAATATCGGCCCTATTGCTTCAATGTGCACTGACTTCCTTTTTCGGCTTGGGGAATTTTGGATAGCAGAACCATTATGGTTTAGTCTAAAAACATTAATTGATTTTTCAGTTAGGCTGAATACGATGAGTGAAATATATCGATGTACTATATTTTCTAGTTTCCTGTTGGAAATAACATGCAAAAACAGTTAATATTGAACACAGTTGTGCATTGATAGACTCTCTGTGGACTCCAAACACGTTCACTCATTTGTCATAGCTTTTTTGGTATGTATTAAAAATCGTACACTAATACAGAGAGTGATTGTTGTTGATAAATGTAGATTAACCGTAACAAGAATTATGATGCAATAAGTTGCTTGCTTGATGATGGCTGGTGTTCTTTCGAAAGACTGTGTACGTGGAAATAAGCCCCGAAGAAACATCAATAAGACATAAAATACTTTTCTTTCCATAATGTTAAGCAACTCCACGTCTTTGAAAGCGAAAGTAATGACGATACAGTTGCGTACTAGGCGTAATAGGGCCAGTACCGTAGAACATTACCAGAAATGACTACTAAACACCGAGGCCACTTTTGTCAAACGTAACGCTTGCAACTTGGAAACTTCTTGATGTACCTTCCTATTACTGAAACTATCGCTTTCAAGTTTCTACTTCTATTTCACAATTTCCTGCTCTGTAATTCGGATACATTATGTGTAGTAAATGATAAAGAAAAATCACAGTAAATAGAATTTAACATCGTAAATAGTTATACCATAAAGTTAATACGCCGATACATATTTGTCACAGAGATATCATTATTTGAATGTGCTTCCAGTATCAATGTCGAACACAGGCATGTAAGATGACAGTTAAATGATATAAAAATACTAGGGTTTTTGCTGAGAATAACGTAAAGCACCCTCGTTACCACTAGCATGTGAAGTCGAGAAAGTTTTTGCACAAACGTTTTCTTCTAAATGGAAGAAGTCCTGAACTGTAGCTAAATACCCATGATGCCACATCCTTTTGAATCGCATTTGTTTTATTAGAGTTGTCCCGTCAACGTCTGATCTTTATATATCTATATACATAAGTAAATAAACATGTAATACATAATAATATGTAATATGTAAATATAATGTAATAATAATATGTAAATATGTAATACATAATAAATATGTAAGTATATAACATATGTACAGATAGTTTCGTATGTTTACTGTTTAGTGCCCCCAACGTGATGTTGCATCATAGGAATATAAGTGGCATCACACCCTCAGCCTCACATAGAGACAAATTCCATTCACCATGACCGTGAGATCGATTATCATTCGATATAACTCGTCCGCTAAACCCGGAAGATCTCTTCGAGTTTGCGCTATCGCAGACGCTCAAAAGTGGTGTAATCTAAGGTACGTCATTGCGTAGCGTAAATATTCTTAAGGAGATGGGTATATTAATGCAAATAACCTCCATTAAGAGCTACCCATCATTTGAAAAAACGAAAAAAACATGAAAACTATCACTTAGGATGAACTAGATGAGGCACTAGTAGAGTAGAGTGAAAGAACTATTCGCAGTACTTTCTGCAAGAAAAAAATAGTGGATAAATAAAAAATATTTAAAGTCGTTCGAAAAAAAACTTTGTACCACAAGTTATAGAACATCACAAGTCTAAAAATGTAGAACAGAAAGTTGTGCTGTTGATTGACAACTATGCATTCTACCCCGGCGAATGTATGAGTATTTAGAAGTCGGAATATGATTTTTACGATACGGTTTTCGTCCAAACATAACTAGCACTAAGTTCTCAACGGGTTTCAGTCACAAATGAAGACAATATGTTTCCACACGAAAAACAAATACAGTTAACCGATGCTTGTGCCACTTTCGGATCTCTTCGGCCTGTTTCTGATTACCCTCGCAACTCGCTTATCCGCCGTAGCTGCGCCTCCCAGTTCTACTGATAATTGGGAGTATTACGATATGGAAAACGAATACGAGATATCTGTGCGCGGCATTCGTCGACTTCAAATTCTCCCCGAGAATATCCCTTGTGCGTGTCGCCGTGGAAGTGATGGATGGCTCCAGAAGAGGAGGGTTATTGCCGAAATTGCTATTTTCCGGCAGAAGCCCGATATACTAATCACACCGCGATAACTCAGAGGAGCGGATGAGGTTCTCGAGAGTCGGGAAAGGAAATTTACGCCTTCTACCATTCATGCGGCGCGTGACCTCAAATGCCACTCAATTACTTCCTAGTATAATATTGAGAGTGACGCAAGACGTGAAGGATTGTAAGCGCAAGGTTATCGTCAGTAAATTAGTTGTAGCGCCGTCTGCAATAGGCGCATTATACAAACATGTCTCAAGACTTCTCCCAACACTAGGCACGTTCAAGAAGGTGTGAAGGAAAGCTTGTTAAGAGGAGAGACCTAGAAACGACCCGGCTGCTTGGAAATCAGCTGCTTTAATACGTTTCGCTTCGGTATCCCGAAAAAAACGCGGAATGATTCCTCATCCTGGGCACGTACAAGGGCACCGGTCGCCCTCCTGTGAGCGTGTCGTCTGGGCTAAGTGGAAGCTGTAAATCACTGAAAGGTTCTTGGATATCGGCTTCACTCCTCTAATTCAGTTTGTTGATAATGACGTAGATGAATTGATGTCGGTAACGTTACTTTGCTTCATGTCCGCTTTCCACATCTCTTAAGTTCCAAATGGTGTTGATAAAACAACGTAGTATGCAACTGCAAATAAATAGTTATTTACGCACCAAGGGTGTTATAAGGGTTCCAAACATCGAGCGGCGACAAAATGCCCGATGGCCTTTGGGCTTAGGGCCTTTTTTTTCGCCGGAGATAATTAGAAACGGATAACGCCCGTGGTGAATACATAATTATTTTTACCTAATTTTATTGATTCAGATTTATTTATTTACGAAATAACTACATTTCTAATTTGACTCTTTGGCTTTTCATAATTCCCTCTATAAGAGAACATGACTAATTCAACTGTTTTCATATTTCCCTCGTAACCACGTTTTTTTTCGATATAGGTGAGTGATGCAGTGTATATCGAGCACCATATCGTAGGCAATAAGAAGTTACATCAGTAAAAAGTAAAATGAATTGTGTATCTATCACTACTGAGGAATGAGCTCCGGTAGGAAGGAGGAATTATTTCATCGAAGGATTTTCATTGAGTATCTTCTTCTTCTTCTTCTTCTTCTTCTTCTTCTTCTTCTTCTTCTTCGTCTTCGTCTTCGTCTTCGTCTTCGTCTTCGTCGTCTTCGTCTTCTTCGTCTTCTTCTTCTTCTTCTTCTTCTTCTTCTTCTTCTTCGACGGTTTCTACCCCAAAGGGCAGAAATATATTTTTCGGTCCTTCCTTTGACCTTATAATTCTTTCTCCTCCGTTACTTCCTGTATTTACGCCTTCCAGGTTAAAAGAAGTCTATCTCTTCTACGCCTTGTTGCAGGGCCATCTCTCGTTTTGCATCCTCTGGACATGCCCACACCATTGAAGAGCTTTATTTTCTAGCCTTCTGGTTATGGTTGATTGAACCCCATTCCCATACCACTTAGTTCCTTATCTTGTCCAGTCGTGTAATCTGCAAAGATCTTCTCACAAATTCGAACTCTACTGACCGTTTTCTGTAAGTTTATTGGATTGATTTATTCGTTTTATTTAATTAAACATTGCATTTTTTTTATCTTTCAGGTAAGGACTGAACACGCAGCAAAATGTCACAACTTTGGGAACCCGAAAGCCGTGAGTCGCGGAGCGCGGACATTCGCACGGGGCCGCGCGCGTGGAGGCGGTCCGGCGGCGGTAAGCGTCATGGAGCGACGCAGGGCGGCGAAGCAGCGGCGTCTCAATGGCGGGACGCCTGCCCCGAGGACGAGCTGGATGCTGGGAGAGGGGCGTGGGGACGAGGCGTCGCGAGGGCGTGCTGGGGCGGGGAGGAGAGAGTAGGGGCGGGAACGGGGTTTGGGGTTGAGGCGTCGGGCACAGGCGTCGCGCGGCGTTCCGAGGCGGGAGAGGGTTGGCGTGGATGGCGAGGGGGGTGCGTTGCAGGGGCTGCAGGGAGGAGGCAGAGGCCGCGGGGCCTCTGGCGGGGCAGGGGCGGCAGACGGCGGGCAGAGCTCACGAAGGCGTTTCGGGGCGGGGCGGGGCGGGGTAGCAGTGGGGTGGAAGCCGAGGCGGGTTAGCAGGGGTGGAGGAGCGAAGGCGGGGAGCAGAGGCGGGGAGCGGTGGCGGGGAGCGGTGGCGGGGAGCGGGTGGCGGGGAGCGGTGGCGGGGAAGCGGTGGCGGGGACGGTGGCGGCGAGCGGTGGCGGGACGGTGGCGGGGAGCGGTGGCGGGCGAGGGTGGCGGGGAGCGTGGCGGGGACGGGGGTGGGAGCGGGGGCGGAGCGGGGCGGGAGCGGGGCGGGGCGGAGGAGGGGGGCGGGTGGGAGAGGGGGCGGAGGGCTGCGAGCGGGTTTTGGGCAGAGAGAGGCGGGACGGGGAGCGGGTGTGGGAGTGCGGCGGGCACGGTGGCGGGGGCGGAGTGAGGGGCGGAAGCGGGAGTTAGGGCGGGGAGCGAGGACGGGGAGGCGGGCGGAGAGCGGGGAGGGGCGGGAGCGGGGCGGGAAGCGAGGTGACGTGGACGAGCGAGCGATAGGTCGAGCGGCGGTGAGGGCCGCGAGGGTCGGTAGCAGGCCGTCGCGAGGGCCGTTCCGGCTAGGCGGGGCGAGCCGTGTGGAGGTGGAGCGGCGGCGGTGGAGCGGGGAGTGACGGTTAGAGTAGGCCACCGAAGTCCAGCGCCGTCCGGGCGGCCGCGCTCTGCCATCCATCATGGCGCCCCCCCGCTTTTTATTTTATTTTTAAGTATATTTTACCATGCCGTCGCGGGTATGAAGCTGTTTGTCGGCCGGGCGATTGTGACAAATTGGCCGGCAACCGCGCGGCCGTCGCGCCTAACTTACCACCGACGCGAAAACGCCCGGTTGCGACTCGTCCCTCCTCCGCCTTTCGTCGACGCGAGACGACCCGCGTCAGTTGATCCTCAATATCGCAGCGGAGCGTTTCAACCATCTCTCGCGACCGCCGAAGAAGCGAAAGGGGAGGTGAGGAGATGGCGAGGGGTAGGGGAGCCCCCCACTGCTTAAGTCGAGTTGACATTTATTCGGACGCGTGTCCAAAGCGCGCGTTCTCATTTGTGAGCGCTTACCTCTGGAGATTTATTTCCTAATCCGTTTGCGAAGCTCCGAGAACCACTGTAGGTTGACACGTACCTTCCAATTTTTTTGCTGAAACCCGACGTTCTGCGTTCCAACGGCTTTCGCGGTTCTGTACAGTGTGACATTATTGACATGCGGTGTTCAATCCTACATGAAAAGTAAAAAATCCCAAGGCAATGTTTATAATTAATTAAAAAGAATAAATCACCATCCAATGAACTACAGAAAACGTCAGTAGAGTTCGAATTTGTGAGAAGATCTTTGCGATTACACGACTGCGGCAAGATAAGGAACTAAGTGTATGGGATGGGTTCAATCAACCCATAAACAGGAGGCTAGAAAATAAAAGTCTCAATGGTGTGGGCATGTCCAGAGGATGCAAAACAACAGATGTCCTGAAACAAGGCGAACGAAGGGATAGCACTTTTAAACCTTGAAAGCGGAAATACAGGAAGTAACGGAGAGAAAGAAATTATAAGGTCAAAGGAGCGGCCGATAAATATGGAAATTCTAAAAACGGTGAACTCCTAGGGGTAGGAAAACCGTCGAAGAAGAAGAAAAGAAGAAGAAGTTACTCAATGAAAATCCTTTCAATGAAATTTAATTCCTGCCTTAGTACCGGAAAGCCTCATTCCTTAGTGAGTAATAGCATACACAATTCATTTTACTTTTTACTGATATAGCTTTGTTATTGCCTTCGATACAAGATCGGATATGCACTTGCATCACTCACCTGTATCGAAAAAAAAGCATGTTACGAGAGAATACGAAAACCTGTTGAAATTAGTCTTCGTGTTCTCTTATAGAGGAATTATGAATGCCAAAGAGTCAAAATTAACATCTAGTTAATTCGTAAAATAAATAAATAAATCTGAATCAACAAAATTTATGGTAAAAAAAAAAAAAAAAAAAAAAAAAAAAAAATAATCATGTATGCCACCACAGGCGTTAGCCGTTTCTAATTATCCCCGGCGACAAAAAAGGCTTCTAAGCCCAAAGGCTATCGGGCATTTTGTCGCCGCTCGATGTTTGGAACCCTTATAACACCCTTGGTGCGTAATAACTATTTATTGCAGTTGCATACTACGTGTTTTATCAACACCATTTGGAACTTAAGAGATGTGGAAAGCGGACATGAAGCAAGTAAAAACGTCTACCGACATCAATTCATCTACGTCATTATCAAAACAAACTGAATTGAGGAGTGAAGCCGATATCCAAGGAACCTTCAGTTGATTTACAGCTTTCCACTAGCCCAGACGACACGCCACAGGAGCGGGCGACCTTGTGCCCTTGTACGTGCCCCCAGGATGAGGAATCATTCCGCGTTTTTTTTCGGGATACCGAAGCGAAACGTATTAAAGCAGCTGATTTCCAAGCAGCCGGGTCGTTTCTAGGTCTCTCCTCTTAACAAGCTTTCCTTCCACACCTTCTTGAACGTGCCTAGTGTTGGAGAAAGTCTTGAACATGTTTGTATAATTGCGCTATTGCAGACGGCCTACAACTAATTTACTGACGATAACCTTGCGCTTACATCCCTTCACGTTCTGCGTCACTCTCAATATTATACTAGGAAGTAATTGAGTGGCATTTGGGTCACGCGCCGCATGAAGTAGAAGGCGTAAATTTCCTGTCCCGACTCTCGAGAATCTCATCCGCTCCTCTGATTATCGCGTAATCAGGTGTGATTAGTATATCGGGGCTTCTGCCGGAAAATAGCAATTTCGGCCAATAAACCCTCCTCTTCGGGCAGACCATCCATTCACTGTCCACGGCGACACGCACAAGGGATATTCTCGGGGAGAATTTAAGTCGACGAATGCCGCGCCACAGGATATCTCGTATTGTTTTTCCATATCGTAATCTCCCAATTATCAGTAGAAGCTGGGAGGCGCAGCTACGGCGGATAAGCGAGTTGCAATGAGGGTCAATCAGAAACAGGCCGAAGAAGATCCGAAAAGTGGCACAAGCATCGGTTAACTGTATTTGTTTTTTGTGTGGAAAACATATTGTTCTTCATTTGTGAACTGAAACCGTTGAGAACTTAGTGCTAGTTATGTTTGGACGAAAACCGTATTCGTAAAAATCATATTCCGACTTCTAAAATACTCATACATTCCGGCCGGGGAGAATGCCATATGTTGTCAATCAACAGCACAACTTTTCTGTTCTACATTTTTAGACTTGTGATGTTCTATAACTTGTTGGTACAGTTTTTTTTCGAACGACTTTAAATATTTTTTATTTATCCACTATTTTTTTCTTGGCAGAAAGTACTTGCGAATAGTTCTTTCACTCATACTCTACTAGTGCCCTCATTCTAGTTCATCCTAAGTGATATTTCATGTTTTTTCGGTTTTTTTCAAATGATGGGTAGCTCTTAATGGAGGTTATTTGCATTAAAATATACCCATCTCCTTAAGAATATTTTACGCTACGCAATGACGTACCTTAGATTACACCGACTTTTGAAGCGTCTGCGATAGCGCAAACTCGAAGAGATCTTCCGGGTTTAGCGGACGAGTTATATGAATGATAAATCGATCTCACGGTCATGGTGAATGGAAGTTGTCTCTATGTGAGACTTGAGGGTTTGATGCCTTTTAATATTCCTATGATGCAACATCACGTTGGGGCATTTTAAACAGTAACATACGAACTATCGTGTACATATGTTATATACTTTACATATTTATTATGTATACTATTTACATATTATTATTACATTATATTTAATATTACATATTATTATGTATTACATGTTTATTTACTTATGTATATAGATATATAAAAGATCAAGACGGTTGACGGGACAACTCTAATAAAAACAAATTGCGATTCAAAAAGGATGTGGCATCATGGGTATTTTAGCTACAGTTCAGGGACTTCTTTCTTTAGAAGAAAAACGTTGTGCAAAACTTTCTCGACTTCACGATGCTTGTGTAACGAGGGTTTGCTTACGTGTTTCTCAGCAAAAACCCCTAGTATTTTATATCATTAAACTGTCATCTTTACAGTGCCTGTGTTCGACATTGATCTGGAAGCACATTTCAAATAAAGATATCTCTGTGACAAATATGTATCGGCCGTATTAAACTTTATGGTATAAACTATTTACGATGTTAAATGCTATTTACTGTGATTTTTTCTTTTATCATTTACTACACATTAATGTATCCGAATACAGAGCAGGAAATTGTGAAATAGAATAGAAACTGTGTGAAAGCGATAGTTTTTCAGTAAATTAGGGAAGTTACATCAAGAAGTTTCCAAGTTGCAAAGCGTTTACGTTTTGACAAAAGTGCCTCGGTGTTTAGTAGTCATTTCTTGGTAATGCTTCTACGGACGGCTCGATTACGCCCTAAGTTACGTACTGTTATCGTTCATTACTTTCGCTGCTCAAAACGTGGAGTTGCTTAACATTATGGAAAGGAAAAAGTATTTATGTCTTATTGATGTTTCTTCGGTGGGCTTATTTCCACGTAACACAGTCTTCGAAAGAAACACCAGCCATCATCCAAGCAAGCAACTTATTGCTCATAATCTTTACGGTTAATCTACATTATCAACAACAATCACTCTCTTGTATTAGTGTCGATTTTAATAACATACCAAAAAGCTATGACAAATAGTGAACGTGTTTGGAGTCCACAGAGAGTCTATCAATGCCACAACTGTGTTCAATATTAACTGTTTTGCATGTTATTTCCAACAGAAACTAGAAAATATAGTACATCGATATATTTCACTCATCGTATTCAGGCCTAACTGAAAATCAAGTTTAATGTTTTAGACTAAACCATAATGGTTCTTGCTATCCAAAATTCCCCAAGCCGAAAAAAGGAATTCAGTGCACATTGAAGCAAAGGGACCGATATTACCTCCTAGACACATTATTGACGGCGCAGGTTGCGGCTCAAATGTTCATTAATAAGTTCCTCGGTGTCAATTCTGAAAAATTAATCGATTCAAAAGTCCGACGGTCAACTGATTCCGCATAATTACACAGATTATCAGTAGGATTGTAATTATATAAATGTTGAATTTGTAACTTCTAGGAATGTAATAAGGACCATTAGTGGAATTGTGTAAGTTTGACTTACCAAATTCATTTAGTACATTAATAAGAGTATGACGCGAATGGGAACAATCCACGAGTATACCCCTGTATTGACTTATTAAACTTAAATATATCTTGTAAACGCCTAAAATATTTTCGTATAATTGGTTGATTTTAGTTCATTTGCTCTTGGAGGTCATTGCGTTTCTGCTCTCAAAAACACAAAATGGTGTTCCACAAACGTACCACCCGCATTGCAGATAGAACAACAATAAAATAACTGTGTATAACCACCACAATAAAGGAAAGTTTTTTTTCAAACTACGAAATTTAAAAAATTAGGCATTTAGAAATAAAGCACGCAGAAGGCCAAGTCAGGATGTGCTAAGAGCCTGAAACCTTGGCGATTTACGGCACGTATCTTTCTCCACGCTTTTATCTTATTTATTTGTACCAAGAAGAGATAATTTTGTATTTAGAATATTTTCTAAAGATATTCAGAAACGTAGCCCACTGTACACTCTACTCCCAATTTGGGGCAAAGAAACTTATTAATTAGTGAATTTGTAAATTATTCCATCATAAAATCCAGTTATGTTAGTTATTTGTGAAGGGAAAAAGTTTATTTTATAATAACGAGAGATTAAGTTTATTGTTTATTTCGATGTCATTATTTCCTAAACTCGGAAATGTTTAAAACAAATTAATAAATGAAGAAAATGAAAAATAGCCAATTACTTGGTAAGCTCTGATGCAAGGCAATCTTTAAAGAGATCCTATTAACACTGAAAATTACAGCTAATTTTTTTGCAGAATGAAAATGTGGGATAGTTTACTCAGTGCTGAGTGCAAAGAACCCCAAAGAATATTTTTAGCTTGCTTTTGACATTATCTATTCCATGTAAGCTTACTGAGGCCGTTGGCAAAGGTTCCCAATGAAAATGTTTGACTGATGCTCTTTCGCAGTAATCACAATGGCAGGCTACCCAAGCAAAGTGTGCCTGACCTGCAAAGGCATCTCCATACAATTTTAGTCCAAAATAAAAAACGGTTTTTGACTTTTGAAATATAACAAAACGGTGCTCACTTTCGTATGGCCTTTAGCTGCATTGGTTCGTTTTCAATTTCTATTCACACTATTTAAATAATAATAGAAATTATTTTCGTATGTATCCAATTGCACACTTAAATTTCTCGGCAACACACCACACACGAGAAATTGATAGTAATAACACATTTTCAAGCAAGATAAGCAAGATAAAAATAGGAATTAATTCACATCGTTAATTACCTGTTAAGTTTAAGGCTTAATTGGAGGCTTGACAAATAGACAGAAGTGTTTAATAAACTAATATTAAGGCAGTTTGAAGGGCTAGCATGATTCATAAACATTTTATTATCATATTACAATATTTCGTAACATTTTTGCACAGCATTTCCACAAATCAAAAAGCGAAATTACGATTAAGATTATTTTGTTCGTTAATATGAAATTAATAATAATTTCTAAATGGGACTACTATTGTAATCACGCGATCACATACCTTACGATACCACTTGAGCACTCAAGTAGTCAGTCCCCATATTCGTTCGTCCCAAGGAACGACGAAAATATCCAAATTGCCACTATATATATAACTAGAGGGTGGATTTTTATGAATGTCCATTTTTTTTCTTTTTCACTTTTAGACAATTCCATTCGTATATTAATTTCATTTTAATGTTATAACAAAACGAATTGACCCTTTTATGTAATATTTTTTGCATTTTTCGTCGATTTTGACAGTGTAAATAATTTTTAAACTTTTTAACTTAGCAATTTTAATCATGTTTCGCAAGGGATTTCATCGATTTTTAACATTCATTTTACTGGTCTTGCTTCAACAATATTAACGATGTGTACCAAATGTTCACCATAGAATCCTGAGTAGTCTATTCATTTTTTTCGGTCGTTATATTGTAATGTCAGGGTGAGAGTACTTACATAATGTAATGTTTACTGTAACTCCGATCGGTGCTATTGTCAGTTCGGCCGAATATCGCGATTAAATTAAAGACAGATTTTATCTTTTAAAGAACAGTCCAAAACCAAACGTTTACAAAGCTGAGTTCACTTGAACAAAAAGAATAACCCACGATTACATCAGTAACATATCCAACAGCTTGAGTTCATTGAAATAGTAGTTTGATCAATCTGAATAAGTAATTTTTCTTCATTTTTAGAGCATTTTAAAATATTTTAAGAGAATTTTATTGATAATTTTTCTACATGTTTACTCATCAAAATCAAGTCCCTACTGATCCCACCCATAAGTGCACTGCCAAGATTCGCCAATTCAAATTGTCGGCTCCGGTTCCATAAAAACCATGCAAAAAGCATTTTATTCAAGCCAAATCATTTTTGGTGAATGTTTTAGGTCATCATTAGATCGCCCCCTTAATTATAACAAACCACAATTACCGAGGACGACGCCTCATAACTATACTAATATTCTACGCGAAATAAGAGAGAGTACGTCGTAATGTATAAAAGGTCGGCCTCCCAGCGGGATCTCCTTGCCAGCATGGTTCCCTCGGGCCTCCTCTTCCGAGCACGGACCGCGCCGGACCGCGAACTCGACGCGGCGATCAAGTGGCGATAGCCCGCTGGGGCGCGAGCGCGGCTGGAGGTGGGGGGACGGACGAAGAGGGGAGGGCAGGGGAGGCGGAGTCTTTAATTGCGCGGGCGATGAGCCGCCGAAAGTTCAAGGTTCTGAGAGCGGCAAGAGCTCTCGCTAACTCGCCCGCCTTCGCCCCTCTCACCGCCCGCACGCGGCGCGCCGCTCGCTTCGCTCGCTCGAGCCATCCATCCGCCCGCCCGCCCGCCCGCCCGCGCGGCTGGCGAAGAGCGCACGGCGCGGGGCGGGGCACGTCGATGGAGGAGGAGGAGGAGACGGTCACGCCGCGGACACGTTGCGGGCGGCGAGGGCGGAGGAGGGAGGGCGAGGAGGGGGGAGGGGCGGCGGCATCGATCGGAGAGGGCGCGAACCGGGCGCTCCTTTACGGCCTCCGCTCGCCGCGCGCGCCCGCGACCGGGGATTCCATTACTGGATGACGCCGCACGGGACGGAGGACGGAGGGACAGCTGCGGACCCTGGGGGGCGGGGGGAGGGTCAGGAGGTCAGGAGTGGCGGGACGGACAGATCGGTACGAAGCAGGATTAAGGAGAAGCACGAGGGGAGGGACGGAACGCGAGGGAGAGAGGGTAAGGTGTGGGAAGCGGGAGAAGGCAGGGGAGGGCGGAGAGGTCTTAGAAGGGCCAGGTCAGGGAGGTCAGGGAGTGGCGGGACGGTGACAGATCGGCTACGAAGCAGATCGAGGAGAAAAGCAGGAGGGAGGGAAACGGAAAGTCTGAAGGAGAAGGAGGGGAGTAGGTTAAGTGTGCGGGGAGGAGGAAGGTAGGGAAGTGTGCGGGGAAGCCCGATCGTGGGCAGGGGAGGGGCGGGAGTCCTGAGGAGGTCAGGAGGTCAGGGAGTGGCGGGACGCGGACAGATCGGTACGAAGCAGATCGGGAGAAGCAGGAGGGGAGGCGGAAACTGGGAAGGAGGGGAGTAGGGGAAGTGTGCGGGGGAGGAAGGTAGGGAAGTGTGCGGGGAGCCGAGTGGGCAGGGAGGGGCCGGGAGGTCTGAGAGGGGTCAGGAGGTCAAAGGGAGTGGGCGGGACGGGACAGATCGGTACGACAACTGATCGAGGAGGAGCAGGAGGGGAGGGGCGGAAAGCTGAAGGAGAAGCGAGGGGAGTAGGGAAGTGTGCGGTTGAGGAGGAAGTAGAGAAGTGTGCGGGAGCCGAGTGGGCAGAGGAGGGCGGGGGGTCTGAGGAGCGGTCAGGAGGTCAGGGAGTGGGCGGGACGGGACGAGATCGGTACGAAGAAGATTGAGGAGAACAGGAGGGAGGGACGGAACGCCGAGGCGAGAGAGGAGATGGTTGTGGGAGTGGAGAAGGCAGCGCGGGAGGGGCGGAGAGGTCTTAGAAGGGGCCAGTCAGGAGTCAGGGTGAGTGCGGACGGACAGTCGCTACGAAACAGTTCGTAGGAGGAGCAGGAGGGTGAGGGAGGAAAGCTGAAGGAGAAAGGAGGGGGTAGGGAAGTGTGCGGGAGAGGAAGTAGAAAAGTTGTGCGGGAAGCCGAGTGGGCAGGGGAGGGGCGGGGAGTGTCTGAGGAGGGTCAGGAGGGTCAGGGAAGTGGCGGGACGGAGGGACAGATCGGTACGAACAGATCGAGGAGAAGCAGGAGGGGGGGGCGAGCGCTGAAGGAGGAGAGGAGTTGGGGGGAGTGGAGAAGCAGCGGGAGGGGCGGGAGAGTCTTTAGAAGGGCCAGGTCAGGGAGGTCAAGGGAGTGGCGGGAACGGGACAGATCGGTACGAACACAGTTCGAGGAGAAGCAGGAGGGGAGGGGCTGGGAGGTCTAGGAGGCGTCGGAGTCAGGGGAGCGCAGGACGGACAGATCGGTACGGAGTTACATCGGGAAGAGCAGGAGGGTAGGGCGGAAAGCTGAAGGACAGAGGGTAAGGTGTGGGAAGCGGAGAAGGCAGGGCGAGGTCTTAGAAGGGTCAGGTCAGGAGGTCAGAGAAGTGGCCGGGAGGGCCAGCTATGGACACAGGCAGAGCGAGTAGAAGCAGGAGGGTAGGGCGGAGCGCAGAGGAAGGGAGGGAAGGCGTAGGTAGGGAATGTGGGAGGAGTGGGCGGGAAGGGCGGGGAGTCTAGGAGGGTCATAAGGTCAGGTTAGTGGCGGAATGGAAACAGATGGGTACGGAGCACTTCGAGGAGAACGGAGGGGAGGGACGGAGGCTGAAGGAGAGAGGAGAAGGGTTGTGGGGAGCGAAGTTACAGAGAAGCGGCGGGGAGGTCTTAGGAGGGTTCGGACGTAAGGAGCGGGGCGACAGTTTCGGCACGGAGCAAATCGAGGTGCGTGAGTGGAGCGGAGCGGGACAGGGGTAGGGCGGGCCGTATTGAGACGGTTTGAGTCGCTCGCTCGCGGGCGGGGCGGGGGCGGGGCGGAGGGAATGAGAAGGTGTCGGAGTTGCGATTCGAGGAAGTGGCGCGGGTGGCGGCCGCCTCGAGTGCGAGGACAAGCCCCATCGCAGGCCGTGAGGGAGCCAAAGACTCGAGTTGGCGCAAGAGAGAGAGAAGGAATTGCGTTCCGTTGCCGGATCCTCAGAATGGAAGGGGTCGGAGGAGAATCGTCTGTTCATTCACTAGTGGATAAGAACGCGTAGTGAAGAAACTGGCACCAGGCTTCTCATCCACCATGGGGACAATGTCTGTTTCCAATTTCAAGATGCCATTTTGCAATACGTAAAACTAGGCTTTTAGTGTCTCCAAAGTAAGAACATCTAAAACAATTAGGCAAAGCTATTTTATATTACAAGCTGTTATCAAAAGTTCTTATATTTTTCAAAAATTGAACACATTTTTTCCTCTAATACGTTGTCTTGCCAGAACCCATTGTTTTTGTGGGTCGAATGACACCAAAAAAGTAAATGTAGGGTCTGTCTAAATCACTTCCTAAGCCGAATAAGTGAACAACTCTAAGGGCTAATCTATTAGATTTTAACCCAAAATTGACAGTTCGTCAATCGGATTTGGAATGTTGGCACACCCTTGAGTACTTTGATTTAGGAAACAGTTTATTTTGGGCTCTTATATGGAAGCCTCAACGGCATTTTCTAACTTTCCCAAAATAATGGGTCCAAATTATTGGCAGTTCATGTTTTAATAGACAGATCAATGTAACGCTAATAAAATTCTCAGCAGCCGTGCACGATTTTCTTTGATTTTCTCTGAATTTTTACAAAATTCAAAAATTGAACATTTTCTTCGGCGTCTTCCTAAAACAACAATTAAACGAAAGATAAGGTTTCTGAAATCAAATCGGTTTTTAAAAAAATTACATGCTTTAAATGAGTAATACACATTTGTTTCAAAAACTGAAGAGTTTCACAAAGGTTGTCGAAATG
The DNA here is from genome assembly GCA_017312745.1 of Gryllus bimaculatus. Taxonomy (NCBI): domain Eukaryota; kingdom Metazoa; phylum Arthropoda; class Insecta; order Orthoptera; family Gryllidae; genus Gryllus; species Gryllus bimaculatus. The sequence continues at coordinate 2,961,237 of BOPP01000052.1, read as the reverse complement.
AAGAACATTTTCAGAATCACGATTTTCTTTAAAACGCCTCCGCTTTCTTTTTCAATTTTCTACGATACTGCGAAGAACCCTTATAAAAAAAAGCACAGGTTTGATTTTTGTAAAAACTGTTGAGTTTCTGGAAATTTGCAAAAAACAACAATTAAAGCGACAAAATATTGTGCTGTTGAATAAACCTCTAGTTATCTTTACTGTTCCACAAAACAAAAACAAAAATAATAAAGCAAGTGTTTGCATTATTATGTATGCAACTACTTATTTGCCAACGTAAGCAGAAATTACAACTCATACACCTGCATAATGGAAATTCCAAGATCATTGATAGAACAAGGTTGTCTCCAAATGAAAGTGGTCCTTGATCCGACATTTACGAGCAAGCGAAATGCCGATTTATATTCAAATTCCGGAAGACAAGAACTTCAACACGACTCGGAAGAGGTGTTACTACTTCTGTGAATAGATCGTATCTTTTTAATCGACTAACTCGACCTCCGTTGCAGAGACACCTGCCTTTTACTCAGAAGTGAAAGTACGACGAAGAACATGTAATCAGCTGTGGCGAGAGTAACGAAGTAGGTTCGAAGGATGCTCAATCAGATCGGGATTAGACGCTTGCACGTAAGATTTAGTCGTCATTCTCATGCAACGATAAAAGTAGTAACTTAGATTTTATCTCTCTCTTT